>NNCF01127201.1:193543-335645 GCA_002313205.1 Laupala kohalensis
ATATATATATATATATATATATATATATATATAATGTGTGTATGTGTGTTTAGGGTAATGAATGTAGTTAAATCATAACAGTTAAAATGTAAGTAATGATGGTTAAAGTAGATAAGTACAGGGTAGTGCCAATAAATGAATGTAAGCTCCGTCCTGATCATTATAGTTTAAGAAGTATATTTGTGGACATTATAATTATGTAATTAAATTTATAGTTATAATAATATCTCTGATACAATCCTAAATTGTAGTTCACTTGAATTAAGTTAACAACCAACTTGAATTGTGTAATGTTCAAAATAAGTTTTTATTTCGTACCTCTATATAAGGTATTATTAAAACCTATGGTAATTTATATGAAATATATAAACATTAAAATCATGCAATATGTATTTAGAAGTTCATTCCATAAACTATCTCGTCGCCAAATTATTTTGACCGATTTGAATCTTTTACTACCAAACTCGATCAGTGGAACGGAACAGGGTCCTTATACATTTACAGTCTTCAACAAAAACTACACTTTTTCAAGTGATTGGCTGGTTGTTTATTTAAGCCATCGCTAGTAGATGAATTAGTCAGTCGTATGGAACGCGATGTTCAGATATATTGATGTGAAGAGCAAGGTACTCCTCGGAATCAGAGTGGAAAAATAAGCAAAATTGAAATATCACTCATAAAATTCTTGAAGACGACTATTTCGCAGTTTTCATAATTCCCTGATCTATATCAGAGAGGTCAAATGAGGAACCAATAGAAAACTAAGAATTGCGATACGTGAGCTAGTTACAACATGAAAATTAAACAATTGCCTCTTTATCTAATGTCTGACATTAGATAAATGTCTGACATTAGATAAATGTCTGACATTAGATAAATGTCTGACATTAGATAAATGTCTGACATTAGATAAATGTCCGACATTAGATAAATGTCTGATATTATTTAAATCTACAATTTAAAAAGAAATGCATCCATAAATAAAGCAAAAAATGTGAATAAAACTCTGATATACGTAGTGGGTGATATTAATGGTATCAGACAAATATTATTAATCACTTATGAGAAATTGTAAAATATTTGATTCTGCCAAAGACGTTTATCACATCATAGTCTTACTAGAGTGTGATACGGAAACAGCATATATTTTGGCAAATTTATCTGATGTGCACATCTCCAGTGAAGAATGGTACGCTTAATTTAAACATTCAATGATCAGGTTTTATATTCGCGACTCAAAATGCATGGAGTAGCCACAGTGATGAGTCTGGTGGCTTTCGGTTCTCAACTGTTGACAGATCCATTAGCTGTAATTGAGTGTATTCATCTAATGCATACGTTAGTTAGTCGATTTAACACCGGACAGTGTGCTGGATAACCCTCAATCAGGGAGTGAAACACAAATATTGGCGTGTTTGAACATGATCTGAAAAGAAATCAAACTACCATTCAAATGCCTTTTAAGTTTTTGCATAATCAAAAGCGAAAATAAGGAAGTCAATTTTTGACAGATAATGACCAACGTCAGAGAAACGTTTTACTAAAATATGTATCGTCATAGTACCGTCTTGAAGGTTTAAGCAATAAAAAGTTTGAAACTTAAAACATCAATATTTTGTGCACTTTTTTGCTTATTGATCATATTGTATTGTTAACTAAGGTGAAATAACTAGTGAACCAAAATGGGGAGAGTTGTCAATCTTCGTAGGTCAAACGGTCTATTCTTTAAAAAAATCGACATTTATAACAGAAATTAGTTTTGGAAAATTCGTACTGTGTTTGTGACAAATGTGTTTCTATAAGCATATTTTTCGTTTTTGTTGCAAAACTATTTGTTCATATATTGCTTTGATATGAAAATACGTCTCGTACCAATTCTCATTAGCTGTCAAGGTTCTTCCTTTTAAGTTTCAATACATCTTTCGCATACAATGTCTTTCGTGAATTTGCACCTTACTTACATGGACTTCACTGGAATGAATGAAAATTTTCGCGAGGTAAACAAAAATCAGCAAATAAGACCCAGAAAGAAAAACAGGTATTAAATGATCAAAACGATGCAATGATAACTTGAGTGAAATAATTGATATAATATGCACATTCTTGACTTAATCATTCATGTTTTAAGTGATTGAATGTGAAGGGTTGTGAAACAAGAACGTGAGATTATATCGTAAGAGTTCATAGTGGAATAAGACAAGGTGTGACCGTCCATGCGCATGCGCAGTGCGAACCAATCATATTCAAGACATTTTTCGGAGTGGACGTATTAGGACATCGCTTCAAGTTTACAACTCAGTAGACTTACACAAATATGTACAACATATTTAAGTTCCATCTCAGAAATGTCTTGTGTTTCCTTGGCTGGCCAACGTCCCAATCAACCTCGATATGCAATGTCACACCTTGTCTTATTTCACCATGGTAAGAGTAAGTGGCGGACAAGGTCAGTCAAATGTGGAAGGCAAATATTCATCAAAGAACGGGACGAAACCTTCGTTCAGAAGAAGTTTGTTCGAGCAGTCATCACAAATGGGAAATGTATAACCGACATACAAATTTACAATAGTATAAAAATAGTTCCTTTTGATTCTGGTATTGGTAAATTCATTTTTAACGAAGGAAACAAATTAAGGATGGTAGATATTGCAATAAACCCGTAGATCACGTGATTTTGCGTAGCACAATAAACAAACAGGATCGTTTACTACCGACAACTGATTTCAATCTACCCCATATCTTAGTGGTGTCATTATCTTTATTCTGAGTGAACAGGCACGTTCCGTACTCGGGCACGTGCAGCGCAACATAGGAACTAATGGCACAGAGGAAGGAAATTGTGCAGATAATAGAGCACACTTGAACGTTGTAAAATAGTATAAAGTGGGTATTTTGTAAAATTTACTTCAGCAATATCACTAACTGTTGCATTCCTATACTTTGCATATATTTATATTGTTAATTTTTATCCTCGAGGATAAAAATAACAAAGAGATGAATAAGGCAATGAATGGTTTTATTTAATATTCATTATATTGTACTTAATTTAATAACTTATTACATGATAAGATCTTAATAGATTCAGAATTTTCAGAAGCTCATAAATATATAATACAAATTTTAGAACTTCAATATTTCCTTTAGCCAAGACTGTATGATTATAACTCTTCTATCACAGAAGCGAGAGAATATTCTTAACCTTTCCACGTGAAACAATTTAAGTCAATTCGTTTACCCTCAAACTGATTTAATTTTAGCAAATGAGCTTCCAAATTTTGCTTTTGATACGCCTATTGAATATTCAAGAATTACAGATATATCTAAATTTTCCAACACATTAATTTTCAAAATTTAGTTAATGCTCTAGGACTCGTCAATATAGATGAGTAGTGAGGATAACAAACCGAGCACATAAGAAAAAAGAACAAATTACATGAGATCAATTAATGAACAGAAAATACATGGATTTCGTTAATTCATGTGTAGTGGATAAAAGTAAGGACACTATTTGTTGGCACAATTTCGAAAGTGCTAAAACAGTTCACAATCAAAACTCATGCATGTTCCGAGAGAAAGTCACGAAAATTTTTATTTCCCGTCATTTTTTCATTTATTCTTTTTATATTTATTTCATGTAAAATTGCGGTTGTCTGTTATGCAAGCAAAGAAAAAAGTCTGAAACTAAATAACATTGAAACGAATTGAGATTATGTTTTTTTAAATTTTGGATGTATTTGTTGATATATATTCCGGTAAGGTTTAGGATTTTTACTCATGTTTCAAGGACAACTCCAATTGGTGAGTTTATCAGCTATTTTTAGCCAGAACGTGATGCTAGCCACATCTCTTTCTCTTACTAGAAAGCCAAAGAATTATGGAGCTCTAACCTACTGATCTACAAGAACATACGGACAATAAGATATTTCGTATTGGACACGTGAAATTGCTTTAAACAAAAGTTATCAACTTAAAAAAGAGAGTAATGTCTTAATGTAATAGCAAATCCAAGTTTACCAAACAATATAATCAATGTGAAAAATATAATTAACATTAAAGAAAACTTGATATATGTGCTAATGACATTTTTCAGTTTCAATGTCGTGCATCCCGAAGAATGTATGTAACTATTGCCCACCAATGTTGTTGCAGATGTAAATTAGTTTGCTTGTAAATCTTGTACTTGTAAATTAGTTGTTCGCGTTTGACGTATTGTGTTGCGTGTGGTGAAAGGCAAACCAAACATTCCGATCCGATCATGACCAAACATTTGAGGACACACGCGGTCGGTTTGGCTCTGTTTCCCAAAACTTTATTCATTTCTCTTCTTCAGAATACTTCATACACGTCTTGTGCAGGAATATTTTCCCGATACTTAAACACAGTTTTAGAGTTGAAAAATTACAAACTCAACGGAATTGGTGCTTGCAAGCTATTTTTCTTCTCCCGTGATACAAGTCATTGAAAGAACACCAAGGGCAGAACACTTGCTTTAAAGTCGCAAATGTAGTAACGACGCTTATATGTTAGACAAGACCTTACGGTCTGAGTCTCGCCAAAATAATTTTTATAGTTCGTGCACTTTCTCAGCTTTCGCTGGGTAAAATTTACGAAGTCTGGGATTATGCAATCAGAGGAACTAGGCCCGGGAGCTAATGCGATAAAAATCTTCTGACAATGTGCCATTTATCGAGGATCACGGTTCTTTGTATGGCTTCAAGTTAATGTAAAATTTGAAGTTTTTCTAACTGTTATAAGAGAATTCTTTGTACTACATCGATCGCTGATTAGACAATTGGATGGATGGAAACTTTCTCCTAATGTTACATAACTTTTCTTCTGCACACGCAATTAATATATTTATTATTATTATAAATTGTTTACGTAACGGAATGGTAGCTTTCCTGGACTCAAGTTCTCTAGCATTGAACTCAGGAATTTGTGCGCCCCACGGACAGCGATCCGCATGTGTGTGACGTTTCGTCAGGCAAATTCCTCCCCGCCCCTGAGGGTGGGTGGTCCATCGTGCGCTCTGTGTCGCGCAGCGCTCAACTCCTCTGACGTCACAGGAGCATCTCTCGTGGGCGCGATGCGTCACTGTTCCCGTTCGCGCTTCGCTCGCTATCCGCCCGCTTTGGCGCATCGCGACAGTCACTTGGGCTCAGGCATCGATGGTGGTGACGGTTCACTGCAGACGCTTTCTGCGGATATCGTTATCCCTAACACAGCACCTTTTTTTTAATATTTAGAAGGACCTTGTTAATATACAAATTTTTTATTATCTCTCACGACGTTTCGACAGCTACTTTCTACTTAATAGGTCGTTCTCAGTATTTAAATTAAGACATGATAGTAATCGAGAATAATGCCAATATTTCTCTTCGAAGTTCTTTTTACTTTCCAATTAAACATTGAAAATACTATAGTTGACTCATACAGAAGTGTGGTGGCACTTAGCAGATTTCATGACAGGTTTTGGCTTAACTTTATGTCTGGTTGTCACAATATCACAACTATTGTTGAATTAGCGAGACTTAACATTGTTGAATCACAGAATGATTTTCTTGTTAACAGTTCAATCTTCTACTTACATCGTAACAATAAATAGTTGATTGAGATTACAATATTAGTTTTTAAGCGAACCTATAAAATTACTTTCATAAATTTTTTATTAAGAATATTAATTCATTGTGCTGTAATGTCCAGGTGATTTGCCTGTCGAGATGAGCAGTAAAAAATCTCAAAATATTCACGAAATCATTTCTACAACACAACATTTCAAATTAGGTATTTTATTGATTACACGATAAAAAATAATACATGAATTGAAATCTCTTAAGATATCTATTAATGCAACAATGTAAGTGTTTCACACGCAATACGAAACGCTTATCTTACGTAACGATCAGTTCACTACGAATACTTACAAGAAAACTGTGTCCTGAATTCACTATGTTCTTAAATATGCGTGTTAAAAAAAACAGGAAGGATCTGATGAACTTCGACGAACTGCTAGCACGATGGATTAGCAAGAACCAGCTAGGTTGAACCACTCGACTCGAATGCACACAGATTACCAGCATGTTCAGATGAGTCAGAGCGCAATCATTTGTTAGGACTCAAGTAGTCAAGTAACATCCTTTTCAAATATATGTCAAATAGCTTCTATTCTTAAAATTTGCCTATTATGGTAGATAAGGTGGGCTCTTAAAACATGTAATTTTTAAATGCTGTTATCTCGGAAATGTAAAGGTGAAAGATGAAATAATAGGACATCGTCATCTCATATTTTGGTGATCAAAAGTACGATATTTCATTTTTGTGTTTTTGTCAATCCGGTTACGCAGAAAACGAACGAAACTTTTCAGGTTATTTTGTGTATTAATGTACAATGTAACAGAATATGTCTACAAAAAGAGCGGGGAACTTACTTAAATTTTTATGTTTTAAAATTATTTATCCAGGAATCTTACCAATAAATATATTACTCATATCATTTAGGAATGTCCAAATTTAATCGTACGATTGCTCTTATGAATCATTTCAAGTACAGAGGACTTCTCTCGTCAACCATAACACATTGATTTGCTTGAAATAATGTAATGAGAATGGAAGGCAGTGATACAACAATCAGTTAAGTACTCTTTTGTGACGATTCTATTAAACATTAGAATCAATGTTCTTATTTTGTACTTGACGCTACTCGGGTCGCCTTGCCACGTCAGGACTGTAGCTTCATGAGTAGAACTCTAAAGATCGTAGATAGTGATTTTTCCAATCATTCAATAGCTGACATCCATTTTACTTGTATATACACTGTTCAGGAATATTGATTTATTGACTTTATAAAATATGCGTGATGTGCATCTAACTCCCATTTGTTTGTACGGCATTATTTCCAACAATGTCATGTCACATTGAAATTCGAATTCGCGTCTTTTTCTTTTCAAAGTAGATAGGAGTATACACGTGGACAAGAATAGTTCAATTCAATTCAAAAGGGCTATATTTTAACAACAAAAATATACAGTATATATGGCGGGTCTTAATACCCGTGCGCCTTACAGAGACCCTAAAATGTACCGTGGGCTGTGCATACTATACCTCAGTTTTCACTCTCAGTGAACTGAAACAGTAACTGAAATTAGAGGTATATTTCGATTATTTGGAAGGTAAGTGATATCAGTAGCGGAAAAAGAAATTAATAAATGTTAATAAGTTATAATAATAAAAAAAATACTTTCATATCTATTTGTTTAATATAATTTTAATTTTTAATCTCAGCTATTTTTATATTACTTAAGTGACTGTTTCGTTCATTGAGCACTGTTGGGAACCACGAAAAACCAACGGTTAGGGCAAGAGCGCTAAGCATAAAAAGAATTTGGTTGGTAACTGGAAACCTGTAACGGAACAAAAAAATTCGGCGGCAGAATCAAATAAATTCATAGAAAGAATACATACGTATCTGCAAGGCAAATAACATATGCATACATACCAACATACCCAGAAAAATCTTGTTTGCATATTTACCTATACATACATACATGTACATGGACCAATATTCGCAAATGTACACATTTTTAAAACAATGAAAACAGACTACAATAGAATACTAATATTACTGCTACTATCACTACTAATATTACTAATACTGAGAATAAGAATAATAATTATACATATTTTAATTAAGTGTGTTCATTCTGGTCAATCTCCTTCATCAGTTCCTCCTCCCTCTTTTTTCGAACCATACTCAGAAACCTGCCAAGGATTAAAGTAAAGATATTCTATTATCTCGCATTATTTCAAAAGCTAGAGCGTAATTTCTTGGTTTACGATTGTATCCCCTCCTCAAGAAGCCACTTTTTTCGACTATTTCAGTGCTAACGCAATTTAACAGAATATTGACCCAATCTTCTTGTTCCGTGCATAAAGGGCATTGCGAATCTCGATCCCCCCTCAATTTCCTTAATTTCCATCCCCCAAGTCGAAACCAAGCGTAACCTGCTCTTGCTACCTTGTTTAATTTGTCTATGTACGGTTTTCGCCCCCAATCTCCTGCCACAATATTCTGCACGATTAGTGATCTCTTTTCCTGTCTCTTAGCCGTTATGTTTTGTTTCTCTATGTCTTCAAGTCTCTGAATAATTAATTCATAATCAGATCTCGTCGGAGCTCTCTGCCACAAGTGTCCTAGACCGGTAGTTTCGATTATAGTTCTAATTTTTTGACCCCACCCATCGTTACACGTTAACTCGTAGCAATCGTATATATTTTTTTGTTCCTTTCCCCATTTCTTATTGAAACTCAGTATTTAATGACCCTCATCTTAATTTTTACTTCTAACGGTAAATCTCCGAATTCCCAAAGAGTCCCACAGTTAGCTGTACTCGGAGGTACGCCAAGAGTATTTTTCAAGAATTTATTTTGAAGCAAATTAAGTGATGCGCAATCCCCAACCCCATATTTCAGCTCCATATGCTACTACAGGTACAAATAGTGACGTGTACATCGTTATTACAATCCTAGGATCAATCTCAGGGATGGTACCAGTACTTCTTTGGATTTCATTTAGAACATACATGTCTTTATGTTTTGATTTTTGTATATGTCTTGACCAGGTTACGTTCATGCTTATTTTGATACCTAGATAAGTGTAATCTTTAACTTTCTCGAGGGGTTGACGTTTGTAATTCCAAATTTCATTTTTACTAAACATCCATCCGTTTTTGAATTCCATGACTTTAGGTTTTATGTATGTTTATATGTAGAGACATTTTATCACAGAACATCTCCAACGTATCTAGACCTATCTAAAGTCCCGACGGTGTTGTGGAGAATAGAACAAGATCGTATGCAAATAGCAACCCCGGTATCTGTTTCTTTTCAGGAGGAGCACCTATTGTTGGGGTATCTGTGGATACCTCACATAATTTTTCTATTATATCGTTAATAAATAATATAAATAACAACGGAGAGAGAACACATCCCTGCTTCACTCTGAGTTACTTGAAAAGTTGGAGTTAGTGTAGTATTATTTGTTTTAACGCATGCATTGTCAGAGTAATATAAAGCTTGCAAAGTACGTAGGAATTTTGTCGACACTCCCTTGTCCGCTAATACACACCAGAGGATGTCTCTGTTCACAATGTCAAAAGCTTTCTCAAAATCTATGAACACGCTGTACAGCTTTCCGCGTTTCTTTCGAGTTTCTCTCTCGGTTAACGTGTTTAAAATAAATAGATTATCTATTGCGCTATTGTTGCTTCTAAAACCATCCTGTAATGTCGAGAGTTTATTTTCTTTCTCGGCCCAGAGTTGTAATCTCCAGTACAGAACTTTGCAATAAATTTTTCCAATAATATTAAGTAGTGAGATTGCCCTATAACTATTTGGATCGTTTATATTTCCTTTATTTTTATATATATATAGGTTGTATTACAGCCGTAGTCCATGGATCTGGAAAAACACCTTCATCGTAGATATAATTAAAAAAGTCGGTTAAAAATGGCACAATATCATTGGTTATTTCCTTAATAAATTCGGAAGGAACACCAGGCGCTTTATTGTTTTTTAAATCGCGAATGGCAGAAGATATTTCATGTGATGTAATACACGCATCAAGTTCAGACACTTCATCAGTTGTAAATATTATTCCTATTTCGTTACTACTTCGGGATGTGTTATCATTTCCTGCTAGAAGATTTTTAAAGTGCATTTCCCATCCCATTGCATCTATGTTATTTGATATAATTTTATTTCGTCTTAATTTACGAATTGTACCCCATAGGTCGCGGATACATTTTTTAAATAATATTTCTCAGCTTCCATTAGTTGCTAGGCTCGTTTACTTTCCTTAACTATGTGTTTATATTCTCCGCGGAGTTTAAGATAAGATTTACGCAATTCTATCCCACCTAGCCACTGATACACTTTCAGGGCAGATTTTGCTGATGCTTTTGCATAACTGCAGGCATCATTATACCACACCGAATGTTTTCCTGACAAGAATAGTAGTAGAGGATGTGTAGACGTGGACAGGTGAACATCTAGACACTTAGAATTTCCCTCCACAAAATAAACCAATTTCATTCAAACTTATTTCATAGGACAGTTATAATGTAGAGCTTCCTCCAGTACATTTTTTGTGAGGATAAAATTCATAATATCTGAGGTAAAAATGTACAAATAAAAGAAAAAAATCGATGACCACTTCCACTATTGTTGTTTTTCTCCTATAATGTATGATTTTGGGCAAAAAAAGTAGTGTTAAAATGAGTATATTTTACCTATCCCAACCTAGAATATATCATGGAGGGGATTGTCTTCAATCTACTTTTGGGGATCATGAGTACTTGATTTTTATTTAATTAATAATTCTTGAACTTTTAAAGCGGAAAATTTTGTGAGAAATCTTTGATGGGGTTTTTACTAACAAACTGTATTGAGCGAGACTTATTTTGCTCCTCTTAAATAAATCAAACTAAGTTAGTTATCGTCAAACCAAACAAAAATTATTTAATCTTGACCTGATCTAACGAACTTAAAATAAACTACTTTCTAGAATATGTAAAAATTATTTCAGTACTAATGGATAACCTTGACTCTTCACAGCTTGGATGTAACAATGTTCTGCCGAGAAAATGGAATGGTGTTTCTCATATTTCCACCTGATACTAGTCACTGCTTATAGCATTTCGACATAAGAGTTTGTCCCTTTTAATATTTATTGTATCTTTTAATGAATGGATATCTGAAAATACAGGAAAATTTACTTTTTCTTAATTTATTCACAATGAAAATATTTGTTCCTGGTATATAAATAACATAATATTTTTATTGGATCCCTCAGTGTTTTGTAGTGCAGACACATAAACAAGATCTTTTGGTAAAGAACTTAACAAAAAATACTTTTTCTGGGAGCTAATATACATCGAATCTATATGACCCTATGACGTGCACTAGCACGAACTGCAAAGAAATCCAGATTGATGTAGATATGAAGAATAGTGTTCTTGACCATCCTGAGAAACGACATGATTGAGATACCCACATATTTCAAAAAATACGAACTAACCATAGGTTTCTGCTAGATTTTGAACTTGTTACAACATAACTAATTCTTGTTTTTTTAAATAAACCAGAGGGTATGTATTTACAGAGAAGCTATAGCAATATTAAAACCTCTTGAGTTGTCTTAAAAAAGAATATTGCTATGTATATCACGGGGAGATGAGTTTTGTACAGAACAGAATTACCATGGTAGATATTCTAAACAAGTGATTTTCCATAGTTTCTAAAAGAATTAGGTCAGAGGAGAAAAAAATAAAATAACAAAATACACATGGTAGGGGGAACATGATACACACTGATGTGACAGAAAGATAAACTACTGACTCCAGATTGATAGTAAATTTAGGTTGCGTCCACAGAAAGAAAACAAAATTATATACATATATGTGGAATAGGTGATTCATTGTTGGTGTAATTGAAGATTAAATTAAGTTGTGTCGTCTCGCCAACCATTTGTTTATTGATAGAGCCGACTTTCGACCGCATATCGGTCATCTTCAGTATTCTTCCTCTAAACAAGGAAAAGTGTCAAAAATAAATTTCAACTCTTATCAATAAGCAAATGATTGGCGAGACAACACAACTTAATTTAATCTTAAAATTATATACGTTTTCACGTTTTCAAGACGATAAATTTTTCTAAAAGAAATGGTTCGATGCAATAAGATATGTTTAAAATTCCTAACTGGTGAAGGGAAGATTGATTGTGGACTTAACCAGAGATTTTGGAGATTTTTTTTTTCGATTATATATCATTGCTCTCATAAATGTGAGTTGTATATATAATAAAGATTTATGGAAAGTATTGTCAAATGAGTTTTTAAATATTTTATTACATTTATTACCTTTATTCTTTGAATAAGTATGCCATATTTTTGACAATAATTTACAGATTTAAGAAAACTTCAGAACTCACCTGAAACATGTGGGGTGCCTAGCGTTTGCGAGGACTTGTCTATTAAGCAGTATAAGCATATGCAATGTATTCACTTGTAGTAATACGCCTAGACCCCATTTTCAATTCTCACATGTTTATAACTTGTCGAGGGTGCGTGTGCTCCGTATGATGTACTTAATGATTCAATACATTTGCAAAGCCACTCTTCAATAAAATACTCAGTAATTGAGTGAAATAGGGATAAAAAACACGTCACAGAATGGAATCGAACCAACAACCTTCCACCAATGACGTCACGCTACAAACCCTATTTTATTCTCAAAACAACTTTTGCAAGTAAAAGAATTTCTTCAAATCAGAAGTTGACCCAACCAAACGATTCATCTAATGATCATAAATCATAATAATCATTTGGTAGTGACAATTTCTCTAACTTCTGCTTTGAAGTCAATCACAAAGAATGGAACAGAATTATTTAACTTTTTTCTTTTTACACTTCTATCTTCTCAACATTCAAGTACGAAATAATATAGCATGTAACATCAGTATCACCCTCACCACAAGAATGTATATTCGAGGTGACAATGTGAGGTGCTACGAAGGACGACTACGTATCACTAGCGGAGCGTGAGTTCACATCATGCAGGTCGTCGCTTCGAGTCCCGGATGCCGCATTCAGCTTCGTGCACTACGACGTCATCATGCACAGTGGAGCCAGGCATTGAGCGAATCCTCGCCACCTCGTTCATTCCGAGCGAGTGCACATGCGCTTCTGCGTATGAATGCTTGAGATGTGCCCTTGTGTCCATGAGCGAGAGTACGTATGTCCGTAGTTGTATGTGCGAGAGAATAGTTTTAGTCAGGGAAAAAGGGGTATATAGCAAATACTCACAACATTAGTAACTTGTTTTAAGTTTCTTAAATAGTAAAATATGATTGGTGATATTGTGCGACCATATATGGCGAAGTTATATTGCTGCATTACTGTTATGCTTTAAATAATTGTAATATTAAATTCTTGAAATAAATAAATAAATATATAACTACATGATCACATAAATTCTAACTGATGATCGAGTTAATTGATCGAATTAAGAATAGCATCTTTTAAAGCAGCGCTGTGCAACTAGTGGCCTGCGAACCGTACTCGATCGCGGGCTGCGGGCCGCAAAACATTTTCCCGGCCCGCAAGTTATAGAACAGTTTACACCAAAAGTCTCATCAAACGTGGGGGGGCACAACTTTGTTTTGAATCTACATTCTGAGAATTAACTTTTGACTTGGCTTGACCGGTGAGAGAAAATAAAAAAAATTGTGTTTGGAAGCACCCCGTCATATATTACAATATGAATTTTTTATTATAGTACTAATATTAAAATACTTTTTAAAAATAGAGAAATATACTATATAATTTTTTTCAGCTTCAAACAATACAATTTGTTGACGAAAATCAAAATATCGCGTAACAGAATATGACCCATTAAGTTAATTCGTCGGACAACATTTTGCGAAACCCCAACTCCTGCCGTCCTGATTGATCGAAAGTATACAGAAAGTGGCCCGCGGATTAAAATAAAGCAGTTCCTTTACGGCAGTTCTTCTAAAGCGTATCTTAGTAACACCGGTTTATTGTTATTAGCACGGTTATTATAACTACATCTATTCTCCCTTTACCGTTGTTGTTAGCATACTCTCACCATAGAGCCATGGACTCATTCGCTTCCAGTCACTACTCGCATTCGTGCTACAACGTTTTGTTATAAGGAATCCAGGGTTGGAATATTCTTCTATTACTGTTATTTATCCTTCTTAGTTACGAGTTATCCACAATTAACGTTTATTGATTAATTATTTTCTTGGCACATGATCAACACATTTAATTTTAACACTTAATGTTAATGTTGAAACTATCCTGTGAATTAATTTATGCTAACAGTATATGAGTTACAATCTTAATATTTTTTCTCTTTATTAGTTTTAATATTAGAATTACAGTTAGAGAGGGCAACGTATACCCAAGTCACTGCGACCAGTGTTTGATCTTTGTGATTCCCTAGGGCGAATTATGATGAGTGAACGTTATTGTGGAATGAATGGCAGGGGAAACGGGAGTGTCCCAAGAAAACCTGCCGCGGACGCCGCTTCGTCCACCACCGCTAATTCCACTTGGATCAGATCAGCATCACTACAGGTAAAAATCAAGTACACTAGGCACTACGCTCCGGGTCACTCTGTTACAGTCATAGCTTTTTATTCCGAGTAAAAATCGAAACAAAATCGTAACAAATGCAAAATTCGTGTTATATACATCATTGTAAGACGTAGTCATGATGTGAAAATTATGATATTTCTTGTTCTAACTGTTTCAGCTGCTTTGGATATTTCATTACACCTTTGTTTCGTTCAGAATGACTGACAACCTTCATAAAATGCATAGTACGCGAGTAAAACACGAGAAAATATTCAAGGGGGAATACCGTGAGGAAGATAATAAGTAATCCTGGAACTTAAGTAATACGATTGAATGATGATGTTAACTCCTTAAGACTAGTAATAAGTGAATTGTCTAAACGTAATACGAATAAAGAATACAAGACATTCCCCTAAAATTTTCTCAAATTTTCAATTTAACACAATTTACAACACATCACCTGTATAAATAAGTATGGCAAATTAAAAATTTCACTCAGTCACGTTCCTTTCTTTGTTTATATTTCAGTTTACAATATCTCTTTACTTATTTTCTCATATTCCTCAATTTTAAACACTTTAAAGACAGTTCGTGAAATATTTTTTATTCGTTAAATTTTACTCTACAATGCGTACCTTTGAATTGAATGAATGAAAAAGAATTTTATTTAAGAATCATCATCCCTACCGTGCAAGTATTTATTTTTCCTTAATCAGTAGTCTATATCCAAATACAATGGCTTATTCAACTATCCTCCGGAATATTCTCGCGACTCGCGGAAGGTTCAATGAGAGATCTTGAAATCTGAATCACCAATCAGTATCGTCCGTAAGCCGAGCAGTATCACTTGATTTCGTCACTTGTCCCATTCATCGATAGATACATCCACTTTAGGCCATTATTAAGGTGAGTTTCTGCCGATAGATTACTTCATTATGCCGCAATTATGAGGCGTCCCCTTGAAGCATAACATGGAGAGCGGCGCAAATTGAAAAGGATGGGCTCGGAGCCACAGCGAGCTCTCGTCTAATTATGACACTGTCCAGGAGAAAAAGAGGGAGCGGGAACGCGAATAAGAAAGAGAAAAAAAAGGGAAGATTACAATTAGCGAAGTAAGGAATGAAGGAGGGATGTTCCAGATGGAGATAGAAAGAAGGTAAGGTAAAGAGACAAAAAAAAAATGAGAAGGTTCTCTCAGAATTTTCGTACACTGAAGCATTGAACAGAATTTGATAAAAGTAACCATTGACAGTGAAAATACGAATCTTCTCATTGTTCACTATTATCCAATTTCTTACCCCACAAAACACAAAATAAGGGAGTCTGATAAAGCAATTAATTAAAATGTTCAATACATTAATGAAATACAGTTTTTCTAATACCATTTTAACCTATAATAATAATAATAAATTTATTGTCAAAAAACAGTACAAACTGACTATGACCACGTGGAGGACAATAAACTAATTTACTCTCCGGAAGCAAGCAAGGGACCATCCCATCAATTCCGATCAAGGACACTAAGGCAGAGGCGGATTCAAAAATTTCAGCAAAAGTTCCTGGATAAGATAAAAAGTCAGCTACGAGTTATAATACTAATAGAATGTCAATATGTTTGTAATTTAACACAAAAAATTTACGTGTACACGTTATTATGGAACTATAGATTATTCTGAGTATAATGTTTAAAAATCATAAGAGTTGAGAAAACACTAAATTCACGATTTATTGTTACAATAAACACGCCCCTAGACAAAGACTAGAGAACCTGTATAAGAAATCCGCCTCTACCTCAAGGAAAAACGGAGAAAAACCCGGGCCAGGATGGGACTACAGAATTTATGTACACAACCGTGCCAAAGTTGAGTACACATAAAACTAAATTAATATGAGCCATTAGACAACACAATCATGCAAGAAAATAGTTTTTGAAATTGTTATAAGTTATTTAAAAAGTACTACAGCGATGTAAAACTATTAAGCGATGTTTAAAAATCATTTCAAATTTGAATACATCCTAACGGAAAATAATTCCATTATGTATATACACTTATATAGAAAAAAACTTGTTACTATAATGGAAAAAGTTAAATAGTTAATTTTGCATACACCCGTATTATAAAAAAACAAATTTTATACCAGTGTAGATTAATCACAAGAATAATTGAGTATGACGTGAATATAACGTGATAAAAACGTATTCTGATAGATATTATTGTTAGAACCAATTCCATATGACATATGTGACTTAACATAACACTTAAACTGAAATATTAATATATCTTAGGTTGGATTAATATCTTTGTTGTTGGATGAACTCACTTAATTTCAGCAGATAAATTAATGGTACATTAAACATAAATTATCTGATTCTCGTCTGAACTCAAATTGTTTCAGAAGCAATCAGTGGCATGAATTAATATATTGTTAAGGTTATGGGTTTTTCTTTATCACATTTTGGAACGTAAGACATAATTATCCAGGTGTTCAATTTCATATATTTAAAGTACTTCATCAGCTTGAAAATGATGAAATTTAATATTTGATTTTATACGAATATCAATTTTCGTTGTCAAATTAAACATTTTAGTTAAGTTCAAACTGACATATTTTCAGAAGAGGTATGAGGGTCTCTCATAATGTAAACTTAAATTGTTTTACATGTATATTCCTGATGGGATTCCAGTAGTACTATTACTGGGAGGAGTAAAATATTGTTTTCCGCATAAACCGTAAAAGAATTTTATGTTAAAATTGTTCGTAATTTTCTTTCCGTTTATAGTGCGTCCATGAGAAAAATATTTCAATGTTTCTGTATAAACAATTAGGGTAGTTTTATTTAATCTCTCACTCCAATTACACTGACGAGAGTTGAGGAGAGATCGTTGTGACTCTACAATATGAAGCAATGTCATTATAGATAACTGGAGCTAATTAAGGAAAATAAATAACTCTGACTCGATTACTGAAATGGTCGCTATTTCAAGTCAGTGTGTCGACACATTTTAATGCGTGAAATTTTACATCCCCGCGACATTACTGATTTTTATATTCCCAGTGAGTTACTACGACAACCACTTAAGAGAACCGTTTACTGCCCTGCATATTACACAAGCCGTAAAAGGGGAATATTACTGGAATTTACGGTCACGTTGGCAATGTGTGGCCCGATGTGTCTTATCAGCTGCAAAGTCTAACGCCCGTAGTGGCAGCTAGGGATGTTTTATGGTTTATCCCTTTCCTTCACAATTGCGGCGATCTGAGAAAGCTGAAAATCACTCTTGTTAGGGAATGCGAAAATGCGAATGAAGTGTTTAAAGCTCATGAAAAATGTTGAAGGTATGATGTGGGCATGATTATCAATAAATTATCCACAATGTTTTATATTCATTTGAGTATTTCATAATCAAGTTCAGTACTTATAAATAAAATACGTCAGTTGAATGGAATATATTTCTAAGAAGAATAGGATAATTTTTTTA
Organism: Laupala kohalensis; assembly: GCA_002313205.1. Taxonomy (NCBI): domain Eukaryota; kingdom Metazoa; phylum Arthropoda; class Insecta; order Orthoptera; family Trigonidiidae; genus Laupala; species Laupala kohalensis. The sequence continues at coordinate 211,185 of NNCF01127201.1, forward strand.
GGAGTATCACCCCTAAACAGATAAAACAGCAATTTTTTAAATTGAGGCTTTAGGACTTGCCAACATAAAGGTCATTAGAGCCCTGCATGAAATTGAGTATGATACAGTTTCAATGACAATAATGGAAATTATTGAACAAAAAATTCAGTAAGAATATATTCCACGTATTTTCAATATTATAGTTGGATATAATGATATAAGAGTTAATAATAAATTTAATAATAAATTTATAGTCAAAAAACAGTACAAACTTCGTATGACCACGTGGAGGACAATAAACTAATATACTCTCCAGAAGCAAGCAAGGGACCATATCTAATATCCAACATATGAAGATGACAAGAAACCATGATATTTCCATATAATCAAGAGATAGTTACAAATACAACGACGATACTGCATTCTCGTATCTCAGTTATTTATATACAAAGCAATAAACCCCCAAAACACACCGTATTTTGTGTATGGTCAGTATATTCTTTAATACAATGGTTTATTTATCGTTAATGTTGAGAATTAAAATTTATTGTCATGATTTCAATGAGAAACTACTAGCAATGCATAATCAGTTCATAATACTTAGCGCGAACAACTACTTGTCTTATAAAGACGTCAGAACTGATCGTTCATGCAACCTAAATTTCAGAGACTGTTTCACTACTTGTTTGCTTCTCCAAACATGAATTGTGCGACTGTATATGAACATTGAAACATATATTTTCTAATTTTTTACCATACATCAAATTGATATTCACTTCTATGTTTGCCATAAGATTATCTTGAATTGAAGTAAGACAAATGTTACCTTATTGGGATGCACTGTAACCGTAAATATTTCGGTTACCGCCAGTTACACAACGTGCAAAGGACATAGGGCGCCAGAGCAAAAATTAAAGGATATTCACTGTTTTTATTTGATTCGTGATGTGATTCGATCGAAAATCCACAGAAATAGAACAAGATATTACCCAAACACGATATAACTGAAAAGAGGAGAAATTTACAAATATACAAGTTGAGAAATATGTAGAAAAAAATACTAAACCCTGCGTCTCATAGTCACGTGCCTCCAGCAGAGTCAGAGTTCGTGTACGTAAGCAATGGGAAGCTCACATTTGTGGAACACGGCTCACATTTGCGGAAAAACTACTCAAGAACGAGATACACCTCATCATTTGCTGTGGTATTGTGTGATATACGAGGAAAGAGGTTGGTTTATTCGACAGTACACGCACCAGGACGTAATTAACACGAGAGGGAGTAGTAAGTTAATAGAGACGAAGATGAAGTAATTACTATTAGAGGAATATTTCAATACAGAATGTTTAGTACTAAGAGCAGTATAGAGGAATTAGCAGAGCATAAGACAAGACCCCCGTATTACTGTAGCTAAGGAGACGGGGTGACCAAGGTCAAAAGAAAAGAAAACAATGGACAAATATCAATGCGGAGACGTGCAATAACTTCTTCAACCCCCATCCCAATCACATACACTCACTACAAACTCACACTATCACTGTAGTTCAGAGATAATATGTGGATATTAGAGGTGAAAATACCGGTACTGTAACAGTTGCGGGGCAACCTTGGCCGAGACACGGCGACTCCGGATCGAGCCATAAACCGAGTCAAAAGAGCGTTTCAGGAAGGGACGCGTAGCTGCAGACGCTGGACTCCTGACTATATATGTTAGGCGCATACAACGACGGAGTGGTGCGGGGAAAAAAAGCTTGTGTCCCTAACACGGAGGCCCCCACCGGTGGCGCAGGTGGTAGTGTTGTCGCTTCTCACTAAGTCATCCCGGGTTCGATTCCCGATGGGGCCAGAAAATTTATAGCTTTTCACATTAATGTCCCAGTTCATATAGCTGTGACTATTGAGAAGCAAACTTTTCCGTCCTCAATCCAGCTCCTCCTAGTAGATCAACTCTAACTACTAACCCCTCCACGTGGCCCAAGTTGTTGGTAAACCCAGCTAATCAGCCCACCTACTAACAATGACCTACCACTACTATGACCTACTACTAACTCCTATCGCTCCATGTAGATAAGCTTCAATGGCACTAAACTATATTTCCCATTTACAAATACAACAATTAAAAAAAAAGATGAGCACGTTTCCAACATGCTAATCTGACTCGACTAATGTCAATGAACTGATCTCTCTATCACAATGCTAAGGAACTGTCTCAGCTGATTAACTCGACAGACTTCCATAAAGTGATCAAATAGTCTCCTCTCCTTAGAAACAACCGCCCCTTATATATACCTGCTCGGAACGACTTCTTCCCGGTAAACGCTTCTAGAACATTCCGAATGTTCTGGCGGCCTTTTTTCACACGCTTTTGCTATAAGAATATAATTCATTAAAATGTAATTAAAATTTTGCATTTTTAGTTAAAGTACGCACAAAGAACAAAATGCACTCCGTAGAAAATTGAGGATAAAATTTGAAAACCCTTCCATGAACGAATGTCACGAAGTTTTCAAAAAGTATTCCTGCAGTCAATGTTTGTTCAACGCTGAAAAACTAGAATATATAGTAAATATAGATTAAATTAAGCTTATGTTGTTGCCACAAATTAAAACACATATGGAATTGTTTTCGTTTTTCTATTTTTATCTGTAAACAAGTAAATTTCAAACTTGCTTCTTATAACAACTCTTTGACTTTTGAATTATGTAGGTGAAATAGTATTAAAAATTCGATCAACACTTTCCCAATGTTCCAGCTATGTCAATTAGACCCGTGTGCGACGTTCACCCCGTGTCGGTGAGCCTTGTCGGTGTCGATAATGTAACTGGCGAATGTTTGGCGAATAACTGAGTTCCTTCGGCGTGGCCGTGGAGCAGCGACATGCCGAATCTCCTCTTTGCCTCCCAGCGGGACGAAGGACAAAGTGGGAGTGACTCGAACGACGAGGTCACCAGCTCCTGCTGAGGCGACAGCATTCCTGGGAGCAGTAGCAGCATTTGTGGTGCTCTTGCTGGTTTTATCACGGATAACTGATTAAGCAAAAATATGTTAAATTAATAAGACTATAAAATGATGCGCTACGACGGTGGCAACACGACAATATCGCAAAAGCCAATCGCGGGCTCGTTGGAACATGTTAGAGTATCTGGCGATGTATATTGTCATACGCGTAGGGTTAGTTGTCCGAGGAGCATCTATAAGCACAGCGAACTGCGGGATTCTCAGGGAATTTGGAGATCGTACGGTTAACGGTATCTGAAAATTATAGAAATATTTGCTAGACGACCGAACTTGTACTGGTATGTTATAAAGGCAAGTGGGATATCTAATGGGACAGCAGATGAAATATATCTATACACCTTACGGCTTGGAAGATTTTGACATTGCGAGTATGCCATATAAATGAAAAAAAAATGTAAACATATTAGATCATATTGAAATAATTAATGTAAACTTACGGAACAAGGTTGGATGGAATCATTGCTTGACAGGTTGGAGTGGCACTCACTTATAGTACATTTCATGGTGGCTGGAGAATGGGTAATGTAGCCATATATTGATTGTTTAAATAAAACAGGTAGAACAGGGTAGGTATGTTGTTGTGTGGGGGGTTGGGAAATCTGGAAACTACGTTTCCTCTACGAAAGAGGTGTAATGGATAGATATATTACTTTACACTTGAGCACGACCAAAACACTTTGTTTTCTGAAGAGTGCTTCCGCGGAAGCAGTAGAGATATAAATCTGGAAATAGAAATAGAGATGGGAAACAGATCACTGGTGGTGTAACTCATGAGCAGGTACTTTAGTATTACCACAGGAAAAAGAAAACGACAGCCTGAAAATAGCACAAAAATTTGATTACATATAGTTATTAGCTATGTGTCTTATATTATGATACGTGCTGTACTTGTCTATCCGGACAGTTGGTTTTCCGTGTTTCCCAATGGGGTTCAATGAATATTATAGACATAATTTTATATAATTTCTTTCAGATTTTAAATTTAAGTATGATTGGTTTCCGTTTTATCTCAGTTTCATAATTTTTATTTCTGTATGGTATCCATATGAAATGTGAATTCATTTTTACAAAATGAAAGTTTCACAACAAATAGATCGCAAAATTTAAGAAACCTGCTACAAGAATCTAGACAATTGGTTGAGAAAGTATACAGAGTCCATGGCACTCTCGGGCTATAACGTTGACCCACGAGCTTTTAAACCCGACAATATCCGAACTAGTACTTTTTTGTAGCTGTAAGTGTTTAAAGAAACGTTTTTGAATTGAAAGTTGTCAGACAGTGGTTGGTGTTTCAAGAAAAATAAGGTTTATAATATTTAAAACCTCTCCCTGTAAACGAAATTAAAGTCACAAAAATCTCTATCATAGTGAGTTATATCTTAGTATATTATTCGTATTCCCAAAAAATAATAATTTGTAAGAACTTGACAAATTGACAATATATTTCTGATAAATAAATAAACTTACACACACGCGTACACGCACACACACGTGCAGAAGTTATGTCATAACTTCGGCCAAATAAAATAACGATAAGGCAAATATCGAACCCGGGACTCCTTTGATCGCAAGGGTGTTAACCACTACACCACCTTTCTCTTTCTACAACTGTACACCATTTCCACACAGGTCTTATATCCCGGAAGACCCGAGATACTTCAGTGATCAAAGCAGAGTTCCCGGGTTCGATTCTCGGCTCATCGCAATTTTCATTACCCCAAGTTAATAAAAGAATAATAAGATTAATTAAATTATTATTTGTTTTTAATAGATAATATATTTTAATATAATTAGAAAGATAATAAAAAACATCTAATAAATAAATAAATTTATTGTCAAAAAACAGTACAAACTGCGTATGACCACGTGGAGGGAAAAAAACTAATTTACTCTTCGGAAGGAAGCAAGGGACCATCCCATCAATTCCGATCAAGGGCCCTAAGGCAGAGGCGGATTCAAAAATAATGAGAAAGGTTTCCTTTACGTATGTGGAGGATGATCGTCATTATCAAACATGAGTACATTGTACTTAAAAATGTTTAATAATAATTTATTGTCAAAAAAGCAGTACAAACTGCGTATGACCACGTGGAGGGCAATAAATTAATTTACTCTCGTAATAGCCTTCGAATAATTCATAGCCTTCGAATAATTGTTTCGTAATAGCCTACGAATAATTCAGGTACTTGGTTAGCGATTTTGCATATCATGATTTTTAGCCTCTAATATTCACGACTAGAAACACTTGGTACGGGCTGGTCTTAAAGAAATTAATACTCGAGATTGTATAAATCCAAAACTGTTCATTAAAATCGTATTTTGCTGTCTAGCAATGGAAAGTTTACCTCGTCTCGTATCTGAAATATATGGTCTCAATCAGAAAATCAATCTGTTCAGAATTTCAAATTAGCAATAAAAAGTAATTTGAATACGAGCTACAGTATTTTAAACGTATCTAATTCAGGATACAAGTCCGCTTGTTAGAATGTTTGCTAATAATTTTATTTCCTTAATGAACTCGGAAGAATTGGACGACAGTGATATTTCGAAATTATGAATCGCAGATGAGTCAGGTAACTCGCCACTTTTATACTTTTGAAGCTCTGTTTCACTTAACAATCCCCAAAGTAACAAGCAACCCTTTTACATAAGCAATTTGTTTGCGTTAAGTTGTAAATTTAATCTGAATAAATTAAAGCAGAAATTACTACGCTTTGCACACTCCAGCTCGTAGCACCTTCGAGAGTTCCCCTCCTCGAGTGAAGAGAATACGAAGAAGAGGAAGAAAGAGGCTAGATAGAGGCAGAGAGAGAGAGAGAAGTTGTGGAACCAAAGCGTACACTTTCTACACGAAACAAAGAATGACAGATGAGATCGAGTGAATTCAAAACAAATCTGTGAGCGACTCCTCGGGATATTTAACATCGAATGTCAGTGATTCTCATTTTACTTTCCTAAATTTCACACAATTTATTTGACATTTGTGTTTTTAATGTTTGAATTTTGTGCCCTGAACTTCCTATATCGGGTCCTTCCTTAAAGTCTGACTCATTAATTTTGTTATAAAGAAAAAGGAGGAAAAAATCGGAGAGTTTTTGTGTTACTGGAAAGCATAAAGGTATTGGACCAATATTTTAATTTTCTGAAAGGAAAGACAAAAAGATTAAGTCCTACATATATCTCACTTAGTTTGAGTACAGGTCTGAATACATGTCTTCCATATATGAAGAAGGTTAGCAACTATATAGTTATTTTATATGATTTCACAATGTATATTAAAATTTCTGTCACAATTATGCAAAAACACTATAAAACACAGAATGATACAATGATACACCCCGACCCTATATATAAATACCACTTACTCACTGACTAATCACGAAATCTCAAAAACTACAAAGCCTACAAACTTGAAATTTAGCAGATAGATTCCTTTTAGGATGTAGATATCGGATAAGATAGTATTTTACAGAAATCTGCCCCAAAATGGGTGAAATGGGGATTAAAATTTTTTGTATGTTTCCTACCATACCTGTAGAATGTCTGGACCAATTTCAACCAAACTTGATACATAGATGACAATCGGACAACAAGCACTGTTAAGTTAACACATCCCTAGCACCACCAGGGAGGGGCTGGGAAGGGGTGACATATAAAAATAAAGGAAAAATACGATGTTAGAATTGAAACCATAGTTTTCGGTGCCATTTAGTAGTATAGGGATGACTTTGACGCTTCGGAAGTTCGCAATCAGTAAACATAAGAGATAATATATCCCTAGTACCCTTCGGGTAGGGGTGGAAATGAGAGGTAATAATAATAATAAAAAACCCACCGATATTGGTGTTGAATAAATCATTTTTGAGACCGCTGAAGTGAAGTGACAACCCCATTGCCACAGAAGTACACGATCCCCCTCCCCTTTGAGAAATAAATACTCTGTGTTGGAATGAGTTGAATGTAAAAATAATCTAAAGTGACCGATATTACTGTTGAGATCGTAATTTTCAGGGTCGCTTAAATTAATAGCGACATTCTTGAAGACGTCAAAGCCAACAATCTGTCTGTATAAACTCCAGCACCCCTGGGGAAGGAAATGCCATGAAAAAATATCGAACATGACATACCAGTGACGGGTCCATAATTTCTGGCGTCGCTGAGATCGTGAAATCCCGAATTCGTGCAAACTCAGCCCCCATGAAGCACACCACTGGCACCCCTTGGATGTGAAAGTGGTGTGTGGAAATGGGTCTATGGATAAAAATAATTAAAAACTAATATTAAANCAGTATTCTCAGAGCGGGGTTGGGGAGGGCGAGACATAAAAAAAGCAATATTAGGGTCGAGACTATGGTGTTTCTGTATTCTGAGATGAATAATCGCATTTTCAATGAAATTATGAACACTTCACACCACATAAGGTGCACGACACCTTTAAAGGTAGGGGTTGGGAAGAGTATGACGCGAAAAATAAGGGATAGGGGCTACATCAACCCATAGTATCAAACCTCCAACATACATATTATTGCAGACATATTGCAGACATATTAGAAAATTCACGTGAGCAAAGCCGCGGAGACTCAGTATATCCGAAACAAATAAATTTGGATATAACGACCAACTTTGAACTACGATAACCAGGCATATTTCGGAAAGGACGCAGGAAATAATATGGATGCACACATAAAATGAACGAAAAAATACTTAGCCAGATAAATTTTAATATAATGAGAACGACAAATTGAATTTTAAAATTTCAGAAAGAATCCGGAACGACTCAACATTTGAAAAGTGAAAATAGAGTACAAAAGAACACAGAAAAAAAATCACGGATCAAAGAAATGAACAATAACAAAATAGAAGAGCTAAGTGACAAAGGAAAGAGAAGTAAAGAAAATAGTTCGTGAAGTTTTGGAAAGCAAATAAGTAGAAAGGTTAGAACAGTATTTTCCGCATTTTCTCATGTTTCTCAAAAGGGGAATAGTCGGAAATAATAATAGTATATAATATGTAAATTATTTATGAATCACAAGAAGAAATAATTACATATGAAATAACATACTAAAATAACTCGTTAGCTCAGTGTAATCCAATTGTTTGGTTGGTATTGAGGGTTAATATTATGTCATTTTTATAGCTTAATTTGTCCGTGCAGATCACAAAAAAATCGTTCAAAGTGTAACAAAGGAAAACGTAACGTACATTTTCGTTTCTGCTTTCTTTGTTATGAACCAAAACTTTATAGTACTTCAATTCTGACTGTAGACAGCACACAGTTGGACGAGAGAGAAAATTAATATACAGTCTGTAAACAACGTCCAAAGACCATCTATAGACATCGATAATAGACCGTCTAGATATCATCTGCTATTTAAGAGACCGTCTAGAGATAATTGCAAGATCCGATATATTTGTGAACAGACCATTTGATACGTCGTTGCGGTATGGGTGAAACTTTGGAAAGAATAATAAACAAGTATTTCTGAAGGTTAAATAATAATATTCCAGTTTTTTATTGCACAAATATCACACAATTGAATCTAAGGATTCAAAGCAAGAGAATGGAACAAAAACTTCGATTCAACAAGATGGGCTTCATTTTCTTTTACTTTTTAGGGGTACTAATAAAAGAAATTTTAAAATGTAGTTTTTTATATTTAATTGTTTCATTTATCTTATTAAGCTGTGTTTTAGCAAAAAATTGATCAATTTTTTTCAAATATAATGAGTGAACTTTAATATTAAGTATAATTGAGGAAATATAAATGGAAGTATGTATCATTATTATTTAACGAGGAAAACAGTCATCTTGATTTCTATGTAATGGATGTAGTATATTTCCGATCATTCAATTTTTTAACAAATATTTAAAATCGGCAAATATGCTCTGAAAAGTTGTAAGTCAAGGATTATCAGCTAGTATACAATTAAGAATAGCAATTCTTGTGAAGAAAATATTTTGGAAATGTACTAGTATTAATTTCATTTGAAATACACTAGCGAGCGTCGAACTGAGACGATTCAAAGCATTCATGAGGTATGAAATAAGTCTTTTTGCAGTCCTCTCGTACTACGCTCGTTCTTCGTTTCCTGTCCGAACAACCATGTTGACTCATCGCAGCCAATCTATATAATGGATGCCACTATCCCACCCATTTATCGCATCTTCGTGAGATGCGCAGTGGCCAGTGTGTTACGGTTGGGCGTCCACTCATAGTCCATGCCCATGAAGGTAGAATTGAATTGAAAGGGCTTTATTTGTTATTTACAATATGGTTACAATATAGCATATTTTTGGCGTGACTGTGGGCCCGTTCGCCTGTGATTTGACCCTGTAGTTACCGTCGCCTGTGCTTACAATATCCTGGTGTTCACTCTTAAGTAACTTGCCAATTACGCCTCCCGCACTTTCTGTCATAATCGTGTACGATCTAGCAATATATTCTAATGTTTAACGCAACAAAATAAAGTTTAATTTATGTAATTTACCCTAAATATGAATATAATAGAATTATAATTTTACGGCAACTGGTGTGTTCGTTAAGTACCTCTGGGAACCACGGATAACCAACAGTCACGATAAGTAAAATGTGTGTACATATTTACATATTCTTACGTATTTACACATATATTCAGATTTACACAATACACAAAACAGTATCTAAAATTATACATATTCTTGTCATTACATATTTACAAATCACTTTTTCGTTTCTTCATTAACTTTTTCATTTCTTACAATTATCTTTTTCATTTCGTCATCCATCAGAATTAACGGACCTGTAACAGAATTAAGAAAGGCCTGCAGAATCATTCTCTTCCACTACTTCTAACTGAACAATTCTTTTATCTCTCCTTCAGTATTGAAGAAATTTCCAAAGAGTTGCACTACCGGTGATCGATTATCCCTCAGGACTTTGATACCTAACGTTACATCTCTCGGTCCATCTCCAAAGTTTCCCTCCCGTAGCCAAAGTTTCCTAGATCGTTCAGTTGCAACGCACTGTAACAAGATATGTATCCAGTCTTCATATTATTCGCAGAGTGGACAAATATTATTCAATAGTATTCTTGATTTTCTTAGTTTCCAACCCCCACGTCTGAACCATGCGTAACCCGCTGTGTTGACTTTGTTTAGCCAGTTAATGTATGGCTTCCTCCCCACATTGACCTGAAACTACTACCTGAACTATAAGTGAACGTTTTTCTAATATATGTATTACAGTTATCTGTCTCGTGATTTTCTCGTATTCTTTGATTTTAATACGAATAGTTGACGAAGTGTCTTTGTGATCTTTATTGCTTAAGCTACCACGAATTCGGTTAGCTTCTGCTTCCTGCCAAGTTTTTCTCGCATTTTGAATGGTATTTTTGTAACATTTTCTCACTATTATATAATTTTGACAAAGTTCAGTACCTCTTAGCAATTGAAACATTGTTAGCGCCTGTCTGGCTCGAAATTTAGCCTCTACGCACTCTGCTGTAAACTAACTAGGTCCTTTAATTTTTCGTAATTTTCCTATACATGACATCATTTCCCTTCGTGCTCCCCTGAGAGTATTTTCTATATAACTCGCGACATTATTTTTATCTATTATTTGTAATTTTCTTCGAACACCGGCGTGTAATTTTATGACATTTCTTTTAAAGTTCCCTATGAAATGAATTTTCTTTTCATCAGACCACTTAATGATTTCTAGCCTTTTTGAGTGTCCTGTAAACAATTGTTCATCCTCACGTATATTAAGATTTATTTTTACCCGAGTGCCATATGGTGTGAATCAATTCGAGATTCGAAGTCTTTGAGAAGTGTTAAAATAATTTATGTAACTAGGGCATAATTAATAACACTTTCATCATTTTTGTTTGTGAATGTAATGTTACCTACTTTCTCTGAGACATGTCGCCCATTTAGATTGTCTAAATTTTGTTTGAATCAAAATACTAAGAGTTCCTTTCCATCGCCATTGCAGTGCTTATCTTTACCATTTCTTAAGATTCGATGCCAATTTTCGTCGTTCGTATGGTCATTTAAAAATGAGCCTTGATATTCTTCCCCGATTCGCGCATTAAAATCACCCATTATTATAAATTCGACAGGCGAATATTTTATCAAAAAATTATTAATAATTGTGCTTAACTTGTCCAAGAAATTGTTAGTAAGGTATTTGGATTCCCGTGATTGGCGATAAACAATTATAAATATAAAAGTAATGTCTACACCGTTGTGACGAGTATCTCACATTTTCACTGGAATTGCACAGTCTAATTTTGTGTGTTCTTCTTCATTACTGTAAATCTTAGAATTTTTGAAAAGAACCGCAACCCCTCCTGATACCCATCCATTTTACCTTATTTTTCAAGACTCTTAGAAAATATTTAATATCCATTGATTTCAAATGTTTCCCCCTTTCTACACCAAGTTTTAACAAGACCGAAGTTGGTAAACTTTTCCAGCAATGTCAGAAAATTTTCTTGTCTAGCCTTTCTACATATTCCTTCAACATTCCCAGATCCTGTTACAAGTTCTCATGCTTTTATCCGTAGGGCTTTGTCACTGGCCTACCTGCTTTCAACACCTTCGCCGCGCTTCGAGCAGGGACCCATGTTGCCGATCTCAAGCGCGTGTTGGGTCCGTCGCGCTGCGGAAGCGGCGTACGGGAAGAGGGAGGGAGACTGACCCCACCCTTCGTCGTGCATTGAAAAAGTGTCGCGCGCGCCTCTCCACCATGAAGGTTATACAGTGGTGGATCCAAGGGGGAGGGAGGCACAAGGGGCACGTGCTTCCCCCCATAAAACGAGAAAGTGTTTTTTACTTTGAAAAAACAACAACAACATTGTGCGCCCTTTGAAAGCTACAAAACGGAATAAGAAAATCTATGTAAAAAGATGACTTCATGGGTTACAATTATAAATCATAATTTTGTAATCATTCGAAAACCAGAAAAAAAATCGGAAATGAAATTGGGGGTGCTGGCGGAACGTACAACTAGTACCCCACCCACTAAAACTTAAAATTACTTCTACGCTATAATTTTGTGCTAATTTTATGCTCCTTGTGAGCGCAAAAAAAATCATTCTGTACTTTTTCGGAAAGTTGAAAAAATTCGGGTCGGCGCGTTTGTACCCGGGCACAGTTTAACTTAGGCCCATTTGGACTTATTTACCGGTGGTGCGGAGGGTCATGCTGAGGTGATGTAGGTGGTAGTCTACAGGGTTAGACAAGGAATACGGAAACACAAACCGGAGTATTTTGAATGTTGTTTGGATGCTAAAGGAAAAAAAACAACATTTTATTCACAGTAACTTCAAGACAGACCATTGACATGAGCTTTCGTTGTCTTCAGTAGCAACAAAGTTACATGAATCATTAATATATAACTTACCCACATAACTAGTATCCAGCATTATATCTTCATAAATTTCACACAATGGTTGCTCGCAATTATGGCGCTCTCAGACTGCACTTACTAATTACTAAAAGAAATACAATGAATTCTGTTGAGATTAATTTAAATGGACTTAGCGAATAAAAGCTGATCACGGATCTGTCTGGTTGTTCAAGGGCCTAAGGGTAGTAAATCTATTTGATTTTCAGAGTTTGCCTCCATTAAACAGTATTTTTTCCCCAACATTCCTTCGAATACATAATTTCTTACCTTTCTTACGAGCCAATGCTACGCTTAAATTAATTTACTCCATTCTTTACATCATAGACTACCACCTATATCACCTCAGCATGACCCTCCGCATCGCCGGTAGATAAGTTCAAATGGATGTAAGTTAAACTGTACCCGGGTGCAAATTTGCTGACCCGAATTTATACAGCTTTCCGAAGAAAATAGAATTATTTTATAGAGCACACAATTAGCACAAAATTGTAGCGTAGGAGTTTTAACCATAAGTTTTATTTCTTAATAGGTGGGGGTGCTAGGTGTACGTTCCGCCAGCACCCCGAGTGTTGTTTTCGATTTTTTTTCTGGTTTTCGAATTACCTCAAAATTATTTATTAGTGGACGAAATTAGCACATAATTAGCACAAAATTATAGAATAGTTTATTTCATTTAATAACAACCTGGAGGTGCCAACTACGCAGACCTGGATCATGAGCATAGGGTTGTGACATTTCACGATATCTTTCTCTGCCCACGCATTTAGTAAAAAAATATGAATTTTATGTTCGATATCGAAAATTTTTAAATATTATCTTCGTATTAAATACCATTGAATTTTTATATCTTCTTACAAGTTATATTTTTAGATAGAACGCGGTGAAACAATTTTGGTTTGATGTGGAATACCGGTAAAATTGTATTGAGTAAATCTGAAGCAGAGAATAGGTTTGTTAGCAGGAACGTCCAAATTTAAAATTTGGCAAAATTCACGAATTATTTCAAATATGTTAATTTTTAAAGTTCTTTTATGAATGCTGAAAATGTAAGTGAATGCGTTATTTATGTTTAGAAATGTGGTAATGTGCAGATTCAAGAAGTTAATTTTAAAAATATTTCTGGTGAAAGGACCCACACATTTTGGTATTTCTCTTAATGGTCCCCTCCCAAGAACAAATCCTGGATCCACCCCTGAAATTATACCAGAGAAACACGGCACTAAGTAAATAGAGTACACACTATTGAACTCTTAAGAAAGAAGAATAACAACATAATGAAGTAAATGTGCAGATTTTAATGCATAACTCAGACATAAATGTTTTGACTCTTAGGACGATGATATGAAAAGTGAAATTTTAACGTTTCAGCGGCAACATTTTGGTGGTGTAATATATTGAGTGTGTGTGTGTGTGTTTTTTGAGAAGCGTAATAGTACACAATTGAAAAGACATGTAAAACATTTCAACCAACAAAGAGGATAACAATTTTTGCCACGAAAAATCATATGATGTACTGAGAAAAAGAAAAGCGGTTCATTGTTCAAAAATGTTAGAAAATTATGGCATTAAAAAGTAAAATGGTATGTTTTATATTATTTAAAAAGTATCATTTAATTTACACAAATACGACATATAAAAGATTAATGTGGATGCTTATTATGATTAAAAAATTTGATGAAAAAACATTCAAGTAATTTTGCTGGTTCCATTACCCTAATAAATAATTTATGTAATTATACATAACATTTAATAAAACACTTCAAATTTAAAAAAATTAGGATCCACTATCAAAAATTAAAAGCCTAGATAATTCCTTTCTTATTTCATCCTGATTTTTTAATATTTTTTTGTAATGAGAAAATGTATTTTATATCCCAGTATAATGTCTGTTTTACGTGAAGGTTATAAATGGCTGATGAATTTTATATCTTAAGTAACTAACAATATTCTGTTTCATAATTCTAATAATAGGGACGCTTGAAAATAGGCCAATTATTATGGTACACGTTATCACAGCCAAACAATCTATATTAATGTGAGGACAGCAATAATAATTTTAAAACAATATTTGTACAAATCTCTTTAAATCCTCTTAAGTGAAGCCCCTGTTTTGCAGTTGTCTTAAGTAGTCTTAAGTGTGAGTTAAGTAGCTTATATTGACTAAACAACGTGTAGAATGTTTTATTTTAATTTAATAGATTATTTATTATGTCTAATATAAGTATGAGTTACATAATTATACGAAAAAATGTAAAATTAATAATGTTCTTTTCAAAACAAATATAACACACTATAATAATTATCACAAAACAGACGTAAGGTATTCTATTCAATAAACTGTTCTATACTGTACTGAGACAGGACCATGGGAAATTAAATAAAGGAGCAACAAACTAGTGACCACTAGTACACCGACATGGCTTCCTTCCGTAAAATAATATTAATATTCTTATTTAATTTTTAATATAATGAAAGAACTCCCTACAATAATGTATTTTCTGCTAACGCGTTTTAATCGTAATACTGAGAATTTGAATCGTATTACGTACAATTGAAGATTATCAAGAGTAATATAACAAAAGTAAAAATACAAACTATAATAAAATAATACTATATATTGTTGCATACTATATGAAGTGTGCTTGTTAATCGACTCAAAAGCTTTCCTAAAGAATGTAAAATACATTTCAACTGCTCTAAAGAAAGACTGTGTACTAAAAGGATGAAATAGCCAATAAAAAGAGACGATTGCGTGCATCAGGCCACGCCCTTCATTCGATCAATTGCACAAATTCTCATCAGTGTCTAAATCATTTTCCTTGTTTTTCGTTCCATTATATCAAAATTTTACACTTCAAAAATATTATGGTAAGTTTACAACAAAAGTTTTAGGTAGTACGTCACTAATCGTAAAGTATTAACTTGTCCAATAATACACAACAAAACTCATTAACATAGTTATTGTTAAAAAATTGTTAAAGAACTCATTTAAATAAATTGTTAAAGAACAAATTTAGCATCAAAAACCTAACAACAGAATAATAAAAATATACATGTGATAAAATTCGATCAACTTAGTTCCAAATTCGAATCTTTAAAGATGTACCTTTTTCCAAGTACAACATGGTTAAAGTTGTTAACTTAAACCAATGAAACAGAAACACTATGTAAGGGACTAAATCAGCAGATGTTGTTTTGAATATTAAGTCATAAATCTTACGGATAAAATCTCTTTCATAAATGTCACGTGTCTCCGAAAGCACATAATTGTGAACGACATATCGATAAGAGGAATTAATAATAGTACGTAACACCTGCCGTGACGGAGCACAGACATGCAAAATGCATCGTGCATAATTAGCGAGTGATGCATAGAGTATGTCCGACTCAAACACATAGATCAAATGAAAAGTGTATTCTCGTCACTTCATTTAAAAATTATTACTAGAAATGGCAGAGAGTTAATATTCCCCAGTAATAGAAGGTATGCAACCTGTGTTCTGGACTGAAGGGAAATAAAAATGCAAATCAGAAATATGTGTGTCTGGGATTTACGCTCTCCTGGTGAAGCCACGTCGAAATATTACAAGCTGACGTTTCGACCATTGCATTATGGTCTTCGTCGGAGCAATGCGTTCTTTGGAGTGGAGCATATTTAAGATCCAGTTATCACTTGTATACTCGCGATGACATTAGTAATAAAGAGGAGAAGGGAGAGATGGGAGGTAGGGAACCAATTGTCGAAACGATATCTTCTATTTCGACGCGGCTATTTTCGACAACCTAAATCCCAACGACTGGCCATCTACACGAATGTGTAATTTGAACGTTCCTCAGAAAATCACAATTTCTTGTTGTCTCGTAAAGTGCAAAGGGAAAGAAGCGTAGCAAGGATTCAAGAGGAGAAACAGAGACCTCAGAATGGCAATATTACTACCGGGGATTTTATAAATGGTTGTAGAACTGAGTTTGATTGTTTATTCTTCAAATTATTGTGAATAAAGTAAATTGAAATTGTTAAGTCTCGTAGAAATTTTTACTAATATTCTTTCAGTAAATTAGCTCAATACGTAGTATCTCTTACAGATATTATTAACTTCTGTAATTACCAGATCGTGTATTACATATGTAGCAAAAAAACAAAACAAAACATAACAATTATTTTAGATAGTGATTAGATAAGTTTTAATTTGATCAGTTAGTGTGGATCATAATCAAAGGAAGAAGTGAGTTGGGCGTTTATTAGTTAGAAATTTGTAACCGGATGAGCGCAACTGTACTCCGTAGAACTAACATCTATTTATCAGCGCTTTTGCTTGTTGTGAAAGATATTTTAAGTGGGTCGAAGAATCATTTTTCAGCGATATGATTTCAGCGACGGGTATGGGATATCATCGACTTTAATTCAATAGGCAATGCACAATTTCATTTTCTGAAGAGTTCGATTTACACAAACACACAAAATGGAAGGTAGTCAATGTTGCAAAATCAAATTGTTAATATTCAACGTGGAAGTCGGAAGGATTAATTTCCTTGGAAGAGATGCAAAGAAATTTATGTGAGCAACAGCTGTACCGAGGTCAAAGAAAGTAACAGCAATCACGTATGTAGAAAGCACAGTACGGTCAAACAATGAAAGAACAGGGCAAAGCAACGCAATTCCCTATAAGGTATGAAATTTCTCGTAGATATATTGCAGATATGATAAGATATGGAAAATGTATTTCTCCTGGTTGTCTGAGGTCCCAACCGTATACAACTATATCAAATACTAAATGGAAGCCATGAATCTTCTCAGCAACAGCAATCAATCAAATATCTAACACCAAAGTTCAGTGCATATCATATTCGAATCTCGCAAAATACACTTATGAGATATACGGGTGAATGAATATTAAAACAAAAAATCAACATATTGGTCATGTGGGAAATGTCAAATTTTGAAAAATAAGAATTACAAAAACTGCGTCAAAAATAATCCATAATTAAAATGTATTAATGTAGTAGAGATTTCTTAAAAAATGAGATTCATTTACCTAAAACGTTCACGCAATATAAAATTAATAAAACTGTTTTTGTAGCACAAAAATATAACAAAAAATACAACCAGTGAAATTCAAAAGGTATGCAATAATTTGCCTTGAAATTTGTTGCATATCTGAATTTTTCATTCCCTCGTATTAATCAACATATATAATATCCAAAATAAAGTGCTTTTTTCAAAGTTCAACCCATTATTTCTGAATATATAGCTTTCAAGTTCCAATTTCAAATACAACTTAACAAAAGGAGTGTAAGATTTTCATCTCTTTAATTTTTTGACTTGACTTTCGTTTCTTATTCACCGGAGAGAACTTTTAATTAGGAACCAAAGTTTAAAAATGTCAACTTTTAAAAATATTGTGTGTAATATATAGTAAATTAATGGTATTTTTATTTTATTTATCTTTTTTTATGCTTCTATGCGAGGTGCAGACACTGAGGTCTGCTCTTCCACCTAACCGTTGGACTTGGGAAACGGTATTGGGAAGGAGTGATGTTGAGTTGCTGGGGAACTTCGCAGGGGCGATTTGGGGACATCGTGTTATATGCCTGCTATTTGAAAGAAAGATAACTTCAAGAGAGCGACAAGTTTTACTCTATGTGTCAGGATGTTATAAGACAGTTTCAACAGATGCGTTTCAGGTACTTGCTGGGAGTTTACCCATAGATTTGCAAATTCAGAAAATAAAATATCGACATCTATTAAAGCAACACAGGGAGATAACTGTAAATGGTGAACGACTAATTAAGGATGATAAAATGGCACGACGACGGTTAACAGAGCATTTAATGAGGGCATGGCAGACGAGGTGGGAAGGAAAATTGAAAGGAAGATAGGCATATAGATATATAGACAAGGTAACTTTTGTGCCAAAGAAAATACGATGGTTTAGGTCAACTAATCTTGGAATACCTTACTGGACATGGTAATTTTAGGAACTACCTACGGAGGGTCGGAAAGTATGTTGTACCTGATTGTGACTGTGATGAGAATGAAAAGACACCAGGGCACATTTTGTGGGATTGTATTTATCTTTGGGACAGAGCGTGCACAGTATATGAAAAAGTACAGACGGATGTTTTGAATGTAAAGGATTTTCGATAACGTAAACGAAGAATGGAAATACAACATACTGGAAGAGTACATCGCATCCATTGGGCTTCTGCAAACGCACGTCTCCTCATGGCGGGGTCGGTACATGCGCTATGCGGTCAATTTGTGATGTGAATTACTTAAAATGTTAAAAGAAAACAGGACCCTGTATTGCGATTGCTATAGAGGCAGGGTGACCTATTAATCAGGAAATAAAATGAAAAAAAAAAAAACGTTGCTTATGAAGACCGCAGATAGACGAAACTGCGCTGGAAGAGGGAGGGGAGCAATGCACGTGTGCGAAACTGCGGGGAAGAAGGCACCAGTACAATCTGCCAACAACTGTGCTGAGATACTTGCAAAGAAGAACACGTAGTGCTAGTTAGCAGATCATATGCCAGTTCTGTCGTCTGCTGTGGGACAAAGTTTAGGCGAAGAAGCAACAAAGTGAAGACATAAGCAAGCACACATATGGAATGTTTTGAGGATACGGCTGAGAAAGACGTTGGGGGAAATATAGAACTCTGAGATATTTTGTCTCTATATGGAGACACATTTATACTAAAAATCGACATTTTTATGATACTAAAGCGTACATAGTAAAAGTGGAAGAATCTCTAGTGAAAGATGAAACATTTCCAGGCAAAACATGTTGAAAAAGGCTGTATAATAATAATAATAATAATAATAATAATAATAATAATAATAATAATAATAGGTGTACGATCCTTCTTATTGACGCTACTGTCTGTCTTGACATATACCTGGGGAAAACACGCGGTGCAAAAATTAGAAAATAGTGAACTTGCCTATGAACTGTGGCAAACTACTTGGCACAAGTTCGTCTTAATCCTCCCCGTTATCTCTTCAAGCACAGGAATAGTAGAAAAGCATGCATGCCATAATTTGGGCAAATTGGGCATAAACACTACAGTTTTGCAACTAATGCAGAAGACCGCGATACTGAGCTCATCTAATATAGTCAGAAATTTTTTATAGTCAGGGAAATAACTTGCATTTAAATATGAAACGTATAGAATGCTTTAGCAAGTCAAACCCGCTGTTATACTGAATTTCCGGAAAAAATCCTGGGAAACATGAAAAAGTATGAAATAATAATACGTTCGAAGAATTTGGAAGATGAAATATAATACTAATACACTTTTTGCAACAAGAGTAATTCCGAAAACTGTACATTACAGTTTAGAAATATTAAATTTACCCAATAACATTTACATTTCTCTTCAGAAAGTCATCATTATCGCAACAACCCATACAGTTAGAAAGTTTTTATCTGTAGAAAATGAAAGGGGGACACTGGACCACTAGGCTCGTGTCATTTCATCAATCAGAGTTCGCTGAAGATAAAATTCAACTACAAAGTAGTAATAATAATCATGTAGAGACATTTTATTGTGAGGTATTGCCGAAGATCGCAACAATAAGAAGCAATGAAGCTGTTAAAGAATATTTGGAAAATAATTTCTGACAGCTTGGAAGACAACCCTACTGGAAACGTCGAGTACGGAATTGTCAGCCACAAAATTGGCGAAGACAGTGACAAGCTTTATAAAGCAAATGAAAGGGTTGGGACGGAGATGTAGAAAGAGGATGGAAAAGAGTTTTCAGTGCAGATTTTGCTGAAGCAAGAGAGACAATGACAATGGACATGACATCACTTGTGGCGTGGGAAATGAGAACGTCAAATGCGTCCTGACAGCAGGGAAATTTACGTTGTCATGGGAGAAAGCCCCCTGTGGACAAGGTGGTGATAAGGACTGGTAATAACGGAAAGGCACTCCGGAAAGAACATAATAAACAAGAGAATGGAACAATAACTACAATTACGATTCAACAAGGTCTTCATTTTATTTTACTTTTCAGGGGATACTAACGATAGAAATTTAAAGAATATATCTTCTGATTTTTTGTTACTTTCATTAAGCTGAGTTCAGCAAAAATATGATCAATTTAAAAAAAATATAATGAATGTACTTAAAGTTAAGAGTAATTGAGCAAATAATATATATTATTAATATTTGTAACAAGGAAAATAACCATCTTAATTACCATGTAATGGATATGCGATTAATCCGATCGTACAAATACCGAACAAAATATTAAACTCGAAAATATGTACTGCCAAGACGTAAGTCAAGTGATATAGAATTGGTATCTCTTTATTATGTTTTATCAGCAAGAAACTAATATATTCAACAAAACATAAGAAATATTTTGTAAAACATACTCTAGTCAGTACACGAAATAAGATGAATATATATTTTCCGTTTTGGAGTGCCAAACAATCAAAAACCCTAAAACATGGAAGGAAATATGAAATAAATTGTAAATAAAATATCTTACAAAAGTACCATTGAAATTTTGATACCTGGATCGCCGTGATTTCAAGTGGACACAAAAAAAACAAAAACAAAAAAAAACAAAAACAAAAAAAACAACAACCAAACCTTCGTAGAATACAAATTATTTTTAAAATACACACAAAATGAAGGTAAGATTGAACTTGTTATTGTAGAAATAATCTAATTCGTAGAAGTAATGAGAGGCACCTTGCCTGTGGAGACAGAAGATGGATTCGAGCGACGTCTAAGAGACAGTGAGCTGCGTCAGAGTGAGACATCGTGGGGTGTGATGTGCGGTGGCGGCGGCGGTGTAGAGAGAGAGAGAGGGAGGGAGAGCAGAGGCGTTGCATATTCATAACCGCCACTCAGCCGCTCATCGCGACGTCTCGTCAGCAATGGAGCTGTTTCCCGAGTTGTTTGCGGGCGGCAGCAGAGGAACTGTGGTGGCAGTTGGGGACTAAAGACACAACTTCACGCGGATGTAGCGATGGAGGGGCTGAAGACAACAGAAAGTTAAGTTAAGAAAAGGAGAGATTGATAAAGAGAAATATTTTTCAGTGGAATTTGACGAAGATGAGAGTTGGTTCCCTTCCAGTTTACTTTTCGATGTCGAACGTTATATTATTTTATAACTAAGTTTTTCAGCTCTCTCTCTATTATATATATATATATATATATATATATATATATATANTGAAACACTTACACTCCACACAAAATGTGACATAGAAAAGATACTAAAGGAAGAGCGGAAAATTATGAGAAAGATTTTAGGTTCAAAATTAACAGAAGAAGGATACCGATTACAATCAATAAAAACCACAGAAAATATCTCAAACCTGGCAACAGATATAAGAAAACGAAGATTAAAATTCTACGGACATGTTACTAGACTTCCTCCATCAAGACTCACCAATAGGATTCTTACTTACATACAAAAGGTCAAATCAACAACACCATGGATTACACAAGTTAAATTGGATTTACAAAAAGCGCAAATAGATGCTAGTGATGTTATTGACAGGAAAATTTTCAGAAACAAGGTAGAAAAGTGGATAGTAAAGTCAGAAAAAGAGGCACCGAAGAAACCAGGAACCAAGTAGACAGAGGAGAGAAAAAGAATTCATGGAGAAAAGATGAATGAAGTATGGAAGAAACGATGTCAGAATGCTTTGCGTGATCATCCTTGGTCCATTCGCAATAAATAAATAAATAAATAAATATATACGGAGAGAGAGACAACTGAAAACCAAATAAATTAAAACATTGGATGCATGTTCGGAACAGTAATGTGCCGAATGTCGCCCAGTGCAGGTCGCCAACGGGGGGCGGGGAGCACTAGTGGGTTGTTGGGTTGTCAGGGAACCCACGCTCTACCGCTCAACAGTAGCGAGATAGCGAAGACACTTTCACTAGACCACCGCCATTAGTTACGTTAGTCTGAGATAGTTACCCGGGTTAAGAAGAAATTATGTTTGGAAAAAGTAAATTTTTTCCAATCATTTGAGCTCGATATATTGGTGTAATTATGAGTTTATTTAGCGATATTTAGTGGTAAAATAAACCTTGATTCAGTGAAGGGACAGAGAAAGTAAAAACAGAATAGTTTTCTATTTTTCTTCTGCTTTCAACATCATTTGCATTCTTGACCAAGAAACCGACAAACAGTGTCGTACCTACACTTATATAAACGTGTTAATATGCCTACTAGTATAGTATTCGCTCCGGTGAATCAAAAAGAATTGAACATTGATTTTTATATAATTATAACGTCAGCTTGTATTGATTTTACGACTTTAAAAATGTTTCAGATACAATTTATGTTCAATTTTTCACGTCTAATGATATTTGGTACCCCTTTGGATATCCCTTACACGATGAGGTCCAGGGTCGACCGTTCCCTGTGTCCGCCTATGTACACTACTGCCAACAAAAACTGAATTTAATAATAATATTTTTATTGAAATTTATTTCCAGTTTTGCACGAGTTTTACAAATGTATTACAACCCTTTTTTCACAAACGTGTTTACAAACATGTATATAACAATCGTCATTAAAAAAAATTAAAATCATAAAAAGTATTACAACAAGTTTACAAGGTTATTATAATTGAAAAGGTTATCTAACCAGTTATGCAAATTATTAAAACATATTGTTTTCCTAAAAATTTAATCAATTTAACAAATTCTTATTCTAACAAATATTCTTAAAGACCTCTCTAAGTTCTCCTGAACTTGTCAGTAATGTTAATAATAATAACAACAATAATAACAATGCCTTTATTTTGTGGCGAAGTTAAGACATACACCTTCTCTTACACTTAACCACGTTAGTACTTACAGCATTGATTAAAATACAAACGATAGAATCACTAACACATCAAAGGAAAATCAATAAAATACGCATTGAGACGGAGAAGTTTTGAAATTTTATAAAGCAGAGAGAAAGTATTTAAAAAAGGAAATAGCATATCATTATGGAACATCAAGGCTACGTGAGGGTATTGAACGTAGTAGTCAATTTAAGAGGTAAAATCGAAAATAATAGAACAAATCATTCATCTCCTTTCACTCATGAATCTGTTTTAGAAATCTTTAAGTATTACAAATTTAGTGACAATGCAATTCGAATTTATTTGTAGTTTAGTCTAAAAAAATTTTTACTTCAATCTAAAAATTGTATGAGATCCAATATAAATATTTTGTCGTCATTGTGAGAATTTAAGGTACTGTGAACGCGTTTTCCTGAAACAATTAGGCAAAGTTTGTAGTCAAAATACAATCTTAGATTATCAATTTAGTGGTCTAACTATTCTAAAATACCTCTGGAGTAGAAATTGAGGCGCCCGCCATTTGATACGAGACAATTTCATAAAGTTTGGTTTTTGCTCGGCAGAGGATCAGCGCTCTTTCCGCCCTCTGGTGGCGTATTAGAGAAGGTAGCGCGCTCGCCCCGCTGTGCTGATAAGCCACGCGTTCGAGCAGATGGTAGATAGCATTGCGTCTAACACGCCGAACGAAGCACGTAGGTACGATTCAGAAAGACCTGCACGCCCTCTCGCCATGTGTGCAGCAAAGAATGAGACGGGGTGCGTTACGCGATGGAAGATCAAGTATTTCCAGACACCACTTATACGAAAATTAAAAAAAATATATATTGCTAACGACTCCAACAGCATTTGTTAATATAATAAAGAAATCTTTTGAAATAATTTTTTATTATTTGTTAAAAATTAAAGACATCGATTTATGAAGATGAGAGGGAGATAGATGAATTTTTTTTCCAGATTTTATTTATAATGTTCACACACATGGTACCTGATCACGAAGACTTTACCCGGGGTGATGTCACTTTCATAATAACTTTCTCTTGCAACTCTTTGTTGGTCTTTATCATCTATTTCCCCTTATATTCATATATGGATATTAAGGGAAATACATGATGAGACATAAAATTAAAAAAACAGGTTATCCAAGAACCACGGATTACAACAAGAAGCAAACTAGTTTTCTTCTTTTAGGGAGTCGAATGGTATGATTTTGCATTAGGTAGTAGGAATGTTAAATCCACCAGTCTTTCGGTTCTTGATCGAAATTGAGCTGGTCCCTTGTTTGTGTTTGTAGAGTAAATTATTTTGTCCTTCTCGTGATCATACGCTGTTTGTAACTGCTTTTCTGTCAACAAATAAAATTATTCATAATACTTTTGAGATATTGACGCATTTTTTCTTCTATTGTATGTTACGTTGATAAAGCAAATTGGGATATTTTATTGGTGAATTCGTACAGTACGCCTCTTCATTATTTCACTATTTTTGAGAAACTTCATGAAGTTTATTGTTTTCATCTCCTAGTATTGAAATTATTTCTTCTAATAAAGCATTCTTGTAAGATTGAAATTCATTTGAAAATTTGTAGAAAATTTCTTTTTGTTAAAGTCTAAAGTTAGCGCAAAAATGCATATAATACGAAATATAAATAATGTGAAATTTAAACATAGTTCAAAAAAGGAACATTAAGAAATCAAACTCTACTACGCCCATTATATAGTCAAATTAAATAAATAAGGGCTTACGACCTGACGACGGCTTAAAACTAAACGTTCCAAGCTAAATTTGAAAATAGTTTCCGGTGATGAACCGATATGAAAATCCTTGAAAATTGAAAGTGGAAGGTATCCTCATCAGAATTGATTTGATTATATATAACATGGAGTAAACTCGATTACGACACGATCCTGTTTTTTCTTCATGGGCGGCCACGATATATATTTCCGTAGCAGCTGCGAAAGGAGTGAAAAAAATAATGATTAAGATGGAAGTGATTTAGCAGAAAAATAAAGGATGGAAGTAAAAAAAGATAAATAATCACACATATTTATTAATGCCTGTAAAATATTAATGAACATGTTATCAAATTCAAAGTTTATATATATGTCTCAGTTCATATAGCTGCGACTTCTGAAAAGTGCAACCTCTGCGACTCAACACCGCAGTTGTAATACTCGGAAACAGTGATATATCTGGATTCTATCTAAATGCTGTTTCCCCCCCATACTTCAATGTGTGTCTGATAAATAAACTCACACAGAAGTGAGCCTTACTAGCGCGCATTATCGTGGTCCTTAGCTGGCCGTTGACGAAAATACATANCTGAGAAATTACAAGAGAAAAGATTGTCATAAAGTATGGTGAAGCGACTTGTTTCTTCTTCATATCTGATATTTTACGTATACATTCAAACAGTCAGCGATCGAAGTTTATGTAAGATAGATAACAACTCAGGAATATACCATAACAGTTTCTGATTTATCTTTAGTATATCAAACTTTCTTTCTGAGCGGTACTCGTCAGCAAGGTGATTGTGCGTGGAAAAATAAACATTTCTAGAGGATACCAAATCTGCGTATATTATTATAAACAATCACTATATCTTGACATTTATTCAGGCTCGATTCGTACCAAGTAAAAATAAATTAAAATAAAAGTCATGGAATCCAGAAGCAACACTTTATTGATTTTCAGTGTTACATGGTCAACGTTTCGATGCTCTTTAGCATCATCTTCAGGGCCACTAAAATTTTGCATTCAAAGTTAAAATTACAATGGAATTACAAGATAGTACAAAATAATTTGAGAATAATAAAACATATAAAAGAGAATAACATACATTGTTTCATATGCATAATAACGTGACACATTGTCAATAATTTATTTTAGAATTGTTTTATTTTAGTGGTCCTGAAGATGATGATAAACACCGTCGAAAAGTTGACCATGTAATACTAAAAATCAATGAAGTGTTTGATAACTTTCGGTCAAGTGAAAATGGCGACCAGCCGGGACTCGAACCCGGGTCTCTTGCTTTGATCGCAAGGGTGTTAACCGGTTCGCCACCAGTTCGCCTTCCACAACTGAACACCATTTCCACCCAGACCTAAACCCCGGCGGACCTGAGAGACATCCCATACAGTAGATAAGTGAACCAGGCGGCACACTATGCTGTGTGCACTTTATTACCGGTTTCACACGTACCTACGTGTTAAAGTTCGTTATGTACATATTTCTTCCGTGTACCCTACACGTGGAGGAGATATATGATAACTTTCGGTCAGGAAATTTGTATACAGTTGTGGAAGGCGAACGGGTGGTGTAGCGGTTAACACCCTTGCGATCAAAGCAAGAGACCTGGGTTCGAGTCCCGGCTGCTCGACATTTTCACTTGACCGAAAGTTATCACATATAATCTCCACGTGTAGGGTACACGGAAGAAATATGTACAATAAAGTGTTGCTTCTGGATTCTATGACTTTTATTTTGTTTCTGCTTGCTATGAATTGAGTCTGAATAACTGTCAAGATATGGTGATTGTCTATAACAATATCCGCATATTTGGTGTCCTCTAAAATGTCCCAAGACAGTGTTAGATCTAACTTAATGAATTTCTTTCCAAGAATGGAACGATGAAGTCATGTCGCAGCGTATGGAACTTCATGATTCGTGAAAGAAACACAAAAATAATTGGACAATCTAAACAAACATCATCTGCCGTTGGCAATATTTAAAAGATGTCGAGGCTCTGCAAAAATGATGACCTCATAGAATGATATGGTAAACTTTACTACTGATATTTTCATCAACCTTATTTTCATTGTACATGTTCCTTTTTTACAACGGAAAATTCACTCAAAATCCCTCTTTACGCCGTCAACTAACAAGGTTCCATTGTTTTTCAAAAGAAGTATTTCTGATTAGTTATTTCTGGTACAAAAAATTCGATCTTTGTCTCTTGATATTGCAGTAGGGAAGACGGGAAATGAGAGTAGTTCTTAGGTATTTTCTAAAAAAAATCTCTATCACGTCTCTAATTAGAAATTCTGCGTTTACATAAGTAATGTCTGCGTTTACTAGTTGCCTATCAATCAATAATATGTGGGCATATTATCTCATAGACCAATAATTCCGCATTTCTAGATATGATATCTTTATAATTCAGTTAGGTTTCCTTACTTACATGACACTTACATAACTTAGTCTGTTTGAAACCTGAAAAATAAAATTTCTTTTTTCCACTCTTCATTAAGTATATTTAAAAAATACAATTCTACTATATGTAAATATCTCGTTATATTCACTTACACAATACATGACAAATCCGCAAATCATTCACGATAGTAATCCAATTTTTATTTTAATATTTAAGAATACTTCAAAACACTAAATATGTATCAATTGCTCTCCACCGAATGAAGTACCACCACGTGACAGGGCCTTTGAGACTATTTATGACGAGAGAGTAAAGGTGATGGGACNGGGGGGGGGACAGCGATAGTGAATCGTGGGTGACGGGTTGAGTCGCGTGGATACGCAAGTGGGAGGGGGCTGCTGTCAAAGGGGGTTTCACGACGGTGGACGGCCGTGCGAGTAATTACAGTATTGACTAAACGCGCGCGCGCCGCTAAATTGGAAACCGCCTAATTAGAAACGCTGCCCTCGACGCCTGACGATAAGCGCTTTCCTCTTCTTCCCTCCCTGCCTCCTTCCCACCCTGCCCCTTCGTTGCCCTTCCACATCTGCCGCACCCGAACCTCCAGCAGTTTACCTGTCAATCCACAATGAATGCTTCCAATTAGGTACTTTGCCTAATCATGTGTGTTCGAACGATTCTGCTTGGTATAAATCGACATTATGCACGGCATTTCAGTTCCATAAGCGGAGCTTTCCATTCAAATGCATTCCTCGTTGAACACGCGGAATAATAGCAACATTACTCTTCAACCAAAAATTACAAACAAATGGTACTGTTTGATATTCTATAGCGTCTTTAATTTTATTTTAATATCAAAACTCAAATAGAATTACTTTGCGGTGTTTTGAACCCTGAAGACAGAATCAGGATTGAAGATTAATTAAGTAAAGCATAACAAAAAACAACAATAGTAGTTTTATATGATCGTTGTAAAAATTTAATTAAGTGTAGTAGAAATGTACAACATATCTTCTATTATCAATCAAATTGTAATACATTTCATCAACATGTCACATTTTTTTTGTATTTTTCTCGAGATATAAAATATTTACCATAAACCAACATCTTATGTTTTCATAAAAACTACAGTTTTGACACAAAGATCACGCAAACAACTTATAATTTCAGTGTAGCATAATGAAATTCGATATAAATAATTACATATAAATAAAAGTTATTTATGTTTTCATCTTGAAACATTATTCAAGAATAATAATGTCATTTTCCAGAGAAGACACAAAATAATTTGGTTAATTTCAAAAAATTTAGGGTCAAAAATTGATTTACGTATGTCTTGTATTTTCGAGAAAAATATTTTAATGACAAATTTTGGTTCACATTATATATCCTCTTTATTTTCCGTCATGTACACTCAACTCGTGAGCAAAGCGAATCACGTGCGCACAATGATGATTTGGTAGCATCATTCTTGAGGATCTACACTACTTTTGGTTCACGGACTAACGTTGTACAGTGCATGAACCAATACGAATCACCACAGCAATAATTTTTTAAGGAAAAGAACCATTAAATTGAGAACTGCTTTGAAAAATCTTATTTACTCATCATATATTAACACTTAAGAAATATATAATTTAAGACTTACCTTATGATGGACGATTAACTTATATTTTGTGTTATTAAGTACACAGAATTAAGTAGTTTTCATATTTATTTATTTTGATTATGTAATGGACGTTAATAGTAGTATGAGTTCAGAAATACCCTAAAAAAAATTCTGTATGAAACCAGTAGTTGTAGTTCTGGTATTAGCAGGTTAACCGTAAGAAGTAGAGAGATCCTGAAGTTAGTTCGTCAAGAAACGGACACAGTAGTTAAAATGTTTTTGCTCTGAACAAATAGATGACAGAACTAATGATATTAAATATTTATTCACGTTAAACCTCTTTCATTGTTTGTAATATCTTTTTGTCTTAAAACTCTGCTGCTTTGAATTGTCTTTCATTGAATATCGATACACTACGATTGAGATAATCGTGCGCCATAAGCTCGTAGATGGTGCATGGCGGTCAGTGGCTCGTCGCTCCAAACTCGATGAACACACTTCCACGTGCCTTAATGATAAAATAATATCTAAAAACTTATTTACCTTGAGAAGCGAGTCAAAGTGTCATTATATTAATATGCTAATATTTTGGGGGACAGGTCGAAGGAACGGAGTTACTCCCATATCGATACGTATCATTACCGATCTGACACTTCCATATCCATATAATTTTACACGATAAATCACTTGTGTTATTACATTTACTTACATTTCTTTATTTTAACTTACAAATTGAAATATAACTTCTTAGAATTCAACAAGACCAAAACATATCTAAAATTACAGGATAGTTAAATATTTGCGTTTCTGTAAGTATTTTTGCTGATTAACTATAATTTTTTTACCCTCTATTGAAATTATAATTCCAATTATTCGTACATAACTTTCGGTTTTAGAGAAAAATATTTCGTCATGTTTCATAATTGAAAGAAAAAACCGTTTCATTTGAGAACGAAAAAATAAGTGACGATAATAATAAGAACAATAATGAATAAAAGTCTTCATCGTCAACAATTATGAGATGAAAGATACATATTAATACAATAACCAATTCTTGAATCATGATGTGTTAAGGTTACGTCAACATATTTTATCAATGTAAAATAAAACTGTAAATTCTCAAAATATTTTATGAGGACATTTTAAAGCTTAATTTATAAACTCGCCTGGTAATAAAGTGCAATCAAAATTGATTCTAATTTTTGAAGAAACTTGTGAAACAATTTTACCTGAAAATCTTCAAGTAATGAAGTTTAACCGTTCTTTCGCTAAGTCGTTAACATGAAGTTAAGTTGGAAAGATGGAAGTTGGGATTGGACCGATCGACTCTTTCTTGTTTCCGAGTGTTTCCTCCCAGTAATGGAAAAAAGTTGACTAATATCAAAAGTTATAATCTTTTTTTGAAAAAATTAGTGCGTTCAATGTTACATTTTACTCAGAACGCGAGATATTTTACGGAGAATATAGAAACTGATGATCCTCCATGGTACCTTCCAGTATTTCGTCTTCTCTCTTCTACATATGTTGCCAATATGCTCCTTCTACGTGTTCATATAGTCACTTAAATATCATTTCCCAGATGACAGGATGTTCCCATTTATGTGTATTCTTTGTGCAGCTTTCTATTTTATCTTCCTGTTAAATGTTGTAACTAGTAACAGTAAACTCGTTGGTCATTGTGGATTGTAAGAAGTCAAAGTCAAACTGTCCTCTACATGTTCTAAGGCAGGTCGTTCACTTGAGCCGAGCGAGTAGGTCTGAGGAGCGACAGGAAAAACTGCAGCTGCACGCAAAAGAGCATCGCTGCCAAGTCGTGAGTGACACTGGCGCTAGCGATATGGCGAAATAAGCGTTTACCAAATACTTTGTGTGCCACAAAATATTATAAAGTTTAATTAACACCTTCGTTATGATGCTTATCATTATGTGAAGTACTAGAATGAAGTACGCAAAGCAGTTACACTTGAAACGAATACATGAAACATCAGAAAAATAAATTAATATTTCAACGCAATAATCAAGTGGTAATCAAACCACAAAGCATGTGACATATTTGAGAGTAGGAATAAATATGTCCTAACACTTTAGTGTAGAACACTAAAGTGTTCTCGCTTCATACTTAATTTATTGTCGATTAAAACTGGAAAATGCTTTCGATTTTTCGCTCACGAATTCTCGAAAGTTCGTTATCCGATTATATTTTAAAATGTGCTCTGAGACTAAATTGCACTTCACCAAATGTACCACACATTCAAGGTTTAGTAAGAGAAAAAATAGAAATAATATAGAAAAAGTAGATAAAAATATTGAATCTTCTAATAATCTTCCTAAATATATTTGATTCTCTTACTGTAATAGTCAAAGGCATTTTCTTCTGTTATAAGATTCCAGTACGTATGAGAATCGTTTAAGTTTTTTGTGAAATTAAGTTGTTTAGTTATGATATTTACAGTTTATAAATTATAGGAGAATTAAAGTTGTCTTTCTCAGGGAGAATATTATATGAAAATATAATTTAGTTTTGTTCACTCCAATGAAACTAAATGCTACGGACTGTCTAAATCCCACCATTAATTCTATAACGAATGCTTGGGATTCCTCCGTGACGTCAGACCCCTATTTCTGTGTGCAGCACTCTTGCGCGAGTAAGAGCAAACCTTTGTGCTCCGTAGAGCACTAGTGCGAACTATCCTGTCCCAAGGTGTGTTCATGGAGGGTAAAGTTTCGCAACTCCTTGGCATCCGCGCAAGGAGGCCAGCAGATTTAACCCAAGGATAGGTCCGGAGCTCATTTTAAATCAGACTGAATAGTTCTGGGAGTCAGCCTTGTCGTTGAAATGAGAGGAAAATTCCCATACTCCTCTGGGTGTCCAGTCAGCAGCTGACCACGCTCCACGAAGTAGTTTAAGCTCACTTTGCCTCTTTGATATTATCAGCTTTTTCTACCCATTGAAAGGTTGAATTATTTGTTCTGTCATCACTATATTATGGTTAGGAGAGCGGGAAATGTTGTTAGCAGGATACAATCACATGCTGTGAATACAGATCCTACCCACATTATTCCTCAATAACAAGTCACAATGATGTACGTCAGATAATGTTAATTACGGATGCGTAACAAGGTTAGTCAAATCACTCGTGAATGTTTAAAATAAAAAAATAGATAAGAACAATTCATGTTTGCAAAAATTATACTCTCCCTTGTCCGGGTTTTGCTCCGGTTTTCCTTCGGGTAGAGGAGGATTTCTTATACAGGTTCTCTAGGCTTTGTCTAGGGGCATGTTTATTGTAATAATAAATCGTGAATTTAGGATTATTTCAATTCTTATGATTTTTAAACACTATACTCAGTGTAATTTATAGTTCGATAATAATTTGTACATGTACATTTTTTGCGTTAAATTACAAACATATTGACATTCTATTAGTATTATAACTCGCAGCTAACTTTTTATCTTATCTAGGAACTTTTGCTGAAATTTTTGAATCCGCCTCTGCCTTAGGGTCCTTGATCGGAATTGATGGGATGGTCCCTTGCTTGCTTCCGGAGAGTAAATTAGTTTATTGTCCTCCACGTGGTCATACGCAGTTCGTACTGCTTTTTTGACAATAAATTTATTGTTATTATTATATAGGGGGAATATCTTGCTTATTATAAATCTGGTATATTTATTGATTTTAATAGCTACGATTTTTGGTCATAATAAATAAATAAAAGCATGTTTTTTCTACATAACTTCTTTTAGAAATATTTCATCCAACACTGCCTTTGTATTCTTGACTGGAATTGGTTGGATGGTCCTGTCGTTGTTTCTAGAGAGAAAATTTATCATTATTATTAATTTGATGAATATATCGTAAACAATAACTATTTACTCTGGCTCATAATGCAAATATCAACCAGTCAAATTCAATAATATTTTTCATCAGATTAATTAATTCTGACAACTTTGTTCATCCTCACGGTTCAATCAATTTGTACAGCAGTTTCTTCTGCGTGAAGGAAAGTATTTTCATCAAGCGATTCATTGTATGTCGACCCCTGAAGCAATACAGCAAAGCAGCCTCTGGGTCAACGGATGTGTACAGTCGTTGTGAGAGAGCTCTGTGTTAATTCCGAGACCAGAGAACGCCTGGGGTTGTCGACAACTCTGGAGCCCATGGAGCGCTTAAGTGTCCGCCGCGCTCTTGATGGCTCTAGCAATGCGACATCATTCCCTGCTGCTGTCGCAATGACCCACGGCCAGTGGTGATGGCGACTCACGGGACGAAACAGCGGAGCAGTTCAGGGTCTATCTTCACTTACACTACTACTCTCATTTGTTTTACACTGTCGTTTTACTGAGAGAGTAATTTTGTTTCATGGCGACAATGCGCAGGAAACATTACGAGTTTACATTTTTGGTCAACATTATAATGTATCGTTTGAGGGGAAATATTCTAATTATTCTCTAATTATATACGCAGACTTCAATGAAATAATTAATTAATATATTTTTAGACGAAATATGCATTTTCCATGGCGTTTCACGAAGTAGTATGCATAGTTTCTAAATTTACCGTTAATCTAACTATGAATTATTAAAATTATTTACAATTAACTTTTTAAAATTAAATAACCAAATTAAATGATTAAAATTATAAAACAATTTATTTCGAAGAATTTACAAATCAATTTGCCACAATTTTGGTTATATAGAAGGGAAATCATTCATGGAAATATGGATTTTTGTTAAAAAATATAATCGTAAAAAATTATTTAAGATAAAAGATTATTTAAGAGAATATTAACAATACTTCCATAATAGAGCATAAAAAACAAATATTTATGGCATTAAAAAGAGCAAAAAGACCTACATATTTCTGATGAAGCGAATTACAGAAGGTTCTCGGAGCTCGGAGGTGTTTTAGAACGTATTTCATAGACCACATTACATACAACTTAATAATGAACGTGATCATCGCTGACACACAAACCCTCACGATTCTCTCACGTAAGTTGTCCAACAAGTGCTGAATATCTTCCATCATCATGGCGTCCCACGCTCGCTGTATGTTTGGCGTAGCTGAATGAAGGCGTTATTAGCCCCATCATGCCCCATACATGTTCGATGGGGCTGAGGTCTAAGATAGAAAGTCTAATAATCGTAATAATGGGTTGTTCTTGTGGACAAGAGAGATCCGTTTCCGCTAAGAGTCTAAAAGGGTTCAACAATGTGAATAATGACGTCGTGATTTTCTGTTGAAAGTATTTATTTCAAAGTATTTATTTGGAGCTAAAGGAGTTTACATATGTTATGTGTTAAACTGGAGTAAGTAATTTACCAACTTCAACAAGAAATTTCTAAACAGAAATTATTCCCGGATTAGATCTTTTCCAGTTACAGTGCGAAGCGTGAAGGGATAGTTGGCTGAAATAAATATGGTATTGACTTCGTAAGAAAATATTAGAGAAAATATTTATTTAAAAAATTTGATACAACATTGAGAGAAGAGATCACATCGGTGATACAGTTAACTATTATCGACTGTCTCGTACAATTATACCATTTACGTCCATTATGTAATCAAGAGGAATAAATAATTATCTCATACGATCATTTTTGGACGATAAATATAATTCTATAGTGTTTAGTGCAGCACAATGTTTCTATTCGTGATGGAAGCTGTCGTCAGGTGTAAACAAATTGTAAGTGACCATTTTTTTACTTGTCACTCCCTAATTCGCTGTACCTTGTTGTGAGGACATACAGATCGTTGATAAGGATCTCTGTTTGTCAAATATAAAGATTTTTTTGTATCAATGTTTTTAGAATAAAATACAAGATTTTCCGATACTTAATTAGAAACAATTAAATGATGAAATGATGAGTAACATGTGTTATTTCAAATCGTCTCCAGCAATAATACACCCAAATATTTTTATTGGAGTTTACGTGAGAATAATTCACTGGGAGTAATATAAGAATAATCGGGCGACCGGAGTTTAAAATGTACAGTATTTGTGATAACTTAACCAACATTTGAACCCGGAGTGTTGTCATTTGCGCGTTTTTGCTCTTTGTGCCGTCCACACCGGATGTTCGTGTGCGTATCAACACGGTTCGATTTCGTGGCGTTGTGGACGAGACTTAAAGCATTACACTTCAATTCGATCTATGACATGACAAATTACACGTATGTATCCGTTCGGAATATTGATAGGGAGACTACTCAAGTCTGTGTTCCATCTCCGTTTACCCCGCGAGCTCTAGCGATGGCTTTACGAAGCGATGGTGGCAACGCGAGAATGATGTTTGGTGATTTGCGAATAAGAGGAGAAGTGAGTGGTGATGAGTAAAAACTGTCATGAAATGAAAGGTAGGGGAAGGAAGACAAGAGTGTTCCGAGAAAACCTGTCGCGAACCCGCTACATCCACCAATGCAAATTGGATCAACCAGGTTTAGAACCAGCGTCACCAGAGATGGGAGGCAAGAACGCTATGCACCAAGGTTCGTCCGGAGAATGACATATCCTCGGTTTTGTCCTATTGACAAACATATCTTAAAATTAATGTAATGTATGAGAATATGATAATATAATATAATTCTGATTACTAATGTGAGTAACAAGAATAACCAAACCGACGACACACACATTTTGTTTAATGCGAGGAATGTAAACAAAGCAAGTTTCACGACAGATTCATACCACCCTTTTCATGAACGGATATATTTTGCCGAGAGCTCGTGTAGAGTAATAGTAATATCCACGTAACACTCAGAATACGACGGATTACTCCTTTGCGCTTGGCGACTTCTCTGTCCAGCGCATCTAGTATAGAGATTTACTCTCACTGCGAGGTACATCTTACACGCTCACTTCCTCCCCTTCCCCCTCCTGCGCCCACGCCTTGGTTTGCGCTCGTAAACCCTCTCCGGGGAATCCCAGTCCTGCGCGCGCACAGGGTCGCGGCGCGCGTAAGCCGACGCCAGCGCTGGCCCACGGCCGTTTTGCGAACTAAATGATTTAGGAGATTCTCTGAAAGCCGCGTTTATTTGCAGGAGCTTAGGGCGCGAGTGGGAGAAGGGATGGGGGAGTGTCAGTCGCGGTGACCCGCAGAGCGCGGCTGTGGCTTAACTTTGGCGGAAGGAGTTGGGTGGCGCGATGGGGAGGGTGGAGAGGAGTGGGAGAAACAAGGAAAGGCTAGCCCTCGAGTCCTGCCATCCACGCGATTAAACATTTAGAGGGATTACGTTATCAAAGTAGACGACGGCAGTCTACTGGAGAGACTGGGTGCGCGCTGGAGCGATGGGCTGGACGCGAGTACAGCACAGCTTAACTCTTGCAGAATATCGAATTGAGGGATTGTGACGGATGTGGGAGCGGTTAAATCGAGGAGAAACACATGTGCATGCAGTATCGTTAAGCTCAATCACTGGAACAACGGGACGACATATAAGTTATTACAAGAGGAAGAGAGCTGGTAGAAATTAGAAATGAGATCGAATACACAGTTATTCGCTGATAGGCAGTCAATACGATTATGAGCTTTCACATCATCATACCCAGATTTAAGTTCTTATTTTGACAATAAAATGTTTATTCGATTGTGAGCTGAAGAACAAAATAATACACAAACAGTAATACTCAGTCATTATTTCTTTACGTAACAAAATGGAGTTGGCTAAAAAAATATTATTGCGTTTGGCAAATGTAAATAAAAAATATTGGAAATTAAAATAAAATAAAAAATAAAATAAAATGCATTTTTAAGCTGAACGAAACGGAATAAAATATCTAAAATTAAATAGATAATATATTTACTTGTAGCTGCACACTTAATTCATCGCCCATCAAATCTTAATCATAGCTATCAGTGTACCAAATACTTCTCATTATTAAAAAAAAAAAATCAGCAAAAGTTTGAATTACAAAGCCTCTATTACTGTACGCAATCTCACAAATTTTGAAGACATGTGTAAGATGAAAGTTTAAATAAAAATCACAGAACTGGGAGACTCATTCTTTGATTTGTTAAATTAGCTACGAATAATTTTGATTCTCAAGCACAATTAATTTGTAATAGGTAATTGTGTAGTTGTGGCGAATGAAAAAAAAAATTACTTAATAGCAACACATGATTTAACAACTGTAATAACACAGAGATAGAAATAAATACATAAACAAATTATTTTATTGTTTAATGCACAAGACTTATATTACGACCTTTGACAAAGGTTTTTATTGAGTTTTAAGTTCACCATATAGTTTTTATTGAGTTTTAAGTTATCAATGTAAGTCATATATAAACATAAAAAATTAATTACTGTGTTATAACTATTCATGTAGATAAGTTTCATGTTTAAACATTGGCATCTGATGATGGAGGTTGAAATGCATTTCCAGCTTTTTTTCATGATTCAAACACAATAAAAAACAAATGTAAATATTTCGCTCTCATTGGCATTATTCTCGTCAACTATCATATTGTAATTACAAAAAATTTAAACGACCTTGTTAGTATACTGAATTATTATTAATCTCATAGCATTTCTGTTATCATCGGGTGGTCGTAGTACATATACCAAAGAATTTTATTTTGATATCAAAATAAAAACAATATCAAATAAAACAACCCTTCGTTAAAAACACATTTTTTTTCCTAACCACAAATGACATAAAATAGTACACAACGTTTCGATCCTATTTGTGGATCATCATCAGGCATTGACCTTACATCTTAAGAGCTGTGAGCTTTTAACAAAGGGTCGATTTATTTGATATTGATAATATATGCAGACGAAAAATATGACTAATTCTGAAAGTAAAAACAAGTTTATTACATGTAAATAAAAACGATTCTGTAGAAAAATAAATAACACAAAAACAAAATCATGCAGATAATAGAAATGTTTTTGTATGCGGATTGTTTTCGTATTATTTCACTTTTTAGAGAATTGATTTTAGATATATGTAGTTAACTTGTTTTTATTTTGCTACTATGATAAAATTCATTTATTTGTTTGTTTATGTACTACTATAATCTGATGATGACAGAAAAGAGGTGTTCAAGCGACGTGCGCGTTAATAAAAACGAACAAGCTGATTTAAAATATTAGAATTTTGTAAAATTTCTGTTATATGAATATAAATAATTCATCTACAGGATACTTAGCATGTGTTCACCTGAACATGAAAATTTCCGGAGTTTCTTTATTGCGTTACAACCTTGTATTGCAAAGAGTTCGCTGTCATAATTCCACTTTATCTCACAGAGAAACAATCTTAAAATCATTTCACGCTCGACCTCACTCGTTTGAATCACAAAGCATTATTCACACACAGACATGCAAATATTGAGACCACACACGAATAAAATAATAATTTAAATAAAAGTAAAATAAAATTGGAAACATTTCTTAATCTATTAAGTTATTTATGAAGAAGATACATTCATAAGTTAATTTATTAAAAATGTATTAAAAATTAAAACTACAATATTAATATTTGCCTAAAATAATCTGAAATAAAAATATGTAAATTATTATAGATAGTTATGAAGTAATGGGAAATAAAAACATAATTTGTTGGATGCTTATTAATGATTTAACAATTGCAGAAATGAAGAGATACGAAATTAATACATAATCCATTTCTAAATGTACATTTAATTTTTTTCATTTTAGAATTCTTTTTTCGTTTTGAACTCTACTTCAAAAGAAGTAAATATACGGTATAATAACGTTTTTTTTGTTCTGTTTGTTTTAATTATCTAAAATGTTCAATATATATCTACAATATTAGTTCAATAAATGATTGATGCGGAAGGATAAATGAAAGAAGAAACGAGGAAGAAGAATCAACCTCATTGCAAGAATTGGGGTAAATGGAAGAAATACAGTTACGCTTCGCTTCACCGACGATTTAGTTGAATATTTGACTTGAAGAATATATAATATCAATGTTAAAGGAATGGATACAATCCTTCCTAGTTATAACATAAAATGAATTGACTATTTCTTATAATTAGAGGACATTGTACTGTCTGTTGTATTGAATTAAAAGGATAGCGTTGGATTCTTTACATAGTTTTGCACAAAAAACGTGTAAATTTACAATATTCTGTACAAACTTTTATAGGAAAACCAGAACTTCCCGAGTTGCTTTAACGCGTTACCACCTTGTATTGCCGAGGATTCGTCGTCGTGACTCCACTTTATCTCACGGAGAAACGGTCTCAAAATCCTCTCACGCTCGACCCCACTCGTTATCCCTCCTTGCGAGGGTGGAGTGTCCCTTCGAAGGCGATTGCCTGACTCCACGGAAGGGCATCAATTGCGCCCTTGACAACGTGGCTTCCCTCGAAGGGCTGCGAGCGGTAACAACTCTCTCGTGTCGCTTCCTGCCGCAGTGACCACCGTCATGGCCTTCTCTCGCCGCCACTCTTCAACGACATACGAAGGAAGACGACTGCAGAGGAAGAGTCCCCTAAACGTTCATATCGTGACAGTGGACATTTCCATACAGCGGACATTTACACGTAGCGGAGAGTTCTACATTTCTTCGTAGCACACATTTGTACTAAACGGGTATTTGTACTAAACGGGTATTTGTACTAAACGGGTATTTGTACTAAACGGGTATTTGTACTAAACGGGTATTTGTACTAAACGGGTATTTGTACTAAACGGGTATTTGTACTAAACGGGTATTTGTACTAAACGGGTATTTGTACTAAACGGGTATTTGTACTAAACGGGTATTTGTACTAAACGGGTATTTGTACTAAACGGGTATTTGTACTAAACGGGTATTTGTACTAAACGGGTATTTGTACTAAACGGGTATTTGTACTAAACGGGTATTTGTACTAAACGGGTATTTGTACTAAACGGGTATTTGTACTAAACGGGTATTTGTACTAAACGGGTATTTGTACTAAACGGGTATTTGTACTAAACGGGTATTTGTACTAAACGGGTATTTGTACTAAACGGGTATTTGTACTAAACGGGTATTTGTACTAAACGGGTATTTGTACTAAACGGGTATTTGTACTAAACGGGTATTTGTACTAAACGGGTATTTGTACTAAACGGGTATTTGTACTAAACGGGTATTTGTACTAAACGGGTATTTGTACTAAACGGGTATTTGTACTAAACGGGTATTTGTACTAAACGGGTATTTGTACTAAACGGGTATTTGTACTAAACGGGCATTTGTACTAAACGGGCATTTGTACTAAACGGGCATTTCTACATTACGGACATTTTTTATTCCCACCTCTTTCCTATTGAATTGAATTTATTAGAAACTTTTGGAAAGCAGATACTCCACATAACTGGCCGGGATAGTCGATTTTTATGACGGGAGACTCTCTTTAGCTATGGAGTCGTTGGATGGATCACGCGAACGAAGTTGCGTTCTGCCGCGTGCTTTTTGTTGTTGTTGTGGGGCTTTAGGGATCGTCAACATCGAGGTCATTAGAGCCCATTATCCCATGCCGCGTGCTCATTGATATCCATCACGATAATTGCTTCTTTTATCTGATAACAGGAACGGGTTCACAACTTCCTTTCCTGGTCTCTGGAATCACGCATTACACTGGCTTCTGCGAAATAAAAGTAACGACTTTGTTGTCTCGCCAAAAGAATTCTGAAAATAACAATGTATTGCAGTTTTAATTTTAGTTTACCAAATACTTTGTAGAACTACAAAATCATGACACACTATCTCCGCGTTCATGATTTAGACAGTAACAAGTTCATTCGCTCTGAAATATCCCGTACTGCCTCTTGACGGCTATGATAGCCTTCGGACAACCCTGTCTGCAGTCTTGTCTTCAAGGACCGCGTGCACGACGTGCTCTACCATGCCCTTCTCTCCGCACTTGCTCCCGTTGCTTTTCCTGCTCCATAACAAAAGTAGAGCGATCAGATCACACCACGAAACCCCACCACGTTCTCTCTTATATTATATAGATACCAAATTCCACTAAGGTTACACAATGCTCTGTCCACTCTCTTTTGTACCACAGTTTTTCAACTGAAGACGCGCTCTCGTGAGTAAACATGTTCATGTAATGAATTGAATTTTGATTCAAGTCATTAACAACCATTGAAGAAAGAGAAAGTGTGAAAACAAGCGTGTGTGGTAAAATATTTGTTCTACATATTGATGTGTTTCAAAAACTTGAGAACTTCTAGATGTAGTGTACAATACAAAATGAACTAAGAAATATGCAGAATTAAGAATTATGACATATGCACAATTTTCCCTATTAGATTGTTTTTTGTCGTCCTATCCATTTACGTGCACTCTATTTCCCAAAAGTTGACTCGTCAATAGACACGAGTATCTCTTATGGAGAAATTTCAATGTACAACAATATTATTTTCATGTTCCGAAAGGTAGATTTAATTGTCTTCTCGCCTTAGGTTAGTGCTACACTACGACGATGTAAAATTTTATTAGAAATACTTATTTCAGTAATCGCCTTATTACGAAAATAATATTTTTGTTTGAGTTTGCGTCCGTGTCTCAGACACGAGTACTTGTCCCTCGCGATTCGTTATTTAATCAGTATGTGTCTCTCAGTCCATCACTTTCTTTTTCCTTTGACCAGCTCTGTTTATTTCCCACTCTCTACAGGATTTTTGCTGTACCAATGCATTATGATTTTATTACTTTGAAAATGAATATCGTGGTGAATTTAAGGAGTGTGAACCAAATATTTCCTCAACAATATTCTTCAACAATAAATACTTGTCGTACTCGTTTTCATTTGCGTGATACAATTATTTGGATACTTCCAGCGTATTCTGGAGAAATTGATCCGTATGTTGCTGCATCAAAGACCTTTTGGAATTCGACGCGTTTCTCTAATATAAAAGAAATTCCCCTAAATAAACATCTCTTCTTAGGAAAATACTTTCGAGGTAAGCACCATGTATGTCAAATAGTCCCATGCAGCCATCAATCGATCATTCCCCGTTTCATATTAAAAAGTCATAATATGTTTAACATAATATAACCTAAAATATTTTAAAGCATATACCTCCTGGTGCTTAATTTTTAGTAATACATAATACATGTGAATACAGTAAATGTTATGAATAACTAAAATACATATGCGATTAAATTAATAACTGCTAAAGAACTAGGCTAAAGAATCTTCCCCAGTTTCATCTCTGATGACAGTATTCAGTTTCAAGTTATTCATTTATATAATATCTTTATCCTGAATTTTTGAATGTGGGACAAAACATTTGATAATAAATCAAGGTCAAAGAAAAAGAAAAACCTGACGAATCCTACATTTAGCAGACAATCCCCTTTTTCCGATGTCGAAGCTCAGCAGTGGTGCTTCTCCTCTTTCGACCGAGGGTCTTGGAGAAAATAGCGGAGCAGCGTGATGCGTTTTAGTGCCCGAGAACTGCAGAGGGCGCACATATCGCAGAGCTACGAGAACGTGGCGGAAGACAAACGTAGCTGATGGGAGCAGAAAAGTGCAGGTGATTCAACTTTCGTCTTTTTCTTTGCCACGTTCCGTATCTATACACTTATTCTTAAAATCATTTAATCTTGATTTTTATTCATGAGAAGAAAACATTTAACTACCTTATAGGTATGCAAATTAATGTATTACTTTGGTTCATTTAAAGTGTACCGCAAAACATTTGTTGGTTAAACGAATAAACCAAAATTTCTTTAGAATTGGAATATAATAATATTCGAAGTATTGTGAGTTACTGCAAGTTAGTTACTGATCTTTCATTGTTTATAAAATGAGGTAAGAGTGTTACGGAAAAAAACTGCAGCGTGAGAGCAATTGGAATAAAATCGGAAAAAGAGGCTGCGTTATTAGATTCCTTCATAAATAGTTGATGCAAAGAAAAAAGTGAATCATGGAAATATAAATAATATGAAATGATGAAAAACTATTTAGTTTTATAATTTTTGTGCGCTACTCTTTCATGAAAATTTTAACTGTAATTCCTGGAATCTTCACAGGTACGACGGTGTTATGAATAACTAACGGGGTTATGAAAACTATTTGCCTAAGAAAATAGATTTTTTTTGTTTTCCTGATACAGTTCGGACGACTATGAATACCGTTACATCTTGAAATTTATATTGTCTCCTATTGAGTTTTTGCGTATTTATGCTGAGGAAACTTTGCCCACCCTACTCACGTTATCTCTCAAGTTTGAGAAACTTAACCTTGATCTTTCAGTCGCTACTTCTCTTCAGTATTTGTTACATAATTACACATTTGTTAAACATTTCAACGTATAGAAAGTGAAACGGTCATCATCTCAGGTAGTAATGATTAATGTTCGAACTGTTTTCCACTTGATTGCATTGCTTTCCATTTG
Organism: Laupala kohalensis; assembly: GCA_002313205.1. Classification (NCBI taxonomy): domain Eukaryota; kingdom Metazoa; phylum Arthropoda; class Insecta; order Orthoptera; family Trigonidiidae; genus Laupala; species Laupala kohalensis. The sequence continues at coordinate 254,531 of NNCF01127201.1, forward strand.
GGATCAAAAATACAAAGGTTAGAGCAAACTATCTGCAATTTCTTATCCCAGAATCCGGTGGAAAGGGGAGGGGATGGACGAGTGTTGACACTCCCTCGACTGTATTGATTATATTTTAGACCCGAAGTTTTTTAATGGAATACTAATGAAAATGAACTTATTTACATCAAATGAAATTATTTTTGAGATAATCCAAAACGCATTGAATTGATTCAAAGGATGGTTAACAGGAGATTATTGCCGGAGGTTGGGAACGCCGAGTAGGTGTGACTAAAGTACTTCCTGATGATAAGTTAAGAACATTAGAATACTCGCTCCTGTACGGGGGGGGGGGAGATAAATGTGGTACGTGGTGGTCTTGGGCAGAATATTTTATCATCCCACTTTCCAGAGTTGACTTTATTGAGTCTGATTACGAGAGATTAACACTTCCTTACACATAGTAGTGTGTTTCTTTCGCTTGATTTTGGCGAATCTTTCACTCCATGTCACCCTAAGGGCTGCCGAACATTAATGTATAATAGTTGCCGGAAAACATACGGGTATCTCCATGGAACGATATTCTTAAAACGCTAAATATGTTTAACATATTCTTAATTTACCATTTCTGACTGCCTAAGTGTAATATACAACTCAATAAATGTAAAATGTACGGACAATATTTAGAGGTTAACATCTATAACTTTTTGGCGAGATTTCCGAGTCCACTTCTTTGACATAATGAGTAAAAATCCGAAATTTAACTTTTGATAACTTAATGTAGTGTTTCTGATATTTTTGTTGGATAACGAGATATGAATGACATTTTACCCATACTCTTCGATTTTGTCAAATGAAACTTCACAAATCGTTTTAATTCCTAGTTATCTCTACACTTAAAATCTAATTATCGAAACAAAAATATTGAAATGAACATACAAAAATCTACACAAAAATAACAAAGAATTGAAAGAAACACAAGCGCACTCAATGTAAAAACCATTAATGGTGAAATTCTATTTTCTGAATTGAAAATGTGTATTCTATATTCAGTGATGCTCAAGGAAATTACCAAGAAAAGGTTGATTGTGCTTTGCGTTCCACCCAGTATCAACCCAACAAAAGCAAATATTCCACCGCAGTTTCTCCGAGTGAAGAAGTGCAACTCTGAGAAGGAAGTTCGTACGACGTCGCTGAGCCTCTGCGAAGCCCCAGCGATGGTTGCGATCGAAAGACGACGACGACGACTGGAGGCGAGGGCGGCGGCGGCGGCGGCGGCGAGGGAGGCCCGCGTCGAGTCGCGACGTCGCTGGGACGCCGTGGGAAGGGGAAGGTGATTGGGAGGGGCGTATCGGGGACAGAAGGCATTTGAAAACGCTGAGTTGAGACTCACCAGAAGCCCTCACATCCATCTGAGGGGGAAGGGAGAGACTCGTGGGGGCGGAACGGCAGCTGGAGACACGAGTACTGGAGGATATTGTCGAAGACATGAAGGAGGCAGCGTTAATGTTAATGGCTGTCAGCGACGGATTTGAACGTGACAGAGCTACAAGCCAGGTCACTGCATTATTCGTTTGAGTGGCTGACAGCGAGCGAAGAATATGTTAAATTAGTAATGGAAGTGATTCCAGCGAAAATCAATAATCATCGGAAAATGAATTGCTGAAGTGACTGAAGAACTTTTGTTCCACAATGGTTTCTCCAAGTTGTTAATTTTGTGAGATAGTAACTACGCACAATAGTATCGTAAAAGCGTTTTCTGGAAACTTCGAGAAGATTGGAACTAGAACTGATTCTTCCAGAGCAATGTGATACGTAGTGTTGAACCATGATCTTCTCTCTGTTCGTGATGATAGCCGCCGCCACAGTGGCGGTGGTGATGGTGGGTGTCCTGGTCGTAGCAGTGGCATTGGAGTTGGCCGTGCACGCCGTGGAAGAAGCGGCGGAGCGCCAACAAGCCGAAGCGGCTGCGGATGTCGACATGGTGGAAGTGGCGACGGAAGCGGAGCAATTGGACTTGGAAGTGACGGTGATGGCGGCGGAGACGGTGGTGAAACGGGCGGAGGTGGTGGTGGTGGCGGAGTTGGAGGCGGAAGCGCATGAAGGGGAGGCGGTGGTGAAAGTGGTGGTTGCGGAAGTGGCGGAAGCGAAGATGGAGGAAGCGAAGGCCAAGGTGAAAGCGGATGCAAAAGCGGTGTTGGATGCTGTGACGAGAGCGGTGGTGGAGGCAGTGCGGGTGGAACGATTACGCGGAAGATAGGAGATGGCGTTGAAATAGATTTTGTAATCGTTATGTACACACGTGACAGTAACCCTATTCTTACGAGACGAGATGCATATGAAGTTTAATCAGGATAGTACTCACGATCCAACTTAAATCACTGAGAAATTATTTTTATTTTTATGCTAATCATTTTGTAACACTATATTCTGGTTAATTAATTAACATGGTTTAATTTGTATCCATCATAAATGGTATAATACTAACAATATCTAAGAACTTAATTAATTCGTAATAACACATTTGTAAAAGTTCGAAATTTTTTCCTTCTTCTTAAAAAACTTAAATATTTGATACTGCAAAAAATACTGCGCAAATTTCCTACTTTAAACAAATAAATAATTTAAAAATTAGTCTAGTTTTAATAATAAGTTTTTACTTCATAATATGTTACGTATTTCACCATCAATATTTATCGCAATTCTTTTACTAAAGTGCGGAAAATAATACTTTTTTTCCTCCAAAGTTGTAAACAAAATAAATAATTGCATTCAGTGATCTCAGTGATTTAATTTTATTCTCGCTTTAATATCTTAACACGGTGTATATACTGCAATATTGTGACATTTGTGCACTTCACGTATTCGCGAACTTCATTTACGAAATTTCGAACTTTGTTCCGCCAAAAATGCAAACAATCATGAACTAGCTGCATTTTGGGAACAAAAAAAAACTATTTGTGACAAGTGAAACATTTATGCATAATAGACAAATATGTAGAAAACATTTTTTTATTAACTAGGGAAGTGAAAATAAAGTTCACGAGTCAAAATGCTTCACAATATTTGTGAGAGAAATGATTGTGAAAATGGATTTGACAATGCTATATTACGAATATAATTATCTAATTGATTGCAAATTATTCTACAAATTACATTTTATCCTATTTTACTTTAGAGCCATAATGAAGCTGCTTTCTTCATATTAGAAATATTACAATGATTTAGGATTTTACGTTTAAGAGGTAAATTGTATTAATTATTTAAATAATACTACCGCATTTAATGAATTTCGCCTATTATAGTCATCAGACGTCTTCCACATAATTTCAAGAAAATCGTTAAAATTTACGTGGTATAGTTATTAAATGACATTTCCACGCATCACTCCAGAAAGTGTGCCATAAAGAGATTTAAGTGTTGTTCTAGTTCAAACCTGAATCCTTACATCTGCTTCGCATGACAGTGTTTTCTCGAGGTCAGTATCAACATATTGGGAAACATTGGTCTAAAAATTGTACGTACAGGAGGAAAGAGGAAAGAGGAAAGAATTGTCATATTTTGACAGTCTGTCAGAAAAAATTGTATTATAAAATAAAAATAGTTTTTAGTAGTTATAAGAAATATTTTAAAAATACGTTTTTGGAACTTATTCGTAGGTGATGAGAAACGTGAATTATGAATCCAATATAGTCCTCGTAGTGATGGAAGCAAATTTCCAATACTACTTTTTTCAGTTTTCATGTTCATGGTTGCATAGTTACACGGGGATGAGTATATTTGTAAATTGGACATTTATCAGTAAAAAGTGCCAAAATTTGAGAAATTGAGATACTGCACTGGAAAGGTTCAAAAAGCCACGATGAATTGTATTTCATGGCAAAAACTATAAAGAGTCCCTAAGACCATTACAAAATGTTAAGTGCAAAATGCAGCGCTAAGTGTCTGATCAATTTCATAAGTGAGGTGCAATGTGCCATTAAATTGTTTTTGCATTCAGTGGATTTGAAGTGACTTTTAATACTGCGGACGTGTAGAAGTGAAAGAAGCGTGTAGTGAACTTGTGACAGTTCGTAAAATTCCGGTACTGAAGAAAAGGAACCGTGTGAAAGATACAGTTCACGATGATCCAAGTTATCTCATGAGTCAAATCATTTACTACCGAAAAGAAGAAAGATCTACAAGTTATGATTTCATATTTGCCTGAGTGCCTCTCTAATAAATGAGTGGCACATATCACTATGAAATTGAGATGATACATAGCACCTTTCAGTAATTGCTTCTTAGTTCTCATTTTCATTTAATTTTATAGATATATTGGAACTTTCATTTTGTATGACACCGAGTTACCACACCTTCCTATCTTTTTGAAGTTTAACGAAATAAAAATATGTAATATAGATAGTTCTATTACAATAACTTTGTGTTCACAAATAAATCATGAAAATTCATTTGCAATCGCCCATAGCCATTTATTTAGATCAATTCATCATTCAAAGTTTCCTAATTTTTTTCTGTAAATCAATCTGTATTGTTTCTAATATATGTCAACAATTTTTTATCTTTTCAAATTGATACTATACGCACGAGAATACTTACAACATAGGAGTCAGTCGTGATGGAGAAATAAGAATCCAAAATGTAATTGCGAAACAGGAAAAAAACATGTATATCTTTTGAGAGAGATGGTTTATTAGTGCCGTGCACCGATTGGCGTTTGTACTCCCTTCTCGTAAAAGTTTGAGTAATTACACTAATATGAATGGGGTGAGGTAACTGAATAGGACAAGAGTCCATTTATTTACTTAGAAAAATCAATCGTTGAAGAGCATTGTGTGATGTGGACTTGTCTGAGTTGAGTGAGGTTTATTGTTTTTTATAGACATTATTTTCGACGACGTACGTGTGTTTTATTAGATATTGAGGCTCTGTAATTCTCGATTGGTTTCGTACAAACAGAGGTAGAGGACTGATTACTATTTTGCACGTCACATGATTGGAACTCGCGTTCGACCGGATTAGTTCAACGATTCATTAGCGTTTTCAATACGCATTCCATATTGCCGGTCCTCACGATAATACAATTTTCTGTATTTACGACTCGTCATTACAATATTTCTTTTCCATTCCTCCACCATAATCTTTTTGTGATCGGAATACTAACAACGAAATGGTGCTAATTTATAAACACAAAAGTGATTTCAACGGAGACTTTTCTTTGGGAAGTATTGATGGAACATAAGAGCAGGAAAATATAGATTTATTTGCAGTGGGTGTGAATCATTGATCATATTACTGGTGATTATCAATTTTCCCGAGGTATTGGCTAGAGATTAGTTGAAATTGTGTGGAAAAAAATGCCTAAGACCATGTTGACACTAATTCATTGGTAGATTGCGCACAGCTTTGGAAATCACGTGTTTGCGTTGTAGATACGAAACCAAATAATAAGTATACCTACTGTACCAGCGAAAGGAAAAGAGTGAGGGTGAAACTCGAGAGCTAATGCCAGTATTCCGAGATCGCCGACTCTTCCTCTGTTTTAAGTCACGTGGGTGTTTTAAACATGTAAACAGAATCTTATTGAATTTATTTCTGGATACTGATGTTCCTCTGTCAATTCATAGAACTGGCAGAAATTGATATGCCGACTATGAACGACAGAGGGCTTGATTCTAACCTTTGGCTGAAAGAACCATGCCTGTTGTTAGCTTCTATACGGTTTAGAACAGCCTTTGCGTGGGTGCCGTGGCATGCCGTGTGGAATGGATGGAACTTCGCTTTTGTGTTTTTGTTTCCTAATGGTACCATTTTCAATTATTGATTTTATTAACCCAATCAGAGTTCAAATTCATAAAGGAAACTCACTTCAATTCTTTCTTGTTTACTACACCCTAAACCTTAGGGTTCGGAAAGGTGAGATGACTGAAGTTAAGACGCATTGAATATGACATCATATCCAAATATTTACACCTACACAGTACTTCTGTTATTCGACACCAAAATTTAACAATTTGTATCTGAGGTTGACACTATATTGCACTTCGCTGTAACGTTTTGATCCAAAAACTTCCTACAGACTGGTATTTTTTCTAATCGACTATATGTGGGCTTAAATGTCATCGAAATCCTCACCCATTAGCTTGATGACACCACTACACTCCTAGAAGTGTTAGGGGTTTCTCACTTTCCTTCTCCCACTCCCATTCTTACTAAACTTGTACTTAAACGACATTTACAATTAATCTAACCGACCCCAAAGACAATTAAATAGAAACTAATATCGGATGTTTTCGATTATTTTTACAAACTCCCTCATCACTCCACCCTTACGGGATCTAGGAATGTCTCCCCTCGCTCCTCTGGTTCCTTACATAACATCAGAAGTAACCATATTCATTTCAACGACCCAGAAATCTATAGATTCTACTTTCATTTTGGTGGTTATGTATTATTTTTACACTTTTGCATTTGAGCATTTCACTTATGTGGTATGCCATGGAATCAAACAGCATCGCGAGTGTTATAATTTACCTCAGTGACCCCGATTCTACACTAAAATCGGATGTTTCAAATATTTTATATGATCTACGTCCTTCGCAACCTCTAAGAGTATCATGCACCCTATGTGGTCTGACTTTGGACATAACGGCAACAAAAATATGATTATTCATCTGAGAATCCCCGAAAACTATGGAATCGTGACCAGTATCGGTTGTTTTCCATTTTCCACTCTCACCCCTCACCATGAAAGAACAGTGCATCGATGAGATTTGTACTGAAACATAACATTGGTAGTACATTTATTCAACTCTGAAAACCATGAAACCAACACAAATCTATCCTTTGCAATTATTTTTTCCTGTCGCTCTTTCTCCTCCCCGTTTAAGATGTTCTAAAAGTTTGACATTGTTATTTTAGGACGAGATTACTATTTTATTGCCTGGATTACATGGCAGATACTATTTTCCACACCTAGTAGTTGTAAGCAAGTTTCACTCGGCTTCATAATTAGCATTGAACAATGTAATCAGGCCATCTGAATAGTAATAAATAGTACATGATAATACTCAATGGAGCATCACATTACTCTCGTACACACAATCTCACGTACGTCCCTACAAATTTTGTTTACACTTGCTTGGTCAGACGTGTCGGAGCTGTCAATTGTCTCAAGGAGTCTTTTCAAATAAATGAGTGCAGCTACTTCTTTTCTTGATATAATTTTTAAATTATGTTATAGAAAGGAAAAAAAAGTGTAAGAAAACCGTAGACTCATATTTTAATGGTTTAAAGAGCTGTACTTCATTTGTGCGATTTATTCTTTCTGGTTACTCAGAATTTTCTCGGACAATTGCGTATTAATGTACTTGAAGACGATGATTTGGAGAAGGAGAGTACCGAGTATGCTGCCTTTATAAACGAGTTTCTTTGTGGTTCCGTCACCTCGACGATGGCGCGGCGTGTTGATGAAAGGAACGAGCAGCGCGCTGCAGCAGTGAATTATGTAATGAATTGAACGTTTGCTCCGCTCACTCTATTGTGAACTCTCTACATATTGCTATGCAAACACGAGCTATATTGAACAACTTATGTTACCTCTTCTGCATAGTCACATCTAATTCTTTAAGTGCTATGCAGATGTACAAGTTGAGTAAATTTAATGATACATTACATTTGAATTACATCTTATACTAAATTTAAGCTACGTCATTGAAACATTTAAAAATGGTTTATAGCAGTGTAATTTGTTAATTAAAAACACTTATTACATCAGAAGTATTCTGATAGAATACGTAAGTTTAAATTCTAATAATTTATTGATAAGTGTGAAACTTAGATGTTACATTAATTAATATATATTTTACATACCAAAACATTTACCTTTCATTAAAATTTCAAACAAAACTCTAAAGAACATGGACGAATGAAGAAAATACGCTATTACTATTAAACGTAAAAAATTATATTTTTTCGATAACCTATTTATAAGAAAATAAAATTAGATTTAAAGACGTTGGAATTGTTTTCCTTTAATGCAAAACTCAATATTTAACTTCAGTACAATAACTAGTAATTTATAAAGATTTATGTATCACGTTATTTACGAATTTATTTATTGACCCTGCATTAGTACGTAAATGAAATAGAAATTGAAATAAGAATTTGGGAGAAAGTCGTAATGAATAAGGTATATTTTCACCCATCTTTTCAAAAATTTCCAATAATATTACGTAAATGAAGAATTATATTAAATTCTTTGGAATTAAATAAATACACAACAATTATATTTCAAATTTTAAAGAAATCATTTGCTTTTTCACTGTTAGCACGTGTACTTAATTTGTCCATAACATTGATTTAGTTTTCTGGTGCATTTCCACCAGAAGCTAATAATATTATCCAATACTAATAATGGCTCTAAATGTTTTAACTACGTCTTCTGCCACTAGAGAGCTCTATTCTCTCCCAGACATTTCGTGATATATATATATATATATATATATATATATATATATATATATATATATATATATATATANTACTCATTACATGGAGAATTGTCACAAATTCTGAATGTTAATTTTCTAATTTTAATGTAACATTGAATCAGTTTTTTAATTAGTATCAAATTCTTTAATTTGCACACGAACAATTCAATAATAATGTATTTGCGCGGGAGTGTGTTCACTCGAATTAGTTAGGAAGGTCCCGTAGCTTCATTAGCTCTCTTCAGACTTCGGCGAGTCAACATCGTGCCATAACTGCGTCCGTCATGAACGTTTTGTGAAACGTGTTGTGCCTAAAGTAAAACTATTCCAGCAACCAACCATGTGATGCGACCATCTGGAACAGTCTTGAATATGGTTTTATTGTGATTATGGAAACAGTGTGATCTTATAAACTTTAAATACTATTGATGGATCCACACACCGTCGCTGCCTCCTGCATCTTCCAACCACCCGTGACGCTGTACGCCAACTGAAAATCAGCTAATGCTACAAGAACGTAACTATGAGCTTACATATATTTCACTGGCCAGTACTTCACGAACAGTATGATCTTTCATGATCAATTTAACATGCATTCATTGACGAATTCAATAACATTTAGCTGAAACTTGTTGTATATAATCATGCCTCTTTTATCTTTAAATTAATGTCATGTGTTTAGCTGCAAATTTTAGTATTAGATATTTTACGTGTATTTCCATCGATTTATTATTTGTTTTGATATAAAATCAAGGTAAGCCAAGTGGTCCTCCAATTGCAACAATCTTTTATTTATTAAAAATAAGATACCATCCAGTCCCATAGCTACCAGAGTGTTTTTGGGGTACGGCTCATGCTCATGTTTTTAAGAATAGTCGTAAGGATTACATTAATATCACACTTTTCAACACATTCCAAATGATATATTTGTAAAATATTCCTCTATTTTATTATCATCATTTCTACATTTTCACTGACTTTGTCTGTCTGCATCTAGAGCAATGCATAATGAATTGATGACTGAGTCTGAAGCACTTTAAAATGAGGAGGGTCTAAACACATGTCTCTCTGCGTGGGGTTCCAGAGGTTCACGTGGGGAGTAAAACAAAAGGTTTCCATAATAAGGAGCCCGCATAAAAGGCAAGGAGTCTAGAAGTTAGGTAACAACTAAATTGTATTATCTTCATCCTCCTTTCTAAACTAGTGCGTCACTCAGAGGTTTAATGTGAGACAATGAAGTCTGACGGACCAGCCATAAAAATTGTTACAATTAATATTGATTGGATTCATTCGTTGACTTGTAGATTATTTAATTTATTCATTAAATGATTATGTAAAGTCGTCTTTTAAAACTGAAATGATTATGAAGTAGGGCTTTTGAATGTGAAGTAGGGAGATCCGGATCCCATTCCTGATCTATCATTTTTTTCAATAGTTTTCTTATGTTTCCTTATACATGTGGCGGATAACACTCTACAAGAATGGATAACCTGATGAGCTATTGCTTACACTGTTTGTATGTGCCAAGTAATGTATGACATTGAGTGTCTAAAAGACCATGCTACGTATAACGTACAACTATACAAGTCAAAGTGAGTAATTTCAGAGGACAGAGAAAATATCATAGCATTAACGTACCAACCTCGGCGCATGTGCTAATCCCCGCTGTATAAGAACCTTACCCTTTATCAGACATATGGGAGGGGGGGCAGGAGAGGATGTTACTGATGTCTATAATAGTCTCGTCAATGGTACTATCGGATACATCTTCGAAATGTGAATCAACTTTCGTCGTGGACAATCATGTGAGAGGAACATTACATCGAGTCGTTTATACATTGATAAATATTTCATTCACAAGATTAAAGCAAGGTATAAAACTCTTCCAATAACTCACAGAAGAAGAATTTTATCGTGTGCATGAACGGTTTAAAAAATTCAAGCATGTACAGTGGGTAATACAACAGTACTTGGGGATCAAATCTCTTTGGGGTTTTCCAGGGTCGTGTTCTCTCACTTGATGGATTAAGAATTGAAGAACTGGACAAAGCGGTTTACTGGTAAAACTCGTGCAAGAACAAAACGTTAGAACAATTAAAAGTAGTGTACAATTTTATACAAAAATTAATAAAATGGTATTATTTGTATAAAAGAGGTTACATGAGATTGAAAAGTAAAAATAAATCATTATCCTAAACCATCGTTTTATTTTTAAAATTAAAGTGGGCTAAAAAGTATAAAATAAATATTTTCTGTATTCATCTGTTGATCGCCCCTCCGTGGCTACGGTGTCTGCGTGATCGCTCGTCACCAAGTCATCCCGCGTTCAATTTCCAGGTAGGGCAAGAAACAATTTGTAGTTTTTCATTTCCATGTCTCAGTTTAAATAGCTGTAATGTATGAAAACTTCACCCTCTGCTGCTAACAACCGCTCTCTGCGACTATCAACCGCAGTTGTAATACTTGGATACAGCAATCTGGATCATATCTAGACGTTCTTCCTCCGATCTCGGTAAAATTCACGATGTGCCTAGCGAGTAAACTCTCACAAAAACTGAAATCGTCATTCGTGGTCCTAGTTGGCCGAAACGAGATACATACATACAAAATACATATGTACATAAGCTAATCATAATAATTTTCAACAATTGTAAAAATAAAAAAATAGGCGCTTACAAAGTACTTGGATTTTATTTTAATTGAAGTTATCTATCTTCACCGCACACCTACTGAGCACAATTTTTGTGGTATAATACAAAAGTTTTTCACTTTCTGGTCCTCAAATTCTCGACCTATATTTTCACAATTTTTTGAGTCCCTTTATTCATGTTTGAACAAACATAATAAATTCATCATAAAAGTTTTTGTATTTAAACGATCATCCTTTTTACATGTAAACATTAAACTATAAAGAAATTTTAACTTTTTTTAACAAGAAAAACTCCCGTTCAAAACCGGGTGGGGACATTTAGCATTTGTATTACAAAGTCCTGTTTTTGACCATCTTATTCCTAATGGAGAAAGGACAAGGAGACCAAAAGGTTCACAGTTCGAGTTCCGAGTACGGTTGGGAGGTTATTTACGAATTTTGTATTATCCTCTTTCATAAATATGAACATCATTTTCCCCATGAATATGGGGTTGGAGTCAATTAGGGAATAAGACTGTTAAACTTGTGCACTCGTACTATCCTTCATTAGATGCTGACTCTGCGACTTGGTGACGGGTTAAGAAGAGGAGCACTTATCACGACTATGATTTACTATCTTGTATAAAAACGTCCCAATTTTCAATCAACATAAATCACTTGAAAGTAGGAAAGAAAGCGGAAGTGTTTGGCGCAGTGAATAGCCAACCACTCTCCACTACGTTGGCGTTTCGCAAAGCCGGATAGCGCTGAATGCTCGCACTAACAGAGAGCGCAGCGCCATTCAGCGCTGTCCACGACAGACAGTGACTAGAATCCTTAACAACAAAAAAACCGCCAAGGGTGGAAATCAAATTCAGAATTTCTCATATTTTTGGAAAATACTACACTTAGTTTCTCATAGTGGTTTGAATCAGCTGTAGTTTGTCACAGGATTGTGTCCTGTTCTCCCTTCTCCACCAATAAGAGGTGAGCACCGAGTGACAGCTGGTACCGAAGAGACTTTGAGAACTTTTGCGTAGTCAATTTGACAGTTATGATAAATTACGTGCTAGGTTGTTGTGAACACAGTTGACAGTTATCTTTTTATCAAGGACTCTGTAACGACGAGTGACGTGGGCTGCCGCTGTTCACCTTCCTTGAGACACTTCGGTAACGGAAGAGGTGTTTTCCTCCGCAACGCGTCTGAAAGAAGATAAATGTCGTTCATCCAATGTCGTGTCATTGGACTCCTTTCACGTGTAGAAAGAGCAATGGGTGGTGTTCCATGATAGAATGGAATGAAAGGACCGTGGGGAGACTTTGAGAGTGACATACTTTGAAAAGAAGTGGATTGATCTCGAGTGCTTCTATATTTATGATTCCATAAGATTCGCATCCCAACCTCGAAGATTTCACTCCTAATAAATATTTGACATTGCAACCCATATTTAGGGACATAGGGTAAATATCGAACGAATCACCCGTTATTTCATCCCAGCCTTCTTAGTACAATTAATTGCGTGCTCTTTTTCTAGAAATAGTCAAACTGTCCCACAAAGAAACCTAAAGTATGCCCTTGGTTAGAGCTGCGCAATTACTTGACCTCGGCGCAAGGAGGAGATGTGGCTGATTTTTCCCCGCGATTGCTCCGACAATCATTTCATAGAAAGCTGAATTGACTTACGAGTCAGTCTGGACATGAAGGGGAGAAGAAAAATCCCACACCACACTATCATTGCTCTACCCACCGAGCCATACTCACTTCCACGAACAAAGTCTTGCAAACTTAATATTTTATTTTCCTTTCTAAGAACAATAACGACATATTACAAATAATACTTAGGGAATACGTGTTTTTAGAAGTAATTTGACTCCTTTGGGTGGTTATAGAAAGGTGAATAATATTTGGGTAATTGAACATTGCGGAAGGTGTACAATTTCTTGGTTGTACGGTTTAAAACGTCCATTCTTCGATTCTACCTTAAAAGGTTATAGAAATTAACTGCGATTAAAACATCTGGAAAAGAGAGTTTATGAAATAATAAAAACGGTTAATAGGAAAGGTTGTTCAATTGTTCTTCATACTAGAATATTCTTTTGACTTCAAAACGAGAAAAAAAAGACTAAGTAATTTTTATTGGAGTTCTACGGCTCGCCGACATTGAGGTCATTAGAGCCCTCTTTTAGTAATAAATGTTGTATGACAAGTTCTTATATTTTTCATTTACGTAGATGACAAAGTACTTATTAAAAACCTTCTATTGTAAAAAAGAAGACGTCCTAGCTAATTAATGAATGAAAATAGCTACATAGCCAAATAACACATTTTTAAAAACTTTCTTAACATGTCTATTCGCGCGTAAAATTACACTGCACATAAAATTATTATATAAAATTTAAACCTGTAATGAACATAACACGAATTAAATTTTCGAACATTGTTTTCAAATTCAGGTCAATTCAAAAAGTAAATTTTTAACTCGTCGATGGTTCGACATTTATTTAGTTCTATAGATTGTGAGTTTTGAATAATTTAGGGATTAATTGTGAAATTTAAAAGAAAGAGCATTTAAGTTTAAAAGGAAAAGTTCATTGGAGGTCAGCGAAGGACTGTGGGTGCGGTACGAGGCTGGCTCAGGCTGCGTCGGCGGGTCTTTCATGTCGAGCAATATTTATTAGGGTTTAGAAATCGCAGGCTGGCGAGGGGATGAGGGAAAAGAAATACCCTCCGTAACAAACCCCAGATGTGCAGAAACTAGCAACATGTACAAACTTGCTAGAAAAATCGTTAAAAGCCACAGCGTCGTCGAGAACGTTCCAGAAATCCGTTGAAGATTTTTTAAAAGGTTCCAATGAGAGTCAGGGCGTGAGAGAGGGAAATCATTTAGGCATTGGGGACTGTCAGACACGTGACATTCAAAATTTTGTAGATTTTCGAAAAAAAGAAGGGATAGAGCCCATTTAAGGCAGAACACTCAAAATTTCGTCCTCACATACCAGATTTCGCGCTCGTACCAGTTTTTACTCAGATACCAGATTTCGCGCAGATACCAGATTTCGCGCAGATACCAGATTTCGCGCTCGTACCAGTTTTTACTCAGACGTATTTCGAGCTCATACCAGATTTCGCGCTCGTACCAGTTTTTACTCAGACGTATTTCGCGCTGATACCAGATTTCAGTCGCTCACATCTCGCAGTTTTTCGGAGGAGATTTTCCTCACATCTCGCCGTTTTTCGGAGGAGATTTTCGTCTCACTTCTCGCAGTTTTTCGGAGGAGATTTTCGTCTCACATCTTACAGCATTTTCGTTCGGGCTTCTAGTTAGAAGCACCGTACTGTAGTTCGCTCCGACGTTGAGTCATGTTTAAAGTCTTTCGAAGATTATTCGCTGACAGCTAGTTGCTCGAGAAGCTTAATTTACTGAACTTTGCTTTGGAGGATGTGCTAACGCTAAACATTATGTTGTAACAACAACATTATTCGACATCCAGCCGAGTTGACCTCTTCATGCGGTCCGATAACGTCGCAGTCGTTAGGTCGTGGTATTTCGTAAGCTTTGGGGAATCCAGTTCGAGGTACGAGCCGGTGTTTTCTGGGAAATGATGACATCACCTGTTGGAGAGACTACCCGAGCCGTTGATCTGCTGAAATGCCGTCTGGAAGTCGGCATTCCATTCTTCACATAGACTGACTGACCTGTCCACTTGTAAGGTAGAACATAAAAGTTGGTTGCATCCAACAAGGCGCAGTGGCGAGAAGACCAGTGAATTATTGACAAATGATGACAGCTCAAACATTGAACTATTGAACTTTTTTATCTACTGAGAACTATGGGCAGTTATCGTAAAAGGGTTAATGAATCCTAATTGTATTGTAATGTAATTTTCGCAAAGGTTTTTTTTTATTGTTTTGTTTCTGATAAGAATAATAGTGTTAAATTAAGTGTTTTATTGTGTCTTTTGGTGGGAATGTGGCCCCTTTGGCCTATAAATGATTGATGTTTTATTGTGTCTTTGGGTGGGAGTGTGGCCCCTATGGTCTATAAATGATTGATGTTTTATTGTGTCTTTTGGTGGGAATGTGGCCCCTTTGGTCTATAAATGATTGATGTTTTATTTGTGTCTTTTGGTGGGAATGTGGCCACTTCGGTCTGTAAACAATTGATGTTTTATTTGTGTCTTTTGTGGGAGATCTATTTAGTTGAGGGATATTTTAGCCATTAAAATAGTTTTTATCAATGGATTTATTTGTCCTGCGTTTTCCTTAAGTGGAACCACTGCATGGTCCTTTTCCTTCAGATAAAAATCGAACCTTTTTAAATATTGTGGAACCCTGAGAAGAGCTAGCCGAGATGTTTTTAAAATTTATAAATTAAATAAACATATTAGTAAAATCTTATTATTCGTTCTGCCACAATATGGAATGAATTAAACATTAAAAAATATATTATAATCATCCGCAGATTTTAATCTCCATATCCTACACATGTGACACATTGTATCCGACACACTTTCTAATTCCGGATTTGCTTAAAATTCTCCAACTTTTTCAATTTTACATTTTGAAGTAATTAAGGAAGCTCTTCTTCAAATTGGAATTTTGAAATTGATCCTGTGTATCCTGGGTGGAAATCAGTGAACATGGAAGGGTCTATGGAACGAACATTAATTACTTGCATACTTTTATTTAATGCGAACATTAGAGGAGCACTAATTTTTCCTCTTCGTGTGTTGTGGATTCTGAACGCTAACTATTACCCCTTGGGAAAAGAATAAACTATTGACAAAATCACCACCGCAATTTCGAAAACATATTTATTCAAAGCGTCTATGATTCTGTAAAATATCACCCTATTTCAAAAAACCTTTGAGGGAAAACATCGTGTGGAGAAAATTGTCTACCGTAGACCTGAGACGACTTGTAAATAGAATCTACAATTTTAGTTAATGTTTTCAATGGGAGAGTGAGTGTGCCTGTGCGAGGACGCTCTGCGGCGCAGTGGAGAAACGCTGCGGCAATGACGAAGGTAGTTAAGGGCAACATAAGAGTCACTCACGCGTCTATCACCATATTAAAAGGAGACGGAACGCTACCTGGCGCTCCGGGTTGATTTATGAACACGGACGTTTAGCCTGAATAAGACATCAACTTTTTCGAAAATTTCATACAATCCTTACTCAAATGAATAGTTGAGATGAATTTTAATACACGTATATGCGCAGATCAGGTAGAGTCTATCAGAGTATTAGTGCGCATGCGAAATACTACTTTCTTTGCTTGTGGCGCTGAAAACATAATTATATTTTAGTTTGCGCCGAGCGTTTGTCAACTGATCAGAAATACATTTCAACTTCTCCCAACTAGATCACAGATCCAGCACCAAAGTGAATATAGCAAAGCAGAAACAACGATTCAAACTCAAGTTGATTTCTCTTGGGAGACGAAATGGAACTTCAGCGCATCATCTAGGAGGACTTCAGATTACCCTCTCTTAATTCAACCATATTTATTCGTTTTCACTCTTCATGTCATTATCATTAGGGAAATGGAAATGGTAGGGGATACGACATCTTTGTAATTTTCCTATTAAAGACATTATCGCATCCTCGATATAGCCAATTCGTATCAAACCGGATAAGATACGTGATTAAAATTCATGGAATATAACTTCTATCAAAATTCCCTCCGCGCACGAAATGCTGCACAACAATCAGAATCTGCGAGAAAGAAATATTTTTGTGTATTATTCAGCTATGACATTACGATGATATAGTGTCCGAATTGCTGCTGCAGTAGAGAATTTCTAACAACACTTGCTGCTTCGCGGACACCGCGTTGAGGTTCCTCTGGATCCTGGACGTTGCACACGACCACCGCCTGCTTTCAGACGGCCTCCTTGTGACGGGGATGACAAGATGGGAATGAGGTGAAATAATGATTATTGAATGTTGCGGTGGAATGAATGGCAGAGGAAACCTGCCATGAACGCAGCTTCGTCCACCACCGCGAATTATACTTGGATCAGACAGGGTTTGAACCTGCGTCGCCAGGAGGCGAGTGCGCTAGGCACTACACCACAGGTCGCTCTGAGCTATGAAATAAAACAGTAGACCTCTGGAACAGTATCTGATCTGTCTTCGTATGTCATTACCCAAATCTATACACGAAACGGGGCTGCTCCCATAAGTTCTCGGGAGGGTTTGGATTTAAATCTCTTTTCCCCTTTTCTTTGAATTTATATTTTTTACCCCCTCTCTCTAAATTTAATTTATCTTTGTTTTCGGTTTTTATAATGTTCTCGTAATCTTTTGTCTCTCTCTTTTTTTCTCTTTTTTATGTTTGGATATATTGTAATACAGGAGAGTTTTTAGAGGGTATGATCGAGTCATTCGGCGAGTCCCACACGCGGGGAGAGTCATGTTGGCTCTCCTTAGTGCGTAATTGCATTTTCCCTACCTGTACAAGTTTTAAGGGCTCTAATGACCTCGATGTCGACGAGCCGTAAAGCTCCACAAAAAAAAGTTGCTATACGAATATAAATTCATTCCGCAAAAGCCTTATTATTATTATTGTATTTGTAAATGTGAAATCTAACGTGCCATTGAAACTTATCTAAATGGAGCGATAAGAGTTTGGAGTTGGGTGGTAAGCTATTGTTAGTAGGTGGACCGGTCAGCTGGATTTACCAAGAACTTGACTCACGTTAGTGGGGGTTGTAAGTAATAGAGTTATTGATACTACAAGGAGGTGTACAGAAGGAAGGAAGGATCACTTTTCAGAAGTCACAGCTATATGAACTGGGACATTCATGAGAAAAGCTAAAGTATTTTTCGGGTTCTACCGGGATTTGAACCCGGTATGACTTGGTGATTAGTTAGAACGCTACCACCTGAGCCATGGAAGAGTTTCTTAACTGCTCACTAATTATGAAAAAGTGCAATAAAATTATAAAAAATATTTTGGAAACAAATATTTTGATATGTTCATGTCTACATCCGTAGGACCTGGTTTGCTTATGAGAACACTAAACCCTCTCACGCAGCTAAATGTTATTTAAAAATTGACCACAATGTTTTTTACAAATTTGGAATTAAGATACAATTTTGTTGAAAATCTTACTTACGTCTTATAGTTTAATTTGATTGAAATTTCCAGTTTCCATTTCCATCTTCGTTACTCAACTTTCGTTCCTGAAATTAACTATCCGCTTCAAAGAAACGTTTTTCGAACAGCAATTTAATTTTTAAATTTACTGTACTTGTAATCTTAGTATAACACAAAAAGTAGTCCAGAAAGTTAGTGATGACAAATCCATACATTTTAAAGATCCCGCTCGCCTGCAATGTGAAACACTAATGCTTTTATTGACCCAAAAATGTCGGATGATTTTACCAAGTTGGTTTTATTAAATTGACAACTAGTCCTCTATCTGTCACTAATATTTTGACAGGATATGCTTATGCGGAGTGAACCAGTACTTTGTGACACCTATATGATATGTTCTATGCCTGTCGTTCATTTTTGCAGGTACCACAACTTCTATTTTGAACTTGAAGTTTTCGATGTATTTTCAGAAAATTTCATTATGATTTTTATATACATCACTACTTCATTTTGATACAAGTAGGAAAGATATCGCCTTCAACAACCAACATGTATGTTTTCATTCCTTTGAATACACACAGGCTGCTGTTGTCACTACGACTAAATTGTGAACGTCGGTAGTTCCAAGAAATTCCCATTCCAGCTATGGTTTAAACACTTCCTCTAATATAAATTATAAATACGAAAACGCTTCAACCCAGATGGTGCTATATGAGTTTATGAATAATTTAAAATATAATTCTGAAGAAGGGTCCTGGGAAATATCAGTTATAAAGAAAATATTCCACTATTGCCTGAATTTTACTTTTCTCGAAATTTTGTACTAACCATCTATCATATATAGGTATTATCAATATATAGTTTACCAAATATAAGTTTAACAGTTCGAAGAGAGATATGTAAATATTTTCTAAGAACTAGTCTTCCACGCATTATTTTCTCGCACGAATACTTTTATCAGAGTAAGGATATATAAGTAGATGAGAACAAATTCGTGAAGGATAAACTGTAACAAATTATACATAAGGTAAGTGCAGTTCATCCATGGAGAATCTTTCACATGAATTGGAGTCACATGTACTGCAGTCCGAGGCAGAATGGGAGAGAACTTAAAGCACCAAGAAACAGCAGAAGATGGTAATGACGACAGCGACATCAGCGGCGGCGAGGGAAACAACTGCAAACAATAGCGAGAGACGTGGCGTGTGGCAGCAAACGCAGGGCAGCGCTGAGAAATGACGCGCATTCAACGGTTGGAGCGCGACGTAGCGCGACGTGCGTTGACTAATGGTGACGGCGACGCGTTTGCCCTTCGCCCCGTAGCGTTGAGGTCGCAGGTCTGCAGGAAGGGTTGGGTTCAGGAATGATGCGAGAAGGTCGAAAATGGGTGGGTAGCCGGAGGGAAGAAGGTTTCAACGTAAAAAAAAACGGATATCAATATTTTTTTAAAATTAATAATGTTCATGATTGTTTTTTAATTACAAACATCGATATACAGTGGCCCTTATACAGATTTACACGTAAAAAAATTGGAGGGATTATGAGTACATTAATAGGAACAAAAAATCATTAAGTTACACATGTCCAGAAATGTCTCCCGAAAATGTAAATCAGGACACAGTAAGAACACAATATTTATTTCATCTGTCATTACCTTTAATCAAAAAGAAGATATGCGGATCAGTTCGTCTGCAGATTGATTTCTATCGAGATGAAATTTTGAATACAACGGTTCAAAATTGTTTTATTAAAAAAATTTAAACTCAATATGTCAACGTCGTTTTCTGTCTTCTCAAACCCTTTGACTTTGTTTTCAGTGAAGGGAGTGCGGCACTTACGTTGCAACAGATGTTTGCACCACGCCGATAATATTTGGCGTAAAACCTAGGCATACTCCAGAATACCTTCTCTCAACATATTCCTGAGTAACATTAAAATGTTGAAATACAAACGTGGTTTGGTAGCTTACTCTGAACATTATAAAAATAAAACTAATGGCTCGTTCATTTTCAGAATTAAGTATTACCTGGCTTAGAAAAATTTCTGGAAAAGAATGATGGAATCAAACTATTTATGGAAGGCAAAAGTAGATGTAAACTTCTCTAAAAAAGAAACTATTATAGTTGAAACTTCAGAAAATAGATTGTCTCCCACAAAGAAATGTTTCATACGTCGACCACTTAACAGTTTCCAAAATAATACTTCATTCTCAAACGAGTAAAAAAGAAGAAATAAGGTTCATGAACATTTCACATTAACACTACCGATCCACAAACAATGATAAATATGGATATTTTCAATGGATATGAATGGATATTCAACAAAAATTATTTCATGAAAAGACAAAAAATGTACACAGTTTTAGACTCTCAAGTTCTAAATTTACGAAATCCGCTGTCCTCATGTGACCTCGGGAGATAAATTAGGGGAAATGCGCAAGGTTTTTGTTTAATTAATAGAAATGAGTGAACCACAAAATTTACGAAAGATTTCGGCCAGAATATAGGGCTGGTGCGAAAAATATTCCAATTACCCAAATACATCCCCGGATTCCATATGTGGGATTGAGGAATTATTTTTCAGGTATCAAATGATCGCATCAGATTGTTTTTAAATGTGGTTTCAGTTTTAGAAATTAAAGTGAGTCATTGACAAAACAAATTATCTCGAACACTAAAACCACAAATACAAGTGACATGCTGATAAGCTACGTATTTGTTTTATCTTAATCAATTATGAAGTTCAGATTATTTTTATTGCGGAGAGAAATGGCTTTCATCATTAAAATGATGGAAAACAAACCACAAACAAATTCTCTTATTTTCATTGAAAGATCTATAAATTTTTCTTTGTATGGATACAAAGAGTTTTACTGGACAAATATTTAAAAAATTTACGGGACAATTTCGAAACATTGACATTTTCAATGATATGATTTTCATACTTATGTCATATGACTTATCATAAATAATTGTAAAACTCATTTAAAGTGTACTTAGAGTATTTTATTGTTTATTTTTCAACGGTCGTTTTGTGAAAATTGGAAACGATCTTATCAATAACAACCTATGATTGTTAACTTGTTTCAAATCAACGAATACAGTAGAATTAATGAGCCCCTAAAATGTATTAAGAAGAAAGATCCATCTATTTTGTTTGCACTCCGTGATTTCTCAAGCTTACACTTTTACAGCACTTTAACTTCTATATTTATCTATTTTATAGTTTCATTTATTCTGCTTACTATCGAATCATGTATAAATCGAAAATAAAATTCAATGATCTTAAATTCAAACTATTAATTGGCTTAGTTACGTTATGTTAAATGAAATTCAGAGACCGGACCGAGATTCGAAATCGGAACCTCCATCTTAGCACGCTGCTACGCTATCAAGTGCGCCACCCCTTTCGTCTGTGATTCACTGCCATTTAAGAGATTTCTGTATGTTTTAATTTTTTTCTGTTTTTTTTTTTTGTGAGAGCTCTTTCAACGGAAAATCGATCATCCTCTATGACGCAGATGGGTACATTGTATTGAACAGATGAAGGACAACGAATTAGGACTACTGGACATAAATAGGATAATAAATAGATTTAAAAAAATTCAAACGTTTACAAAAATTTAATGAGAGTATTTGGAAAATTAAAGATGGCTTAAACGACATAACATAGATAGCATATTGACAGAAAAAACAGAATTTGTAATTAAAAGAATACGTAACAGGAAAAGAAATATGCAAAAATTTATGTTTGGTGTAAAGAACAATGCCATGTAATGTCGATTGATGAAGACACAAATAAGTATAAAATTGGGAAAACAAATAATAGGTAGAAAAAGGACAAAAAGCAGAAAATCTGAAATCTACTTTCTTGAGTAGATCTCGAGTCAAACATTTAGGAGAAGGATAAAGAAATAATTTTATCGACGAATATCATTTACTTTTTTTATTTATGTGAATCGAAACGTTGTGTTCTAAAAAATCACGAACTGAATTGTATTCGTCCATCGAAAGGAAGTAAGTCTAAAATTATTTCTTTATTTATAAGACAGAGTATATGTACGTAACCTTTGAAAGCCCATTTTCTTATCTTTGCCTCGCCCATTTTCCTTTTGAATCTGCAGTAGGAACAGGGTCAGCTGGTGTGTACAGAAGACACGGCCAGGGGGCTAAATCTGAAGGGTAGCAGAGGGAGTGAGAGGATGCGACGGAAGACGGCGAGCGCAGCACCCCACCACCAGGGGAGGAACGGGTGGCGCCGCGCCGGTACCCTTCCCTACAATGGCGCATTAGCATATGTTTTGAAAACAGAGGCGCCGTTCCGACTGCGCCATTGTGCGGCTAATCCGCTTCCCCTCCTTTCCCTCGAGGGCTGCTGCCACTGCCCGCACATCCTTCCTGCCCTTTGGACGCCCGCGACTGCGACGGCCCTTCGTAGCGTGAGGTGAAGGGCGGGTGGATGTCGCTTGAGAGGAGAGTCCTCGCATTGTAGAGACGCCGCCATAGCACTCGGAGGATGAGCTGTTACCACCACCATTGACGTATCTCCTGGCTCTTCTGCTCTGTCTTTGCTACTTGTGTTGTTTTACTATTTATCACTTCCCTCGTACACCCTTCCGTCGTATGTCATTTATTCTCTAGAGATTCCCGAAACTCTACACCATTGTGACTAGAGATTATTAACACAATCCTTCATGCGTTATTTCTTTGTTTTGACGAATTTTATTCTATACACTATCCATGACACCAATATTATTTTCAGGCTATTTATTTCATTACAACCTTCCTTTCTATCCTTCAATGTAATATTTTAAAGAATAGAATTCCTAAGTCAACATTCGCTTATACAATTGCTATCACAACCTTTCCCATCCTCTTGTTCTTTAATTTTTACCCAATCATGTTTTTGAGAACTTGAAGTCAGCACTAGAAGCAAATTCCGATTTGTTTCGGTAGAAGTGGCGAAGTTTAGATTGTTTGCCCATGCCTTGAAATCACCTACTGCAAGTTTTCGAAATATGAGAATGAACATGAAAGTAAAATACACGTAATACCTTGAATTAGTTACAAGATGCTTCCTAGTTTTAAAACAAGATTAACTTAGGGAAATTATATTTCTTAAATACTATCCAAATGATGATAATTTGGCGATAACTCTTGTCTCTGTAAAATCCCATCGATAACTATCCTCTTGAGCGAGGGCATCACAGATCACCTCTATGTTTTCTCTCTTAAACTCATCTTTCGGTTTCTTTTTAACACGAACCGCCACCAAAACCCTTTTTATTACCAATGTTTTCCTTGCAATCCTTCATTTTGTTCTACTTAAGTCTCAAAATGTGGTCAGCTTTTAGCATCTCATGCAAGAATCGGGCTTTTACAAGTTTTTATTTAGTTAAATTTTAAGTGGATGTTGTAAATTTATAACTACTCTGTTGTCGTTCAATGAAATTGAAAAACAGGAAAAAATAGTAGTATTTTCATAAGAACGTTAAAGATGGTGTATTATATATTTCCCAAAATTCATTGTTTTCATTTCTTTTATCCAGTTAATATAACTAGTATTTGAAATTATCCGTGAATGTTCCAAGATACAATATCCCTTAGAATCGTTTAGAGCTCATGATACTTTATTACTATATGTTACAAGCGAAACTTGTAAAGAAAGACTAACCAGTGCAGAAGTCGCGCGTGGACTGATCAAGAAAAAATTAGGTAGACCTAGAGTCACGGAATACTAAATATCTACGGAATAAGATTGTAAAGAGAGTAAAGAAAACCTTCCACGGAGAAGCAGACGGAATAAAATACTTGAGTGAGCAAAGCCGATCTGCCTCGAGCTACATATTCTCGCTATATAAACTCGTCATCAGTCATTGAAAAGGGAACTCGCAATGAAGATAAAAAGGAGCTATGTCCATTAGTGGCTCATGGACATTTTAAGTAGTATATATGTGACTAATATGTTATTTTAACAATTCCATTTTAGTCAAGTCGAACTCTGTATACGATCGATCCCACATCATTACTTCTGGTAGATATTATGAAGATAACCACCCCGTCAACTGGTAAACAATCTGCAAATGGACGGAAATCAAGAAGGCAACAAATTTCATTAGCAACAAATCCAATCGATTCTATGTTTTTTCAAAGGCCTGAAAGTAATTTAATGTCGATTTCAATTTATGTTCTTTGCTCGTGTATGCCAATAGTACAGACCACATACTATCGGGATAAGTAATTCAGTTTAAAATTTTTCATTAATTTTCAATGTACATATGCTAAATATATACATCTCAAATTTTGTTATATATCTAAAAGGTAACTCTGTTTATGTAAATTAGTAAGTATTCATATCTTTTTGTATAAGTATAACCTATTAGTAAAGAACAACTGGGTATTAACTCAGTTTCCCTTATGTTAGAGACTAACCACTCGTAACACTATGCTCCACTTCTCAATACGCAGTCATAGATAAATATTACGCGAACACTGATAATTACTATAACCTCACATTTAATTTAACGTTAGAGCAATATAGTTCTATCTAAATCACCAAGCAAAGACAATTAGCCTTTAAGCCAATGTTCAGGAAATAAAATTGTGCACGATCTGCGCAATGTTCTTGTCTGAATATGAATAAAATTTAACAAAATAGTTTATTTAGGACGTAAGTGTTGAAACTTCATCTAAAAACTTCTTTCCATAAGAATTTAATTTCAAATTTCTCGGGATGTGTTTTGCATGCCTCGGATTCGTTGACTTTCATTCCTAGAGGATCCCAAAGGGTCGGGAAACCTTTCGAGAGGGGTTTCACACGACCACAGGACATTACTTACTCAGTTACGAAACTCAATTTCATTATTCACTCGTAGTTTTCCACATTCAGTCAATTGTATGACCATTGTCAAATTTTCAGTGTCTGGTATTAGTGTTTGACGCGGTCTTCTCTCTTTTCATCGCACCATGAAGGGCAACAGTCTTTCCGATGAGCAAGGCGAGTCGGCATTATCCTTCTCACTGGAATCAAAGTATGCACACACAAAACTTCTTGTTCTCTAGAAACGACGCCTCTCCCATTAACATTTCATTATTATCGATTGTACTGGAGATAAATATATTTCTTGAATTTTTTTATCACACGAGTATTATATGATAAGAAAACAATCCACTAAATGTCAAATTACAGTTAATCGTATTTAAATAAAACCTGAACATTTAAGTAACAAGTTATCTATGACGTTGTCCCTGTCCAGTGAACTCATTCGTCCCTGAAAATGTTCTCAAAATGAAATATCATCTGTGTTACCAGATGTACAAAAAACTTTGAATTCGTCTCATTGGAATCGAATTTTATACTTTCCTTAACAAACAACCTTCACAATCTTATGTACAGAACATAACAAATTGTTTTGGCTACGTAGGAATATCTTGGTTTCTGAGGCATCAAATCTTTATTTTTATTTCTCTGATATATGTTGTAACAGTTGCACACGTTGAAAATGTATTCATTCGTGAATTTAAAATTTTAAATATAAAAGTAATACATCCAAGGATGAATAACATAATTTATAAAAACATAATAAATTTAACACGATGTTACACGATTCTTTGGTCTAAAAAAAGCGAAGAATGTATAAAAATATGTCATGAATTTAACGCCGAGAAAGAAGTAAAATGTGTTGGATATGATGTAAGAATTACACGCAAGATGTCAACGTAAAAATATCTACGAAGAAGGTATTCTTGTTCTCTCCCTTACAATTAAGCTTATACCGTAGTTATATTTTTACCGAAATTAATTGTTATCAGGGATGTCTGACTCGCGATATTCCTAAATATTGAACTCAACTGAAAGACATTTGTGTAATGGGAAGCTCATACACGAAGTACTGAATGTGTAGCTTCCGAAATGACGAAGTTATAGGGGTAACGTAACTTTAATTAAACCGTGTATGTTCATCGAGCGTATAATAACATGCCTACCAACAACAATGTAAGTAAAACGTTTCCATCAAATTATAGCACACTACTGGTTTCAATGTCTTCATGCAGTCAGGAGATAAACGTATATTCCGCTAATTCCCGGAGGTCTTCCGCAGAGAAAGTGCAATTACAATTTTTTTTTTCATCGGGTAAAAAATTAGAAACATTATGATATAAAATGGTTACTCCAAATTAAAATATCAGTTCCTCCATTGAATGTGCACAGCTGTACATAGATTTTAGTTCATGATGACGATGGGTTTGAACGTTAATCTATTGGAGGTCTTCGTCACCAGACAATCTTGTCGAGATCACTTAATTTAAAAAAAGTGAAATGTAAATAGCACTAAAATGCCGTGATAATTTCTAATACTTACGTGAACGTGACATGATGATCCTGTAGTTTAATCACTGGAACGTGTCATGAAAATCTAGAAATACACACAGGGTTGCACAGAAAAGAAAGAAAGCAAGCATACACCATGTTTATCAGGAGCGTCTGAACACAACGAGACTTCACTATGAAATGACACTGAATAGTACAGCGCTATAGTAAGTGTATGACGTATTAATACGTATTATATGACATGCTAAGTGATGTGTTCAGGGTTCGGGGGTGTTCCGTGAAAATAAAGGAATTACGTATTATATCGTTCGGAAATATCTACGTCTATATCATAAAAAAATTATATAGTTTTCAAATTTGTTTGCAATATATTATGTATTTTTCTTTATCTCACGATGTTTCCTCTCGATGATAAAAATGAGTAAAAATAATAACTTCATTGTTGTAGTTGTATAATGTTACGCTAAGTAAGATATTACTTTTTTTAGAGAAAGCAAACAAATTTTCTTATGATTATTTTACCCAATTTTATTTTTATAATTATAACTTGATTATTTATTTCCTTTCTATACACGCACACAAGTTTTTTAAATTTGTTTTCCTGTTTTCACTGTTAAACTTCAGATAATTCAACTGTTAAGCCTATTCTCTCCTCCATTCTGTAAGTATTAACTTTAATATTTTTGGATATATCTTAAATACATTATAAATTAGAATACTGAAAAAGAAGTATAAAAAATCATAAGTTTAACCGATTACAAAGAAAAACGATGTTTGCACTTTCATAGTTTGTAGTTGAGAAAATTCTTAAGATGAACTTGATTAGCTCATTCTTACAGGTGTAGAAATCCACCTAGTTTGAATATAAAATTTGGATAAAAATAAATATTTTTTACTAAAACCATCCCTTCAATTTTTGAAGAAAAAAACAACACACACGAAACTTTCACTATTTCACAAAATTTCAACATTTTATTATGCCGATAGAAGTCTTAACCATGACAAATAGAGTAATTTAAGGTACTATTTGATGTTAAAACCTTCGGGGTTGTGGCGTTATGACAAATGTTAATGTAACTGCATTTAAATATATCATCGTAATGTTGTTTCTCTCCCAGAAAACAAATGTACAAAAGCAAAGAACATAATGAAAGAAAAAACTTGATAAGTTATGTAAAACATTTCACGAATTCTTTACTGTTTTCTGAAAGAATACATGAAAGAAATTTAATTTCTCTGAATTCCAAAGATTGTCGTGAGATCATGTCCTCGCACTACCCTCCTTCATTCTCAATTGGCTTCGAGTGATGTTCCTTCTCGACAGTCATGGTATCCAGTCCATTTCACTCGTCTTTCTCTCTTCCCTCCCACATCCCGTATCCCCCGTCCTTCTCTCTCCCACCTCGACAGCTTGCACGTTGCCGCGCCGCTCGCTCCAGCGACGAAACAGTTCCGCCCCCAAACCGCGTCACCGCGCTGCCGCCACACTCACGCCAGTCAACGCCATCGGCTTTAATTGCCCACATCGATGTTGTGATAATTGTTAATTACGGCGTTTCATTTAACTAATAGGGGTTGTGAGTTGTCGCCGCAGCCACCGCCGCTGCTGCAGCTACTCCAGATCTGCATTAGTGTGCCATGCGCCACGCCACCGATTTGCGTGGGCATCGGTAGAGAAATGTGACAATGATCACACTGCTGCGATTCACTTCTAACTTCGCATTCGAAAGAAAATGGACGCGGTGGCGATTTGAAATGTGTATTTGAATTAATCAATATTCACTTTCTTAATATTTTTTTAATATTCCAACTGCATCCTTATTTTCCTACATCAACGTTAAAACTATTACTTAAACTTTTTTTTTTTTAAATCCGCCTCTGCTAAGGCTCTCTTGATTGGAATTGATGGGATGGTCCCTTGCTTGCTTCCGGAGAGTAAATTAGTTTATTGTCCTATACGTGGTCATACGCAGTTTGTACTGTTTTTTGACAATAAATTTATTATTATTATTTATTATAAATACAGGGTCCGCCCCACGATATAGTCCCTGAAATGATCCCTCCGGAAAAGTAGGATCTACCAGTGTTTCGCGCTAAACAAAAACATTCGATTCATAAAGTAAGAAAGTTTATTTATTGAAAGATATCAACTATTGAATACTTCGTAAAAAATTAATAGTTTTAGTAGGAATTATACTTAGGAAATATTAACATTAAATATTTATTTTCCCTCGAAAATAATTTTTAGGTTATTAGTGTAATTACAATTGCTAAAAGAGAACATCAATTTCACAAAATACATCAATTTCTCATTCATTTGACGATAAAATTATTTATTTTACTTCTGGGTTGCAAAGATCTCAGTTTGCGGTATTTCCGTTAGGCGATCACCTGCAGGTCATGACGTTTTACTACTCTGTGGAATGTTTTACAATGAAGCAACACTGAAGACTTGCAGCTGATGACTATTAAATAATAACTGACACATTTCCCATTAGCGCGCGAGTAAGCTGAGTGATATCTCGATAGGATCAGCTGAGGAATAATGTTGACAAATTATGGGTTCAACAGAGTACGATGTTTGCAGGTTAGGAATATGCGTAAGGCGCATGCAAAGAGTACACCACCCTTTCCTAGACAGGAAATGGAAGAAGGAATTTCTTGTGGAACGGACCCTGTATTCATCGTACCTATTTTTATTGTACAGAAATAAAGTAATGTTCTCATAAAATATAAAATAAATCATTGAAATCACCATGAACTCGAAGAAGTCTTAGACAATTATAGAATCCATTCAAATTTTGGTTTCTTATATTACGTTACCATAACTTAAGAAGTATAAAGTATTCACATGTTCTAAAATTGTATTAAATAATTTCTAAAAATATATTTTTATGTAGGGAGTACGTGATTACGAACTATGAAATATTAGTACACTTTATTAGTACAAACCAGACGGTTTTCCTCAACAACCAGTATGTCAATAAGGAAGAACTAATAGAGATATTCAGGCTATATTCGTATACTTTCTATTAGATTAGCATATTTTTGAAATATTGAAAGAAAATTTGCTTACTCCTTTAACGTGGTGTTTATTCAGAACCATTAAAAACCTTTAAATTCAAACATAAAATATGCATAATTCTTCTTAGTTTTTAGAATTTTTTACTACATAGTCTCATGCGTCAACATTTTATACTTTGCGACAAGTCAACAGTTCCTCGTATTTTTCAGGAAAATTGCATTGTATACAAAGCCATAGAACAAGTAGTTCCACTAAACCAATGTGCTATTGATTCTTAGGTGGTGAAAAATGATTATGAATGTGTTGAAATAACGATGAATTAAAATTGGAAAATAAGTATGTTTTAAAAGCAATTTCTTTTTAAAAACAGAAAGATTTTTCAAGTATCGATAAAATTTATCATCTCCTTTATTTAAGTCTTCAGTTAATTTAAAATATGAAACTCCTATAAATTTATTGTTAAATTCCACAACATATTTTGTTGTATATGGTGGACAGCACGCTAAAAATTATGGACACCAGGTGCTACAAAGTCTGAGCTAATTTTGATGTTCTAGTTACGTGTGCTATCTGTTAAAAATACTTGAAACGACATTGTTTTTCTTGCCCGTTAAAGAGTTTTAAATTCTTTTATGTAATGACATGTAGTGCAAGTGTTAGTAAATTGGTCTGCTTATAAACAAGTTCACTTCAAGTATTTATTATTGATCTAATTTTGTTCATTGATGCTATGACGAACATATAATGATAATTGAAATTTTTACGTCTTATTTATACAATCTTTTGTATTTGTGTACCTGAACAATATTTTATTGTGGTACACTTGGACCTGCTCCCTGTTTAACCGCCACTGGAGGAAAAGTTAACGTTAGCGACACCGTTCGCCACGCCCTCTAGCGGAGGCGCCGACAATTACTCGCTGCTTCAGTGTTTCGCAGAAGGCGCGTTCCGGGTGATTTAGAAGTACGTTAGCTACGTTAATTGAAATTTCTGGCTCCGGAAAGAACTCAGGCAATTAGGATGAATAGATAGTCCATAAGTTGCACGTTCTTTTTTAAAACGAATTAACTACCCCTCTTCTTTCGAGCATCCTGTTTTCTACCCCTCTTTCCTTTCTGTTACTCTTCCTCTTCGTATCCACTCACCTGTGTACCACTGCCAGTTTTACTCGTCCTAACGAGAAGGCAACAACTTTCGATTTTGGGGTTAAGAGGAGAGATTCAAGTTAAAGAGACTTTTTAGAAAATGTACGGAACATGAATTTTCTCTGTATAATCTAGTTTGTTGCTTTTGTTTTCTCAGTGATATTTACTGGACTAATTTCGAATAAAATTAATTAATGAAATTTTTTATGTAATTTTGAATGCGCCCTACTAGTGAAACTTCTTTGTTGTTCCTTAAACATTACAACTTCCAGTATTAGATTACACATTATAACTGGACAACTCCAATTTATATCTTGTGTGTTGTTTTCTCTGTGACTGTTGTATATGGCAGAGGTGCATATTAGTTTCGTAGCAGAGCAGTGTTCTCGGGTGTTTCATCTCCACTCGTGAAAATTTACTCCACATAATTGGAAATTTCACTTGTAAAATTTGACTTCAAATTGAAAATAAAATTTCATTTGAATGTGATATTTTAAAGAAAAAAATACTCTTCTGAAATATTCGAGACCATTTAGTTGCTCGTACGAAATGTTAACACACTATTTATTTGATATCGCAATAATTTTCAATCAAATCAACGTTGCCTTGGCTTTTAAAACAATCCAAACATTTTTATAGTGTTGTTTTTGTGCTCTGAATTGAGATACGTTCTACTAAAATGTTTTAAGGACAGCATTATCATTGAAGAGTCTGGAAAACGGATTCAAACAGCAATTTACTTACAAGATACAATTTTGTGTAAAACAATAATTGAATTTCAGAAATAAAGATAAATAATCCATTAAACATTCTTCATCATATTAAATGTTAACGTCCAGTTCTACACTTTTACGAGCGATGTGTGGAGAGATGGCGTTAACTGCGAAGGGGTACATCTGGAATGAAACGTTTTTTAAACAACACATTTCCTTAATAGCTTTTTTATTTCTAGAATAGAGTAATAAATTGGCTATGCACCACACATTTCTGGGCAACTTTACAATGATCGTTAGTATTAACATTATTGTGCTAAAAGCTTGTATATATATTCTCAGATTTCTCGTTACCTATACGAAAGTAGGAGTGAATAACCCTTGTTTGTCCTTATTGTGCTTAACCACGAAGTCAACAGTATTCCCAGACTTCTTTAATATATCGAATAATCTAAAGAACAGTGAAATAGACACAAATATTTTAGACGAATAAGAGCTACTAAGTGCACTAATACAAAGAACACATTACGAATATTTTGTTTTAAATTAATATTAAAATAAAATTTGAAATAAATGTCACAGGTATTGTGTTAAATATTTTCTAAATTTATTTCTAGATTAATTGGTAGGTTTTACTGCCAGCGAAAAATATTCTGCAATGATTCTGCGCACATTAGAGGAAGCTGAATCGTGTCATTATTATTTTTTTAAACAACTGAACTTATGAAATTTTTATTGAACATTGAGAATTTTCAGTTACCGCTGTAAAAACAATGTTACCATTAATTTTTGTAGTGATTTCAACGCAATTTCAGAAAGCTAAATTGATATTTGAACTTTTTCCGTTAACATTATAGCAAATTTTGGAAGTGTTTGTACTCATTTGACAAAAATAAATTGTATTAATACGAATATTATTATTACGACCGATACTTGCATCATTGAAAAAATATTAATGATACTTTGTCCTGATGAGTGAAAATTACATAAATACATTAAGAAACCAGCCAAGGAGATGAAATATTTTTTTTCAGGGTTTAAGACATATCTCTTTCTCTGTATAACATAGAATAAAAATTCAGGAAAATGGTATATGATAAAGAATTGAGATCAGTGTGAGAATACATGACGCCGTATACTTTATCCAAAATACAAGGACGATTAATTGACATTAGAAAATGCCCACGCACACTGTCACTCAAAATGATTGTTCATGCCTATACTTGGCAACCCGTGTATTATAGAATGCATCCCATTTTACTTATCTTCTTAATATTAACCATTTAACAACATACTCATACTTTACAGTTAAAACGCAAAAGAAGATTGATTCGAGGAACGTTAGTCTTTTTCTTGCAACATCCAATACATGATTTTTTTTTTCAAACTAATTAAAACTTTTATACTATTAATAAAAATACGGAGAATTTGAGATACAATTTACTAGTGAAATGCTTAAATCGTAGCAGGTGATCTCAAAAAGAAATAGAATAGAACTTATTATTGAAAAAAATACTGATTTTTTTACAGTTTAAGAAACTATTGAACCTAATCCACCACTTAATTATTTTAGTAGAGAGGGTTGAAAACAATAAGACTTCATCAAAAACGTCAAAAGCAAATTTGAATGAAAGTTAAAAAAGTATTTCAAATTAATTTCCGAATGAACGATTGAAAAGGACGAAATAAGTATTAATTATAGGATTAACAGCTAGACTTGAGTTCCAGTGCATAGACTAGTTTTTATAATAATGTTCATTTGATTTCCGTGTAAACCGAAACAGTCTGGGAACAAAGTCACTCGTGCAGGAGTCCGGTTGCTAATACGCAAGGCCGGATTTCGCGGGTAGGCGCCACAGGAAACGTCTACTTGCTCTTTATTTCATCTCCACCATTCAAGATTACATGTCACTGAGAGTTAGTACAATGCGCAAGTCCTTTAGCATACTCTGACTACAATAGTTCTGCTCGGTCGGAGTCGAATTGTCTTCTTTCAATGTCCACTGATAGCCCTCAGACTCTTCACACTCTTCTAAGAACTCACAATACGTTTTATTAAATATATAAGCGCTTTTGTTAGTATTCCGCGGAAGATTTCTTTGCATTTAGGTACATCGCAAAGTTTCGCAACAAAGCATACATAAGTAGTAACATAGATTTGGCTGCCCCCAAGGATCCATTGCAAGAGCAATGGAGCTATATTGTCTCTTGGCCTTGTTATGGCCTTTCCCACCCTTCTGAGGTAGCACCGAGTGGCGATCCGGTGGGCCCTGGGGCCAGTATTCCACAGAAACACAAAGTCCATCACCAACCACCACCACCATTCGAGAGTGGGTAAGAGACACAGCAAAGTTCACCGGGAATACTGAGCGAGATATTTTTTCATGAGAGATGTTGGATGACGGCGAATGTAGTGATGGTGAGGTAATGGATTCCGGGTCTCGTTGGAACTCTCACACTGGGTACGGTGAATCCGGATCATTGGTGTTCCACGTATTGGCTGAAAAAAAAAGAAAGAAAACGTAAACAATAACAAGAAAAATCATTCAACATATGTGCGCATATAAAAATCGTATATTAATAAAAATAAAAATCTGGAGTGTGCCCCACTCAACTTTCCAATTATAATTTATAACAAAATCTGGTGGCACTAAACACACTACAAACCAATAAAAATTTAGGAAAAAAAACGCTTCAAAAATGAAATCGTAATATATTATAATTATTAAACAAGAAGACATATTTAAAAGATCAATCGGTTTCAAATTATTTATCATCACATTACATGGTAGTACAGTCCTAAACATCATTATTGCACATTCAAGTATAGATTTCATGAATTACCTTCCACATTAAACTCTTTGCAGTAGCCTTATAGGTAGATTAAAAAAGCGCCTGCAAAATTCTTAACATAAACACACATACAACATTGGACATTATCGCGAAAATTTGAAAATATACTCTTCTGGAGCCAATCCCTAAAGATCCGAAGAGGTCTCAATTTCATTTTCGACCATTACAGTACTTTCCTTATACACTATGTGTAATTGGAAAGTAAAAAAAAATTCTCATAGATTTTTCAAAGACGTCTACATTTATTTGGATGAAATCTTCAGTATAAATTATTTCATTTATGCAAATCCAATCCAGTAAACATAGTTTTTATTGTAAAAGATCAGTATTTGAAATTTTTTAGAGACAAAATAAAACACGCGTGCATAAGTCACCTTGCCAATGGACAGATGGTCCTAAGTAACTATTCTCCCATAAAACGAAAATAAAATGAATTAATTTCAAATTCGTTCTATTGTTTCCGGGAATGAGTTTCTTTCGTGGAAATGATACTAAAGTTAGTGCAATGGAAATGAGTCGATGCGAACAAAATACTAATATCTTATCAGTGATTATTGGTTTTATTTGCTTAACTCGTTTTCTATTCCTATATCATTTATCTATACCCTCATTGCTAATTACATTATCAACACATTTTCATTCTCATTTTCAGAATTTGATTAAAATTCAAAGTTCAGTAAATCAATTTGTATGTTCAATTATGGCGTTGGCTTGATACGAAACATTAACAAGTTAACAAGAAACAATAACAAGTAGAGAAAGCTATGTTCGAGGTTGATTGATGTAAACGGAACATTTTTACTGTGAGACATGCTGCTATGTTTACGATAAAAGCCCAGATGTATACTACAGTAATTTTTTGATTTACCATTGCTGAGTCAGATTATGTAATAAATTACAATAAACGTGACGATATGGAAAACAGAAGTGTTAAAAAAACGTGTTTAAAACGATTATACATTTTTCTTATAAACAATTATATTTTCTTAGTAACAATTAAGTATTCTGTCTGTAAATTTCTTTAAGATCTTAACAACCGTACTGTCAAAATAATGGTGTTATGCAATGATTTTTGAATTATGTTTCTATATGGATTCTTCTTCCCAAAGATAATGTTTCAAACGTAATTTGTTCCAGCGATGGTTATTCTAAAATATTCCGATCAGTTTTTGGACCAATAGAAGAGACGAGAAACAACAATGCAGTATTTTAATGTGCATAACAATAAAAATATTGTATGTGATGCACTGAGGGTGAAGTCGTTCTGATACCTAGTAAATTCGTTTGTGGTAGTGAAGCGCAACTTCAAATTATTAATTTATATTAATATATTAAATCATACAAACATAATTTGATACGATACTTACCTTTGTAGTACATCTCCCGGTGCATACTGGGACACTTCTTGATGTTCTGGAAGATCAGAAAACGGAATTAGAAAGAAAGTTTAATGAAAATAAGATGGAACAACTGAATGAATTTTCTGTTATTTCAACCAATTTCTGTTATTTTTGAATTTTCAATACAAATCGTATAATATTTCATTTTCTTCACTTTCATATATTTTTAACCACGTACTAGACATAATGTGATTGAGAAATTTCTAAAATTCTGAAGTTTACGTCATATTAATCGCGCGAAATTGTATTACTACAATAGAACTACTCTGAACACGGTATGATTAGACAACAAATGTACAATCGTAAGTGTATATTTCTACCAGATCTAACTGAGAAACACCTATCGCTGTGACGGAAACTTTCCAGACACTTTATTGACGGGGGATCTCATATATTTGTACTTGAGAGCTCTACAGGGCGTCTACTTCTCTTGTGGTGTATTATTTAGCAAGTCATTCATCCACCACAGGGTACAACGGTTGGAGTTCAAGTAAATTTTTCACGGGGTACTCCTTTCTACCATGTCATTCATCATCTTTTTCATCCTTACTTTCATTCTCCTTTTGCACTTACTTTTAAATACTCCAAAATAGAGAAAAAACGGCCGTTGAACATAGATATTTGGTTGTCTCCCCCGCATCTAGT
This sequence comes from Laupala kohalensis, assembly GCA_002313205.1. Taxonomy (NCBI): domain Eukaryota; kingdom Metazoa; phylum Arthropoda; class Insecta; order Orthoptera; family Trigonidiidae; genus Laupala; species Laupala kohalensis. The sequence goes on from NNCF01127201.1 coordinate 290,848, forward strand.
AATACAATAAATAATTATCATTATCCACTGTGAAGTCGATTTTAGCCACTTTGAATACAATGTAGATTAGATGCAAAAGTTGTATTCCCCTCCTAGAAGATACGTCATATGACTAACTTTCTGACACATGCGGGTAAAACATCTGTCGTATTTCACTTTTCCGCCATACATCAATCAGATATCGAAATTACCTCAACTCATAAAATATTCTTTAACTCTGGTATTAATATAAACTTAGAAATCATTCGAAATAAACTCGGTGTACAAAATTTCCTGACAGGACGTACTTAGATTTTCCCGTCCCTTTGTAGTATCTAACAAAATTTTATGAATCTTCGGTGTTCAAGCCAGTAACCGAGTCCAGAATCACACTTTTGAGATATAGCTAATTTAAACTTTCGATTGGTCATGCAAAATAATAAAATCATTTATAGAGTTCATACTTCTGTAATTATGTTAATTGATGTATAGATAACCGAATAATATGATGAAATGATTCATTTGAATTTTTAATACACCGAAGTAGTCCGTTAAAATGAGTTTTGGTGGATTAAAACACTCTTGCGTGACAAAATGTTATGTGATTATGTGATATATTTTGTATCAGTAATAACTATTTAATGAAACTAATTTTATGATAAATTTTATTTTGTTAAAGACAACAAATATATTTTATATTAACAAAAATGTATTATTTATTATAATACAGTATATTTCAAGTCAGTTAATAAATTGAATACAGTTAATTCAGAAATAATTAACAAAATAAGTACAGTGAACTCTCAAATAAAATAATTCTACATTAATCCTCCCATGAACCCTGTCCAATGAACTCACGCACGTCGACAACAAATCTGCTAAAATTCACTAAGTCCGCTCAGTGATTTCTACTGATAATAGAAGTACCTGATGATAGAAGTAACTCAATGAAATATGTACATTTCTATCAATAATAACTCTTTAATGACTAATTTAATGTCCAGTATTACTTAGCAACAAAATGTGAATAGCTATAGTGAATTCGGCAAGACTTGAGCATTAATTATTTCAAAATCAGAGTTTTTGACTTGGTAATTTTTGCTTGAACACCGTCAAATTTATTTGATGGGATAGCTTACCATTCAGTTCCACAGACACTAAACCGACAAACTTGCGACTTGTTGGGAGGGAGTAATGAGAAATGAATTAGCTGGCAGGTAGTAATGAGAAAAGACGTCAACGTATTGTGGAATTTTTTTTTTTTTTAATGTGTAACAATTTAACGCGCACAACATTGAATGTATAAATTGTCTTTACAACTGTTAGATTATAATATGTTTTCTTCCATTTTCTGAGTTTTTAAATGAGAAACACATGCGTTCCACTCGGCGGAGACTGGGCCATGACGATCTCCCAAACTCGTAGGAAACAAGCTAACAGAACTTTCTGTTTTATACTCTGTAACTAATTTAACGAGTACGTGGTCCGTATTCTCCCAGATTGGGAGTTTGCTTTATGTCCGAAAAGCACGATGCAATAAATCAGAATTATTCTCGATTGAAGTTTACACGAATCGTGCCTAAGAGCTGAGGGCGTCTTTTCCGACTCCGGACTCCACCATTGCCTCCACTCTCTCCACCCCTGCACACTGGAAAAGGAAAGATATTTCATTCTATTTGTAGCTTATGAGCATCTGGTAGCACGGAAGGGAGCATGCAACTGGCGTGTACAGACTTTAACTGTCTTCTCTCGGAGAGTCGGAAAGATTAGTTTTAGTGAGACGGCAGACGCTTTTGAAGCGATTTCTATTTAAATTCTTCTGCTTTTCGTGAATTGACAGTCGCACCGAACGCCATTGACAGAAATGAGGCGAACGGATAAGTTTTATGCGAAAATCTAAAGCTATAAAAGAACGCAATTGCTTTTTCAGAGTTCGTAGCGTTCGCTTTGTACGGACGAGTCAAAGAGGTGTCGTTTCACACTCCTTATTGAAGAAGTTTTAAAAGTAAGGACAACAGTATTAATCTAGAAGAAATGTATTAAAATATAAACAGAGTTGTAAAATAGTGAAAATACGAGTATTTTGGTTGACAGGTTATATATTCAAGAGCTCCTCCAAATTATTTCCACATATTTTAAAATAGATATTTTAATCAAAATTTTAAGGTACTACAAAACAAAATGTCAGAACGAACAATTTCAAAGAAGTATGATTTTACTTCAATTATTTTTTGATGAAAAAAGTTTTCTTTAAGATGACAAATACGCTGGAAAATATCTTTAAAGGAAAGAGAGGCCTGTGATTACATTAAAAGTGTGCGTTTCGTGTCATAAAAAAAGAAAATGGTTTAAATACGAGTAACGTATTTAACGTAATCTGATTTTGTTATTTTTATTAAAAGAATTTATAAAACTGTGTGTGTGTCACATACATCTCTGATTGATATTTAGTTTTGAAATCCATTTCATAATGGATTTATCCAAAGAAAAAAATCTTGAATTTTATCAGTCTCGTAAACTACACGTAATGAATGTAAATCAAATGATGAGCTGTGAGGTAGTTGTCCTTTGTGAATATTTGTTAAATTTTCGTTTTGAAAGAAGTACAATTTTCGTTTTATATCATCTCCTAAATATGAGGTTTGTAAGATTTCTAATATTGTGTGTCCCACGGCAAAATTGATTATATTCACCACATAAAAGTCCGAAATGTAAAATAAGATAATGTATCAGTTAATTAAGGTAATTTGATCCCATAATATCTTTTCAATACGGTCTCATCAGCGTCAGCCACAACGTATCGGACATATCGAAAGAACTACACGAAATCCATCCCCTATACGCTGACCTCTAGATGCGTCTCCGCAGGTATCTACGAGCACTAAAACCATTAAGGAATTTTTTAAATCCTATAACGGAATCTTCTAATTCCAGTGGTGAAATGTGACTTTATATATCGGCTACAGGCTTTTGTTATCAAGGTAGTGAATGAAATAATGCCCTTACAGTTACTGGCTGTTAATGGAAATCGATATATTTTAGCTCCGATAACAGGTTGGGCTTCGGAGGACCGGAGAGAGTTGCAAAGGTCCGAAAGAGTGTAGGAAGGGTATAAGCGATCGAGAGACTGAAACTTCCTCCGAAGCAAGAATAAATGGTGGATGATAAAGTTTGACGAGTTGGGTAAAAAGAAGTATAATTCTCGGAAAATTAACGCGCAAATAAACATCACTTGGCATTGGCGTCGTGTATTAATTATTTTTGGTTTCGAGGAATGTAAAAAAAATAATTATTTATCCAACGAAATGTTGGTTAGTGGAGTTCAAAAGAAGACTCAGTAAGCTTTAGACAATAATGTATTAAATACATTTATAGAATATAAAACTGAATTATCTCGTCTTTGTCTTGGTTTTAATACACTTTTTATTAGTGATAAAAAAGAAATGAAATAAAAAGGTGAAACTTGACGTAAGTTTCAATCACAGGAATTGTGATGAAAAATTCATTATTGCTTCAGAAAATAATAATATGCTTGTAAGTTTATATCCGCTTATATTCAATTTGAGAAGAAAAAATATAAAATTAAAATAATGACTTTGAATACGACAGTTTTTGCGAAGAAATATCGAATTGAATGAGATTTGCTCACTTTAAAGAATTAATTCTTTTCAATGATATTTGTGAAAATTTCATTTAAGAATTTAATTTACTACTTATAACCAACATGTCACTTCATGATTCATATTGACGTTAATCTCAGTATGTGATAACAATATAATAAACAAACAATAATAATTTCAATAAATATAATAAAATATTCAAAACTTACAGAAGCAAATGCACATAAGACGACACAACATTGCACTTTTCTGCATCCAAGTCCTAAACTTCATTTGCATTCCTCTCAATCTCCTTGAAGCCAAAGAGCCAACGAAACACAGCACTACCCTTCTCCTTCCCCTTCTCTAATATCTACGATTGCTTTTACCTTAATGGGAAGTAAATCATGTTCGGAACGTACTTTCTCCGCCTGTATCTCTCCTTTCTTCCCCCCTCTCCTCGCAGAGTCGTTTCCCTTCGTTGTCGGCAAGCGAGTATATCATCGTTTGGTCCCCGACTTATCTCCGCCGCCGGAAATTCTCCCAGTGACGGCGTATTTGGTAAAGAGGAAGGGTTGGGAGAAGAAGCAAACACGGTAGGGAAGGAATGCGACGGGGGTGCGAGGAAGGAAAGAAAGAACGGTGCGAACATTACAGTCCCTAATGCGCCTGCGCTGGATCTTTTCTCATTTCCGTCCTTAACAGGATTCGTTTGCACGCTTTCATACCGGGCCCCTGTAGACTGCAACCCGCCTGACAACATCCACTCTGCGATTATTTTTTTCTCCTCTGATTTGGTTTCTCTTTTTCTGGAAAGGTTTCTTTTCTTCAGACTGATGTTCAGCATGAATAGTTATTATTATATCTAATAGGAAATGTATGCAATAAAATTGCGCGCTTCTTCTTCTGAAGACGTACAGAAAATTTAATAAGAGAACGTACTTTACTGAGAGACAATCGAACAAGCACAAAAAACGAGATTTTAGTCAAAGTATTTGATATAAGAATTGAGATGTTTGTTTCAAAAATTTGTAGATTTGGTAAGAATTGGTAGAAGAAAATTTTTCAAATAAATGAAAGAAAGCATGTGATTTCAGATTTAAATAAAATTCATTTTAAGAGTTCTAATGAATCAATGGCAATAGATATGGGAATGCGAATAAAATAATTTCGCTCAATTTCAAGCTAGATTCCATAAAAGGTCACAAGTCTTTCAGTATTTATTTAATTAAAAACCTACATTCCCTTCGATTTCTCATCCGTAACATCAAATAATTACACATTCATAACGCCACCTGTTCATCCAAGATGTTGACAGATCGAATATATGCAGAACCTACAAATTTTTATTTTATTTCATATAGGATCTTGTGGGTTTGTGAAAATCCAAGTCACATCCACGAAAAGAGTGCTATTAATTCACGTATGTGTGGTTCGAGAGAACAATACTTAAGCCATTCTTCTTAATAATATATAGAAGGAGAGAGTGTTTGTCTTCTAAACCGCTACTATCTATGTGACCTTCGAGGGATGTAATCTAACTTTCTTCACATACTAAGAATTCTCAAAGGAATAATTAAATAAGTTAAACAATCGAGTTTGTTGACGTACATTATTGTTAACAAAGTATACGGTAAAGTACACGCGAGATTTTTTATACTACGTACATAATAAATGGGGAGTGGCATTGCAAACCTAACAAATCCAAACTGCTAAGAACGCGGGACTTAGAATATTTTCGATGACCGATTTATAATTCCAGGACCGTACAATGAAAAAGCAATTGCTTTATCCCCAGAATCACCAGAAAAGTTTTCATACTCAGGAAATTTTTACAGAATCCAAAATAAAATTTATTGTAGTCGGTTAATACATTATTCAAAAGAAAAGAAGCATTATTGTGTCTCTTATAGAGCAGAAAAATAAGAATCGATGATGATAGACGTGTAAAAGGAATCACAATTATTTCTAACCAATTATGAAACAAGAAAACGGCAAAAAAATCCAATCTAGATTTAATTTGATAAAACTGAAACCACTCTATTTCATTACACTAGACGCAATTGTTAGTAGCAGCTGAGAGCTTAACACTGTTCTAAGATTTAACTCAACCCCTCATTATTACTTTCTTGACCAATTCAAAATTTATGTCTGGCACTTGACGCTTGAGATGACCAATGCTATTTGCAGTGTACATAAAATACAATAATAATATATCATTTCGGCGCACTCATCTCCCAGTAAACCCATCTAAATTATCCAGCGATTTTATCGTACGCTTGTCTTTGGACTCAATTTTATTGTATTTTCAAGAGTCTTGGGTAATGAATTAATGAATTGTTTGTTTTAGTTTTTTACGATTAAACATACATTTTGGTACGAACTTTTAAAAGTATCCTCTATAACATGCAAATCTAACATGATAAAGAACAAGAATATTTATACAAATTCACAAACATATATAATCATATCATTGTGAATAAAGCATCTACAAATTGATTAAATATTCTTTTTGATATTGTTATTTTTTAAAAGTATTTAAAATGTCCATAAAACAATTTAAAACCACATACCATTGAAATATGCCTTAAAACGTATATTTTATTGAAAAAAAATGTACTTGTTTAATTCATAAACACTTATCATACGTAATTATCGTATCCTTCCCATATATTTAAAATTAACTCTCTTTTTAAACTCTAAGCAACTTAAGTAATTATTGTGTTTGTAACTTTAATTAAAACAAATTTCTTGAATATTTTCGAATTTCAAAACGTTTTGCAGTCTGTACTAGTATACCACAGAGTAAAAAAAACGATTCAAATTAACGAAAAATGTGACTGAAAGTAATGTGGAAAATAAGTTATAAAAGTTATTTAGAAATATATTATACAGTGAACTAATTAAGATACAATAAGTGATTTGAGGAGAGATATGAAAAAAAACAAACCCTTTTTTGTATTTTCGTTAAAATTTAGTATATTTGTATTATAGTTTTTGTACATACCTACATCAAAACTATGGTATAAATTATATAGGCTGTCACATTTATTACACCATCTACTGACAAGTTGGTATTCTCGTCTTCAAAAGAAGTGAAAAGTATAAGGATATCGCAAGCGATGTATTGTGCAAACGAAGTTTTGACACTAGGGACTCGAGAACTACATCGATACGACAGAAGTTGTTAGATGAAGGCATTCGTGTGATAGAAATTGCATGGATGCTACGATGCAGAGCGATGAGAATGAGGGCGAGAGCCGAGTCACCACGGGTGGTCAAACTCGCGCGTCCACGTCGGGAGGACGGGGAATGATGAGGAAAGGGGAGAGAGGAAGATCCAATTAGCACGCGGCGCCCCGTTGCGTCCCTCTGCGGCAGCAGCGACGACCGGCGGCATGGCGCTGGCGGCGGCGGCGGCGGCGGCGGCGTCGAGGGGAGCGGTGCTACTTCTGTTGCTCGATATGCGGAATGTGGCGGAACAAGAATGTGCTGTCCAATAAGGATTTCGATTAAAAATTCTACATTATATTAGAGTTCATACTCTTAAAAATATCGTTTTAACTAAAAATCTTATTATTTTTATATTTTTAGCCCTTCTCGTACTGTTTTTATTTTTTAAATATTGTTTTAATTCTTTTAGTTTATATATACTCTGTTTAAGACCATAATGTGTCTCCGACTGAAAAATGTTAACTAAAACGTATTTCGTATATTTCTAACTTACGTGATATGAAAAATTCATAAACTACCTCCCAGGTGGTGCTTCTCGTGTCCTAAGTACTGTGACTACGGAAAATGTACTTGGGGTAATCACATGTTTGATTCATTACTTCTATGCTGACACGGGGTTTCTGTCGAAAGAAAGGAAATTTGGAAGTATACATATTCTTTGATACATTTAAAACTCTTAACTTTTTCATTATTTCATTGCGTGTTAACTATTCACAACTGTTCAACTAATTATACTGTTTAGTTTTACTTTCTCAGTTTAAAGGATATATGGCGGTTCCTAGAATGACTTTAAATCAGCTTGAACCATTGCTTTATGAAATATTATAAAACATTTTGTTGAACATTTAAGGTCGTAGGTGTTCATTCACACACACAAAATGTAGATATATATTTTTAGAATGAAGGTTTGATTAAAATTTTATGATGTATATTTAAAATAAAAAATTAAAATCTTATTTCATTGTAATACTGTAAAATGAGTTTTCAATAACGACATTCTATGAAAAAGTAAAATTTCTCTGCATTTCTCTTGTTGGATTCGATAATTATTCGTAATAATCTTAAACAACAAGAATTCTTATCAATAAATATACTTCAAATAATGTCGACTTGATGCATTTTTACATTTGTCCTTCTTAGAAGTTACTTTTTGATTCTAACAACAATGTTAATCGATAATATGCAAATACGATACAAGAGTCAAACAAATCAACTTCTAAAACCATATTATAACTATTAATTTCAAAAATTTTTGTTTTCTAAAATGTAATAAACAAATTAACTTCTTATAATTTATTTTTAATATATGAATTTTCCTCATGTTTAAATTATAAAGTTTGTATCCAGGGGAACGGTCATTAGATTCAATTCGGACGTTTACGATAAAAATTAAAAAACAAAAATGAAGAGCAGTGTAAGAAAAAGAAACTTAAAAGTTAAAAGATTTATTTAAGATATTCCATGATTTTTTTCCCATTGAGGTTCAAACGCGACTCAACATACTTTGTTATGGCTTCTTGTATGGCTTCTCGTAAATGCGATCTGGATAATTAGAGTTAATGAGTGCTTTGTTCCTTGAATGAAAACTGAAAGACGTAATAGAGGAGAAAAAGATAAATACAGAGTTGTATATTACTATTCACATATATATGGACAGAGAAAATCAAATATGTCTGCACGAAGAAGTAAGAAGCATAATGTCAACTTAAATAACATTTACCTCAGACTCATAAAGGAAACTGCCATCTCTGGAACCACCCTGCGCATTCGTGATCAGCTGATGTTTTGTGGAGTTAAGGTTTGACAACTTCATGTCTAAAGTAAATGTAATGAAATTGTAAGAGCTACATGAGCGCTAAGATGTCACTGAGCGATGTCAGGAGCAAGTCACAAAATAAATTCAAGTAAACGTTTCCTCAAAATTTCTGGAGACGTAATGCAAACTAAATAGTGAATAGAGTGACTACGTGATTGATGAATCGCAATTAATTCCTTAAATTATAGTGGAAACGCTTCAATAATTCATGGGTACCGCAACAAATTCAGAACGTGAATAAAAAAATCCCCATGAAGTGTAAATTTGTTACGGTGGCACCCCACTTCAAAACATGTCGAAGTATATTGATGGAATGATGATATATTACCTCGTGTTGCCAGTGAAGTTTGATGTTCGTGCGCACTGTGCGATGGTGCAGCACCTGCAACGGCCTCGCGTTGTTGCCCAGCGGTGCCTTGGGCGTCTCCGCGCTGCCTTGCTTCAGTTTTCGCAACGCGTACAACTGCAACATGCGTTTTCGCTTGCGCTTAGCAACGATAACATGATGAGGAACGAGGAATAGGAAGCTAAACAATTATTAAATAAGATGTAGACAAAGAAATGAGAAGTTCAAGGAATATTCTTGAGAAAACGTCAGCACACTCCAATAAAAGTGTATTTTCATACTGGCCGTTCATACATTTCGACAAGCCGTTTTCCCTTGACATGTACAGTACTGGAATTATAAATCGGCTGTTGAAAAAATTTCCTAAGTCCCGCAAATCCAAACTGCTAATAACGCGGGACTTAGAAATTTTTTTTCCGGCTGATTTATAATTCCAGTACTGTACAACTTAACACCATATTTAATACTACTCACAACACACACACTCACATGCACGTACACAGATGTTGAAACTGTTTCGTCCAATATTTGAGTCGCTTTTATGTGTTTCTTTCTCTTTTTTTATTATTTGTCAATGTTTTAATTACTTGAAGACAGCTGTGTCGCATTATTTTTAAGATGTCCACAGCTGATTCCTTACTGGTTAAGGCGCGAACCGAAACTATTTCTTCAAATGCCTGAGATTTTTCGTGTGGTTTATTTTCTATTTTTCATTTACTTTAAAACATTTTAATCAGAAGAGTTGCTTTCTTTTCATGATTTTTCGTAAACATATTCTTGTAAAACGTGGGATAGTATGAAAATGTTATTTTATGTGAGTATACTGACCTTTCCTAAAGAATCTTCCCAGTAGTTTACAGCAAGAGTCAAGACCTAAAGTTGGGAGAACTGAAAAGTTTGATGCAAGAAATGGGAAAATTACGAATTCAAATACTTTGGTATTCATCAACAAAGTAAACGAGAGAACGGAACTAAAGGAAACAGCAGCTTCTACCTCAGAAAATAAACTCAAAACCAATTTCCAATTTTGAAAGACAAAAATTGATGTTAGAAACTTATGAATTTAATGCCACGCAATTATTACTTTCTAATGAAAGGAGAAGTATTCGTCCCAAAATACAGTCCGGAAATTTACATAAATATCATAGTTTTACAAATACATGAGTTTAATTATTCGTATCTGATGCTAAACCTTGAATATAAACGTACGACAGAAGACTGGCATTTTCGTCAACATTTGGGTAATTTAAAACACGTACTGTTTGAAGATAGTGATATTTATGAAGGATAATAAGGCAGTAATATAGTTTTTTTCAAACTAACCATTTCCAATACATTGAATAAAGATTGTTTTTCTAATTTATATAACAATTTTCTCTTAATTTCATGCTATGTCTTGGAAGCTTCGAACACTCCATTAACACACCAGATAAGAAAAGGATACATCAGTATCTCATTCTTTTATATTTAAGTTAGATACAAATAAATTCACTTTTATGGGAAGGATAAACAAGGAGAGTAGAAAAAAATAAAGGTGGATAAAAATAAAATATCAAAAATAGAAAGATAAGTACGATAAAATCATGTAATTTTTTAAAACTTTCCCGTATAATAGTGTAATATATATTCCTGAAATACAAAAAGTAAAACGCACAAAAAATGGAATAATATTGTATTTAGCATAAAATCAAATCGAAGTAAATAAAAAAAACTTAAACAGCACAAGTACTTTTTATATTAAATATTTGAAAATGGTACTATGTTTTAAAAAATCGAATCAAACTCTCTCAATTAGAGACATCAAATAAATATGCATTTTTCTTTTTTTGATATAATAAAGTTGTTTGTATCGTCCACACTTTACCTCTTGCTTGGTGATGTAGATGGGCTTGTTGAGAATGACCCAAACGGTGGTCTCCCAGCAACCCGGGTGCGTGGTGGAGCCCTCGTACGTCATGTACTGCTCCGTGTCGGGCAGGAGACTACGAAGCGACAGATGACGGATGGGCGTCGACATTCCTGCGCAAAGACACCACCCAAGAGTTTAGTATGCTACGGAATACAACATCGTGCACCCGTCGCTTGATTAACCGAAGTTGCTTCGAAAACGAGAAATTTGTATAAAAATTCGAGAATTAAAAATTCTTCGATATCTAAAACGAAGCTTTACCGAAGGGTAAACGCTAGTTTTGTGTATGGTAGGATAGAAACAGGGTTCGTCACACACAATTATAACTTTTAAGGCTTATCTATGTAATTATATGAATAATACGAGATTTTGGGCACTATATTTTGCTTTAGTCGATATTATCTAAGATAATCCATGTAAGATATAATAATTCTATACTTGTAAAATATATTAGACGAAAGAACCCAGAAATTGTTTTGTATGAAATCTGAGTCAAAGTGTTTTTCGTAAAAAATTGTTCTACCGTACCAGATGTTGAAGCAAAACATGATAATTAAAGGAATATATCAAACAAGAGGTTTATATTAGTGGTCACCTTTTAGTCTATATGGTAAATTTTAGCATCGAATTATGCAAAGGTAATATGCAAGATGGCGTGTAAATTTGATGTTAGTGTCTAAATTTGCCAAATGTTGCAGCAAATCTCGATCAAAAATTCACCCTGTGCTGAAAATGGTTATTATATGGTTCTCTAATTCCGTATTTACATCTCATGGTTTCATGGTTTCATATGACCTCTGGTTCACCCTTTATTCACGTACAAACTCTAGTATCAATAATTTATAGTACACATGCTTCCTTATGTATTTATTGTATTAGTTTTTTTGTGGGGTTTTACGATTCTTCGACATCGAAGGTCATTGGAGCCCTAAAAATTGTACAGGTAGGGAAAATGCAGTTACGCACTAGGGAGAGCCAAAATGACTCTCCCTGCGTGTAGGACTCCTCGAATGACTCAACCGTACCCACTAAAACCCTCCAAAGTTACAACATACCAAAAACATATCTCCAAACATACATCAAAACATTGAGGTCAAAAAAAATGAGGGGGGCAAAGAATGAGGGAAATGAAAAATACTCTAGCCCTAATAGCGTCGGGATCGAAAAGAACAAGAGGTGACCAACAGAGGTCATGAAAGAGAAAGGAAGGAGCCTTCCACAAGTAAGTGGAAGTAATACCAGAATCAGCTCGGGACCCCGTGTTGGCCAAACACGTACTTACTAGATGTAAGTCCTCTGGGGGGAATTGTATTCGTATATATTCACATGTTTATATAGAAAAATATTTATCATATTGAAAGATATTTAACTAATGAAGTAGGGAAAGTTAAAGTAAATGACATACATATTTCATTCAAAACACGCGGTAGGTGATACATTTTTTTTGACACAAATAACCCCTCAGATCTAAAAACACTTTTTTGACAGAAAAACGAAATGGGTTCCAAGAGTTCTGCTTTTTTGATATTATTTCACAAATTTGGGCACCTTTTGTTTGAGAACGGAGCTGAAAGAACAGATGAGCTGGCGATCAGGAACATCTGGAAGATGAGGTTCTCAATTCAACTGAATAACAGCTTGCGTATTACAAGTGTGTACCAGAATGTTTCGCAAGTTGCAGTGCCAGAGAATGGAAGACACCATTGAGAATACTCATAAAATCACATAAAATCCAAAACACATGCTAGTTATTAATTTAACAAAAATATAAAAACCCGAGTAAAATTTGGGTCGTTTTTTCTCGGCATACTTGCACAATCAAAGTCATAATACATATTTATCTAACTATCTAACTAAGAAAAGAGAGAGATGAAGGAGGCTTAATTTTGTATGTTAAAGATACTCTAAATTTTCAATTAGAGAAATGTGAAAGTGAACATTCTGAAAGTAGTTTTGAAAATATCAGAATCAACAATAGAGTAAATGTCTCAATTTATGGCATATATCGACCACCCAGTGAAAGCACAGAAAAAATTATTGCTGAACTAGATTTTTTTGAAAAGAGAAACACCTAATAAGATTATGATTGGAGACATCAATACGAATATACCAAAAAACTCAAAGATACTGTGACACATTGGTGAAACATACAACAATACAATGAATAAAAGCGGTAACTAGAGAAGAATTCATTGAGAATAGATTAATTCAATCATGTTTAGACCATGTAGCGGTTAGTGGAAATCTTGAAAATCTAGTACCATTCATACATAAAATTAAAATCACTGTTCATTATTTAGTGAGAGTAAAAATTACATTTCATGGCACATGTAATAAAATGAAATAGTAAATAATGAGAGCAAAATATGTGAATTTTTCTCTAGAACAGTGATAAGAGATGAACTAGAAAAAGTATGTAATAAAGAATTGGAAAAATGTGCTGTTAACACCGTCTACGAAAAAGTAAAAATGATTTTTGATAAGGCAAACGAAAAGAAAGAAGCCAAAATTAATAGAAAATATAGAATCATTAAGCCCTACATAAATAAGGAAATAGTAGAGTTAATGAAATAAAGGGATTTGATGTTTAGAAAATGAAAGAGTTTGTCTGCTAGGAGTACACGTGAAAAGGAGCGATTAAGAAATCAATATTAACAGTTAAGAAATAGTGTTACATGAAAGATGAATCAACAGAAAAAAGTATATTTCAATAAACTGTTTGAAGAAAACAGAAATTATATGAAAGAAACTTGGAAAAATATAAATAATTTATTGAGACTCAAAAGTAAGCAGTCAATTGACGATACTGTTAAAAACACTTGGCAAAAGATGATAATTAAATAAAGTTGTTTTGAATCTAGCATTGAATTTCAAAAACTAAGTAGAAGAAATAGTACATAAGTATTCAATTAAAACTCTAGAAATCATAACAGACAAAAGAGTTTGCAATTCTTTCTATCTATTTATGGTTTATTTAGAAGACATTTCAAAATTAGTAGAATACGTCAGTATTAATAAAGGACCAGGATTAGACCAAATTAAACTGAAAGATTTAAAGATTAATCTAGATTTGTTTAGGTCGTGGATAGCAAAAGTAATAAATGACTGCATTGGGGAAGGAATAATACCAAATGGGTTAAAAGAAACAATGATAAGACCTATTCACAAGGGAGGTTCTTTTAAATTATACAAAAATTACAGAACCATTTCAATTTTGAATACTTTAGGCAAAATCTTAGAAAAACATATTGCAGACAATTTAGCAACATTCCTGGACAAATACATGGTTATAGACAAAAATCAATATGCCTATCACAAGAACAAAAGTTCAACTTTATTGATTGAAAATCTTGGAGAACTATTAAATGAAAATTTAAATAAGGGACATCATGTTTTGGCATTATCAGTTGACTTATCCAAGGCATATGATAAAATAAATCGTGATAAACTTTTGGATATGTTAGAACAAATTGGAATTAGTGGAAAAATTTTAAATTTATTTCAAAATTACTTAACTGAAAGATCATTTCTAGTAAAAATTGGAGAAAATGCTAGCACAAGGTAGCTTCGTTCGACCTTCGCTATATTTAATATATATTAATGATATAGGAATGTGTTTTAATAAATGTAAATATATGGTATATGCAGATGATAAGTTAATTATTTCAATTAATAAAAACCAAAAAGAAGCAGAACGGACTTTACAGGCAGAATTTCTGAATTTTAAAAAAATGTGTCTCGACAAAGATTTAGTAATCAATAGAAAGAAAACCAAATTACCACAGTTCACTACCCCACATACTACTAGATTAAAATCTCAAATAATTTTTCAGGACCATGACTGTCTGCATAGAATGTGCAACTCTTGTACATGTCAGAATAAAATCGAATTTTTAAAAAGTTTTCAGTATCTCGGCATTACTTTTGATGAGTATTTAAACTGGAAAGATCAAATTTTTACATTAGGAAATAAATTAAGAAACAGCATATGGAAAATCTTAAAAATAAAAGACATTGTATCATACACTGCGTTAAAAACCATATATTTTTCATTGGTTGAACCCCTAATTAGATATAATAGGATTCTGGGGTGCTGCTTTGGACACTAACTTAGAAATTATACACAACCTGCAAAGTAAAATTATCAAATGTCTGCCTGAAAAAGTAATAATAAAAAATAAAAAAAAATAGAGCTGGGAGAAAAATTTAAAACCAATGAAATAGTGACTGTGAAAAACCTCTTTTACTTTCAAAATATCGCTAAAAGTTACCATACACCAGATATTAAATGACTAAAAATGTGAAACGAGAAATATAAATATCTTATAATTTCCTAATGTCAATAATAAATATGAAGAAAGAACATCAAAATTCTTAACTCCAAAATTTTTAAACAAAATGACATTGTTGTTAACAAATAAAAAACAAACACGAGTAATGAAGAAAGGATATTTCAAGAATTTGTTAATTAAAAATAAAATATGAAAAAGGGAAATTTTAAATGATAAGTGCAATGAAATTAAATGTTAAATAAGTTAAAGGAGTAGATAGATAGTACTCTCTCTGACATGAGAAAAACTCCTAGAGGAGGAATCCAATTCGAAAATCTACAAACAAAAGTAAAGAAGTACTTGTTACATAAAATGATAATGTGCTTGTTTATTATAACAAATGTATTAACTGTTTTTAAAATTTGTAAATGTTATTTTAAAATGTAAATGTATTATTATGAAATAAAATATTATCTATCTATCTATGCTTCATTTCTCTTTAATTGCTTTTTCATATTCTAAAGTCTTAGTACTTTTCCAAGTACTAAACAAATTAATACATATTGACTCCTATTCCAGGTAGATGCGTTAATGTGGGAATTAATTAGAGTTTATTAAGTATTTGTTCTTACAACGTTACAATTTTCATGATGGATGTTGATTTACAAATTTAAAAGTTTCTTTCCTTTAAGTTTGTTGATAATTATGTCAAATATATTTTGATTTAATATCGAAAGCTATAAAATTTTCATTAATTGGTGTTTTCGAAATACACATCGATAATTAGGTAATTTTAATGCATAATTAAAATAAGCCGAAATAAAAAAAAATTACCAATGAAAAGTATAACACAAATATTGTAATATTTCTCTGAATAACTCGTTATGTGCTCTGTTCATAGAATCATCATAGAAAAATAAAGTATTTTTACTCGACTAGGAATAAATCCAGTTTTCAGTTTATTGAGACTTTAATATTACAAGTGGTTGTTGTGTGGTATAATGAAAAGGAGACATCAGCTGTAGTGGCATGGTAACTAATCCCATTGCACATGCGTAGTTTACGGTTTTGCATCAATATCTGGAGAGTTGTTTCTGCAGTTCGTTGCTTGATGGATTCCTCCAGATTAGCGCAAAGAGCAGTCATCCAATTTCTTCACGCAGAAGGGTAGCCCGCTTCACAAATTTATCGCAGGATGAAAGAGGTATACGGTGACCAGAGTCTCGCTCGGTGCACCATATTCCGCCGGTGTCAAGCGTTATGAGGCGTGAACATTCCCAAGCATTCTGGGCAGGCGCATGTCGTCACCAACAGTGTCACGATTTCTACTGTGGAGGAGCTCATACGGCAGACTCGTCGGATCACCACACGTGAAACTGTTGATAAGCAAAGGAACTGTGCATCACATAATCCAGAAAAAGCAGTGGGTGCCCAATCATCTGTCACAGTACACCTTCGGGTAGAGGCGGATTTTTATACAGGTTCTCTAGGCTTTGTCTAGGGGCGTGTTTATTGTAACAATACATCGTGAATTTAGTGTTTTTTCAACTCTTATGATTTTTAAACACTATACTCAGAATAATCTATAGTTCGATAATAACTTGTAGATGTAAATTTACAAACATATTTGCGTTAAATTACAAACATATTTACATTATATATGTATTATAACTCGCAGCTAACTTTTTATATTATCTAGGAACTTTTGCTGCAATTTGAATCCGCCTCTGCCTTAAGGCCCTTGATCGGAATTGATGGGATGGTCCCTTGCTTGCTTCCGGAGAGTAAATTAGTTTATTGTCCTCCACGTGGTCATACGCAGTCTGTACTGTTTTTTGACAATAAATTTCAAATTAAATTAAATATGAGATGACGGCGAGAGTGGGTGTTTGAAACGATCCTCGGTAACCGAGGAGTTTCTCCACTGAAGCCATTAACACCTTTCCTACGCGCTGGGATCAGTGTATCAATGCCAATGGCAGTGTGTTGTATGTATAGTTGTACTGTTCCACATTAACTGTAATTATATTGTTATTACACGTTTTTTGACATATAACAGCAGTCTTCTTTTCACCTTATGTACTTCGACTGACTTATTTCCGGAACCTATTCTAGTGTAGCCATGATGAAATACTTAACAGTCGATATAAAGAGTATACGAAGCTTTTTTTAATCTCACCCAAACTCAATAATCATTACATTAATTTCTACAGGGTCTAAACTAGAGATTTGCTATTAAATATCTCAGAAGACGTCAAGTAAAGCATCACAATGTACATTTCGAAACCTCACCTAAAGTCACGGCAGTCCGCTAAGGAAAAGACAAGTCAATTCCCGGAAAGATACGCCGCCGCAGCAAAAACATCGTCACGGATCCGACAGTGACAGTGACAGCCAGTGGTTGTGAGGGTCTGGGAGGGTTCCTTAGGGCTGTGTTAAGGGCGTACAAATGATCTCTGGCAGAAACCCGCCCTCTCGAGCGAGCCCTTGGTCGTCGCGAGGCAGTGCGCTTTTTCATTTCGGCTGAGGGAGAAAAATTCGTTCCGCTGTCGTGCGTACGGCGTATGGGAGCGGAGAACAAAGCCTCGGTGCTCGAAAGGGGCACTGCTTGATGCAGCAGCAACGAGAGCAGCTTCTACGCGGAAAAGAGAGAGAAAGAGACGGAGGAAGCGAAAGTGATGGGTGACGTGAGCAGCCTTTGTTGAGGCAAGTGATATTGATGATGCGAATTAAGACAGATTCAAAGAAAGTCGAGCCAGTTTCATAGAAATGGGCGTATTCCACTAGGTCGTTAACTATTCTTTCCACCACTCATTAAAACAACATTTATCCACCAATACATTCGTCATTATTAACGCGCAGAGCAATTTCATTGGTGCATTTGAATGAGAGTGGAGTAAGAGTCAGCCTAGTTAGCAGAGTGGTCATCATTTTCATTTCAACCGTATACAACTTGGCTATTGTCAAAAAAATTAATACCTAGGTAGTGCTTTTTGATATACTTTTTGCTTGGTAAGGGCTGGGAATTCCAGAAATGGGATCGCAGATGATCTAGTAATGTTTAATCGTGCAGTAGTGATTTTTACATTGATAAATTATTTTCAGAGCTCTACAAACAATAATAAGATTGGGAAATTCAACGGTATAATTTTTCTCTGTCTAAATCAAACTTTCTAGAAAAATACCAATTATGCAGATGAAATGCACTGTATTAACTCTCCAAATACTGTGCGACAAATTAAAATAAGGTTTTTAAATCTTCACTGATATTAAATTTACAAAAATTCAAGGTTACGTCGATTAGATACCATTCTATACACGAAATAGGAGTGAAATTGGCTCATCCATTCAATAAAAATTTCTGTGCTTTGAGGAACGTACGAAACTAAAAGAAAATATTCCCGGTGTCAGAGCCTCCCAAAACGGGAATTTTTGTCAAAATTATATTGAAATGTTCATGACTTCAGTACTTTTCTTCAATATGTGTTTATAAGGACCCATTTTTTCTTTTATTTTTAAACTGAATTTGAAGCATTACATTTATAACATTGTATTAGTCTATATAAGAAATTAACATATATTTTATTTAACACAAAGATATCTTCGAGGATTGGTCAACAATAAAAAAAAGGTTTCTTTCTTTTACAACGCTAACGTTTTGGCAATTTATTTTTCCTTTATCAGGGCTACATTGAACATACACAATTTACATTATTTGTAGTATACTTGGAAACATATTTGTTCATTGTAGGCCTGATGAATGAAAAAAAAAATTGCCGGAACGTTGGCGTTGTAAAAGAAAGATTTCTTTCTTTAAATTGTCGACCAATCTTCGAAGATATCTTTCTGTTATTTAATATATTGCTCAAGATCAACATCAATATATTTTATTGTCCCCGTCCCAAACACATTTTACGGATATAGGGTGGTCTATTAAAGTGAAGTCATCTATATTTCAAAAATTGAACATTGTAAGAAAAATATCTTAGAATAAAAAGTTATAAACGTGGCCATTCAATTCCACTAAATATAAACCACTTGACACCCTACACTGTAGCAGTAACTTTGATATATAGGACTTCTCGTTGTCAAAACAGCAAAACTCCGAACAATTCACAGTTCGGTCAATTATCAGTCCTCTTCAGTGTCTTTCTCGGGAGATAGGGGAAATATAAGGAAAGTCTTCCCCGTGAATTTCATTGATAATGACTTTATGCTGTCAAAAGTTTAGTATAAAAATACACAAAAATTGGCGAGACATACCATTAGTTTTATTTTTGTACTTATCAATAGCATCGCTCTAATAATATTAATATTTAAAAAATTAAAACAAAATTGTTTTAAAAAGAAATTAGATCAAATATAATGCTGTTTCATTGTCCTAAGCATGCTCGTAATCTGCTTTGACTTTAAATTACACGACTTGTACCCAATAATATTTAGAAATTTAAGTATCCTTTTTTTATATTTTCAGTCCATAATATACGAAAATATCTCCAGCTCTCTAAATCAAGGACAGTTGGTACAAGGAAGGATATGCACGATCTAAGGTAACTCATGTTGACAAATGGGAGTGAAAAGAAGCGCCGCGTGGCCCCTTTTCAGTGCGAGGAATACCGTCCCTGGGCGATTTTGATTTGTAGCCTCGAGTATCGATGGCTGCGAGATCCCGTCGAGTTTAGCAAGACAAACGACTGGCACTGAGCGCACAGTAGGCACGGGCATGGGAGAGACAGAGACGGAAGAGGAAAGAGCTACGTAAAAGGTACGGATAGATTTTCCTTAGGTGTGGAAACTCAAGGAAATATGAAATTTTGTATGGAAAACTCTTCTTTTGCGCTGAGTAGCTGGTTTGGAAATCACTTATTCTTTTCAACTCTTCATGAGCTACTTTACCGTCAAATTATTGAATAGGGATTACTCAGTATATATCCAAATATTTTGACATTTTTTATTTATAAAAAAACGTACATTTCAAATATATTAATTCAGAAATTTTACTACTTCACCGAACAAACGATCTGAGTTAGTCTATGATTGAATGGTAAATTGTTACATTTTTCAATTATGTTTGATTAATGTTTTTCAATTACAATTTATTCCATCGTTTATCACCGTTGGTGGAAAATATGACTTGGAAGATAATCCCTATGATAATAATATGCATGAAATGAAGATCGAGAATTAAAAATTAAAAACAAATGGGAAATTTATATTTTTGTAGTTCTCGAAAACATTACAATCATATTGAGTGCTCGTTTGCCTGACCCATCCTCTTCCTCTTATTTGCATTTTTTCATTTTTTCCTTCTTAGCGCGAAGAACAGTTATTGCTGATAGGTGATCAGTAACATTTTGTCAACATCAATGTAAAAGTTTTCGATCATGCTGATGGGGACGCTGACAGGATTTAGGAGGACTGGGGAGGATTTTGATTTTGGAAGTCTCCTCTCCTTCCACCAACTCTTACACCTCCCACCTACCCTCTCTACAGTAAACACACGGACGAAAATATTCAACCCTTATCACAATTAGTGCCTCGTCAAATATTTTTTGAATTTTATGAATGAATGGATTAGATAATACTTAAATAAGATGAGTTTTATTATTTTAATCATAGAAGCAAATATTAACTTTCCTAACAGCTACAGACAATATATTTTCTCCCCCCAGGGGACTTACATCTAGTAAGTACGTGTTTGGCGAACACGGGGTCCCGAGCTGAGCCTGACATTACTTCCACTTACTTGTGGAGGGTCCTTCCTTTCTCTTTCCTGACCTTCCTTGGTCACCTCAAGTTCTTTTCGTTCCCGACGCTATTAGGGCTAGGGTATCTTTCATTTTCATTTTTCTTCTTCTGTTTTTAAAATGTTTTAAATAAAGTCTTGAGATATGTTGGGATTTGAGTTTTCAGTTGTAATTCAGGAGGGTCTTTAGTGGGTATGGCTGAGTCATTCGGCGCGTCCCACACGCGGGGAGAGTCATGTTGGCTCTCTCTAGTGCATAACTGCATTTTCTCTACCTGTACAAGTTTTAAGGGCTCTAATGACCTTGATTTTGACGAGCCCTAAAGCCCCACAAGAAAAATCTTTTGTTGTTGGTCAGGTACCGACAAAAATTTCTCTTACAAACAATTATTGTAAGAAAATTTTCTATCAACAGTAACTTATATCCATGAGAGGTCGAAAATATGCTAAATTAGTTTTCTTTATCCAGTAACAACTTTTCAATTTTTGGAGATTTAATATAAAAATGTTATTGATCTATAATAATTGAAACCTCATTCTCTAAAGGTTCCATGTGAACTAAAATGACCGGTTTCAGTGGCACTGGAAGCTTTAGTTTCGAAGTGACAACAGTGTAAGTAATTACAATGGTTTGTCATTACCGAAAATGTACCCGAGAATTTGAGTTCATTACTGATGGAGGTAGCTGTAAGGCTAAAATTTTAATATGTGAGACATTTTTGATGATTTCGGTTAAGAATTTAATGTATTACATCCGCGTTGACTGAAGTCAAGTTGTGAACTATTCTCAAAACTTGGAAACTTTACCTAAGAAGTTATAGTTGATTAATAATTCATATTCTTGATTTTCCTGTTGGACGATAATAATTATTTTGTAAATTTAAAACTTTCGTTTTAATGTCTGTTTCACGAGAACAACATTATCTTCAGTCATTTGATATGGCTCATATTTCAGGTAGAACAGATTTTTCCTTGTTGAATTATTCTTTGATATGACGCGTAACGTAAGAAAATTTTAACACCATAGTGTACCCATTTTCATTTGATGTTTTATTTCCTATATGAAGCCAATACGTTCGTAAGGATATAGAAAATAATACATATAAGGACGAGTTAGGTTCTTCATGTAAGGTAATACTTATTTAAAGAAATGAGGCGGAAGGGTACAAAAATTCATCGGCACTGAGTAAAAAATGTTTCGAACTCATTAATCGTATTTTCCGAGTACTTTAACCTAGTCGCTCTGACAGTCATAATACTCTAACCTGAAGTGCTTCAATGTTATTTCCAAAAGTGGCTAACTCTACGAAGAGTTCACGACCGCCACCTGCTCTCACTCACCCACCCACGCGCTGCTTGAAGAAGGCGATCGCTCAAGAAAGTGAGCGGTGGGTCGCCCTAACGACTGTATTGATTTGGAATCACGCGCGGTCTCGAGGCGACCCTTTTCACAGCTCACCCTTCGCTTCCGGCCCGCCCTACGCCTTCCCGTCGCGCTCCGATTCGCTTCTATAGCCCTGCGCTTACTTCAACCGAGCTCCGCAGCCTTTCAGACGTTTGAAAACACGCGCTCAGGGAACACGGCGTCCAAGTGACGCCCAGTCGAGGGGAATATTGCTGTTCATTTTTCTTCTCCGACGCCTTTTCAGTTCGATTTAACGCGATCGGACTTCTCGATTGTACAAGTGCCTAATGCAACTTGTGTCCTCAATACAGAAACCATAGATAATTTTTGACTACGAAGCAAACACTTTGAACTCGGTGTTCCTTCCTAATAGCTATTGTTATTAAGTATTAATCCTGTTTATGTTACAAAAATAGCGTGATAAATTTTTAATTATTTTTTGAAATAATATTTTAAAATTTATATCATAGAATAAGCTCTCCTAAGATGATTTACATATAAAACACAGTCTGTTTAGTAAAAAAGAAACAAATCTATGTGCAGTGCAACGAAGAAAGTATTTTAAATAAAAAAATATTGCGATATAATTATTTTGTAGAAAGTTAAGAATTAATTTCAGACGACAATTTATAGAAAGCTGGGTTGTTTCTGTTACATATGGACACAATACACATCAATAGTAATTCAGAGGTTAAAAATTAATTTATCATCGGAATATATCATTGTTCTATTTATCAATTTTTGTTTCATAATAATTAATGATTACTTTTACCATACTAATGAGTTAAAACATATAATATATTTTCAAATATATCATATTTTGTCAATGGATTCTCTCACCCCTCATCTCATGTATCTGGATGTATAATGTAACTTTGTAAGTGCATGATCGAAACCTCTGAAATACACATCAGAAGCAACTCCTCCCCATGTACTTAAGAGGAACAAACGGACTGAGCAAATGAGGAACCAACTTGCTCATCAGGGAACATCTCCCACACCACTCAAATACTCCTAGAGAGGGCTCTCGTAGTCTAACGACAGAGCAAGTTGTCGACAGATCGTCAGAGACTGATGTGAAGCGAGGAGTAGAACGAGCGCGTAGAGTGTAAGAGGATTGTATCATGTAAGAGGCTTGGCTCGTAGACTCTCATCACAGAGTCATCACCCAAGACACCACCAAACTCACCACCACTCACCCAGATCGACACTACCACTCTGAAACTTAACTCTACTTATGCATACGCTTGGGCGACCTGTGGCGTAACACACAGCGCCTCTTCTACCACTGGTGAAACTGTTTCAAGTCCCGGTTCAACCGACGTAGAATTTACAGTGGTATACAAAGTGGATGTTCTGCAGGTTTTCTCAGGGTAATCCCATTTCCCCTTTCTTTCGTTCCACCACAACTTCCACTCATCGTCACTCATTCCCACCTCATCTGTACATCGCTCTCATCATTCCCGTCATTAGGGAGCCGTCTGAGAACAGGCGGTGGTTGAGTACAACGACCAGGACATATGAGATCCCCCTCGAGAGACACACTGGGGAACTCCTCTTATTACAGAAGGAACTGTGACATGATTTCATTCACGCATGTGCTCATATCACGTCTTAGATATTCTCCAAATCTAATAAGTGTTGTGGCAAAAGTTTGCTCTCAAGGTAAGTCAGTTTTATTTTAAAAGAAGCGTTAAAATATCTATTTATCTCAATATAATGTACACACCGTGCTTCAAATTCTGCAGTAACAAAACGTGAAAATCTGAAGGTATTATCTGGAAATGTCATTTATTTTTTACCCTCACGGATGTTTACATTGTGGTATGTATAAAAATGTGTGATCATTAAAAAAATGAATGTATATGATTTGCCTTTATAAACATTTTGATGTCAATTGATAACTTCATCGTGCGGTCAGAGACATTTTTCCCTTTCGTGTTTGTATTATTCCCCTAGTTGTTTATTTTTATATTTAATATCTGATTCCGTGAATTACAAAATGTATATTTTATTTGTAAAAAATGTAAAGTTGTGAGGACCAAATTCCTTCATATTCCCTTCAGGCGGCTAGCAATACAACATTATATTTCGAAAAATAAATTATTGTCGACTCTGGCGGACACTGAGACTTATGTGTTTAGTCCTTCCATCGTTTTCTCGTCCTTTACTGCAATATTACACTATCCAGTTTACTGAGTTTCTATTCATAGCTGTCAATCATTTTTATTTCACATCCTCCAGAGAGCTTGTTCAAACCAATTTTTATTATTAATATATTTCTGTTCAGTTACGAGATCCAGATAGTTTTTTCTAAATTGAAGACATAGTTTTTATAAATTTTATAGGTAATTGCTTTGTACATGATGTATAATCAGAAATAACTTTTGACATCTTAATGTTTTTGGTGTTAAATCTTATAATAAATAACTGGGCAACCAAAGTTTCGCTAGATGACATTAACGAAAATTTCTCTTTCAGTAGTTTACTATCAAACACTGCCAAGGTATGTGTCACTATTTGAGACAATCATTTCATTCATTATTTTACGTTATCACTTCACCATCACTTAAATATTTTAAAAAAGTAAGCAAGTCTTCTTCTCTATTACTTTATTATTCTGTCAACGTTTCGAGATTTATTGATCTCTTCGTCAGGGCCAGCTACAATACATAGCAATAACAGACAGAAATGGTACTCATAAACAAAACAGATTTACTTTACATTCAATGCATCAAATATATATATACAAATAAGTAACTCCTAAGCAATCATAAAATATAACATTTTAATGTGTGTGTATATATATATATATATATATATATATATATATATATATATATATATATATATATATATANCGTTGACAAATGGGCCACCTGTCGTCAGACTTCAGCACTTCTTGCCTTTTCGTAAAGATTTCTTACAAAAATCGAACAGTTTATAAGTTTTTATCGTGAAGATTTTCTGATCTGACGATAGAAAATTGACATATTACGCACTTAGTCAACTTGCATTTGACAAAAACAAATTTCAAAGCTGGAAGATTCTTTTAGAATTAAAATAACAAATTTGAACCGGAATTAGCGAATATATACATAAGATGTTCCGAAAGAAAGTAAGAAAGGAAGGAAGGAAGGAAGGAAGGAAGGAAGGAAGGAAGGAAGGAAGGAAGGTTCAAAAATATTAAAGGAAGTTCTACAAGGAATGTATATGAACTCCAAACACCATACGGAGAGAAACCATGACGAAGCCATAACATGTTTTATAATTCGCTAATGTGCGTATTCTAATTTATAAATTTCCTCCCAGGTTATTCAAGACTTTTCTTAGTCCTATCGCTATAGTTATCTTGGATTCATCTCCGTATAAACAATCACACATTATTTCATGTTTTACTTTTTTCGGCTTTAGAAATGACATTGTCATAATGGAACATCATCTTCTGTTATTTAATTTACTGATACAATTAGTTGGAATAGATTTATCATTTATACAAGATGGTGAAATATCATGAGTTTTATGTTAGATGGTGAAATATTATTTGGTATATTGGGTGGTGAAATATTATTTGGCATATTGGGTGGTGAAATATTACGCGGTATATTTTAGGCTGTGAAAGAAAAGTGGTATAAATCTTATTTAACAATATTGAGTCGTACATGTATTTCCATAATATAATATATCAGACGGAATAGTGTGGCATACTGTATATCTCTTGTTATCCGCTTATTTTTGCTACACAAGTTTGACTGGCAAGGCAAATATTTGTTGAGTCTGCAAACAGTGGTGTAAGTCCTTTTCCTTCCACCAATGAGTACATTACACAACAATAATTCCACCAATGTCTTCTGGTGAGTGCATATTGTAAAGATGGAGAAAATATTATTCTAGTTATGATGGATAGTTTAAGTGAGACTAGTGAGTCAGGCATTGTAACTTATATTTTTGTCTTACTGAACATGTTACACTTTCGGGGAAATGTGATGGAACTTACAAGAAACCTATCATACCCTTTGCGAGTTACTTTCCACATATAACATCTACTTGAATCTATAATCTATTTAGGAAAAAGTGGTGTATCTTGATGCAGTCCCTAAAAACCACCCATTAATTTTTTTTCGATCACCATAATGGAGCATAAGTTAAGTGAACGTATTATGAAACCGTTTCGACTAAATATATGATAAATGTTATATAATTCTTGACCACTGGAATTACAGGAATATTATCTTGAGGAATAGGTCAAAAGGACAGAGAAACACAACATAATGCGTCAACGTTTCGGATACATCGTATCCGACCTCTGGGTTTGTTCCAATATTTCTAAAACTCACTTTTTGATGAAGTAAGTGAGCAAGCAGGATGTGCCTGTATAGGTTGGAGATGTGGATGAATAATGATGATGTAGTATAAATATTATGAGAAAGCCTGAGGTTGGATAGAATCTATCCGAAACGTTGGCGAGTTGTTAATGTCTTTTTTTCTTTCTTTTGACCTATTCCTCAAAATAATACATACATTAAAAATAATCAATTATTGATTTTTTTACAGCACTTCTTGTAAAACACTTCGTTTCTCGAGATGAAATTTCTTTGAGTTACAGCATTATTCGTTTTACCGAATTATTTAGATTGAGGATAACTTTCATTGCTTGCCTACGTGCATTATTCGCTCAGGATCAGCAAGGAATAATCAAATTTTGTAGCGAAGATAGTCGAACACTTGTATAATCCACAAAGTCATTGACATCTTCCTTGGCCAAATGCTTTTTCGCCTGTCTGCAAGCCACGGAGAAGGGCAGCACCTTGGGCTGCGGCCAAATGCGTTCAAAGAAGCAAGAGCCGTAGGGCTGCGAACAATCCAAGTCGTCATTTGAATTCAAGACAAAGCTGTGAAAGGAGCGGCAGACGTTTATCAAACGGAACGAGCAGGCTTACCAACAATTCCCTGCGGAGAGAGTACACGCTTGGACGCCTGTTCTTTTGTTGGAAGCGAGTGAGCGACACCACACAGAACGTTCATGGGATTGTCTTCGCTGTCTACACGCCACAATAATGTTTGTTCACTTTTAGCTCATGCGGGAAAAATGTAGAAGATGCTAGTGACAAATTGCACCGCACTAATTATTATCCATTACGGTTGTGTTTCAATTACATACACGTTATTTCTTGCATTTGGAGTGAAATATAAAGTATATCCTAGTTCTAAGTACATTTGAAACGATAGAATACATTTCTGTTTATACGTTCTTACAAATCTAAAAACAAATATTGGATTGCAAGTATTATATAAATTAATATACTCACATTAGCATCAAGTCGAATTAATGAAAATTATATGAAATATTGAAAACATCACTTTATATTGACGTAAATAATTCTATTTTAAAACGACACCTACTCTCTAGAATTTAATTACGTTTCATTCGAAGTGAAATATGGGCATCATAATAAAAGACGAAGATGATACAAGACAAGTATTTACTTACTAAATATTGACCTGAAATTATCAGTAGTAATTTTGTCCTGGGAGTGTGAAAAAAAAAATACAGACACATATCATAGAAGACACCATCGCACAATTCTCGGATCAAACATGAAATATCAAGAAACAAATATATTGAAAATACTGGGAAGTTTCAGAAGTCTGCCATATTTCATTACACATAGTCATGAAACTCATAATTATAAATTAATCAATACGCAAATAAATCTACTGCATCAAATGATTTACGAATCAAAAATCCTCTTCACACGAGATCACACAAAATAATAAAACTTTATTTTTTTAATTTTCTGAAATGAAGAAGGAATATTACATACTTATGGACTCACACACAGAAATTGGATGAAGGTCTGTGAAGGGGAATTACTATTAGCAGTTCAAGAGAAGTTCAAATGCTAGAATGTCATAATTTAAACCCATAGAATTGAATTTGTTATAGTAACGTCACAAAATAAGTAACATCCAGGTAAAATGACAAACCCAATCACAAAAAAATCCTGAATTCTGCGGTGTTCTTATGCCACCTGATTCATTATCATCAACCCCACTCACCCTAAAACCCAAATTGAATTTTATATCAAATAGTCATATTTGTCCGCTTTCCCTCAAATCCCTTATGTAAAGCATCGATAAAATAACAGAAATTTTCATTTTGAAAGCAGATTCCTCCACAGACTCAAAACAATAGCCCCGCAAGCCCCTTAACGAACAAACGGTTAATCCGATACACAGCAACCTGACTGCAAACAAAGATACAAATTCCAATCAGGCAGTGGACGGCGGCGGTGGCGGCAGGCCGTGCGTCTGCCGACATTGTGCAGCAGCACTGCATTAGCGAAATTCTGTAAATCCAATTTTCATTACGACGGCATGGTGCGTGGGTGGTATCTGAGAAGGGGATGGCGGATTGCGTTTTGAAGCTGAGTTATGCGGGTCGTATCGTTGTGTCGGGAACTGTGTATTACATCGTAGCGTATTGGCCCAGAGGCCACCACAGGCAGATGTTTTGCTAGTAAACAGCACTGGTGGGGGGGGGGGAAATGGGAGGGGGGGAGACAATGGAGTTAGTAACGTTGTTGTTTTGGCGCTGTTGTGGCTATGGTAGCAGTGACGATGGCGGTGGTCGCGTATGATAGTGATGTTTGCTAATATAATTTGTGTTTGTAATTGGAATGGAGACAATAGTATTTTTTTTTACAAAGAAATAATTGTAACGTTCGGAGATGCCTGATATTCTAGATTATTATTTGAAGCTATACCTACGACATTGAACCTATATAAATTTAAACGTTTTCGTTGATTTGGTACATGAATTTCTATTGAAAACAGAGGCATAAACACAATTGAATATGTGAAACGAAATTACTTTCTATGGTATCATTCTATTAGGATAATCATTGTAAAGCAAGAAAGTGAAGCAGCATGTAGGCGTTATAAATTATTTAAAGGAATTAAAGTTATTAGTCGTGAGATACGAAGAACACTTTTATACATCCCACATTAAATGGGAACAGCTGTTGAATGTATGCGACATCCGTATACGTAAATTGTTCAAACATTCGTGTAATATATTAAATAAAAATATTGGAGTCATTATTTTTCTAAATTCCTTTCTATATTTCATATGTACGTAGTAAACTGATTCATACTGTTAACATAATGAAGATATCGGAGAACAGTATTCAAAGTATTGTGGTTTTTTAAATGTAATACAATAACGGATAAAATGAAAATACATGATCTCCAGAAAGGTATTGATACGCAAGGGTCATATATGATAATATTAGTAAAAAATCAATTTTTTTTCAAATCGAGAATTCGTTATGATAAAAATTTAATAACGTTCACTAAGTGAAAAACAAATTATATTTTGAAATAATTTGTGGATATATATTATTCTCTCATTTTACATCAAAGCAGAATTGTGAAGTAAGATGTGAACCAAAACTGTAAAAAAATTCAGTAAACGGATTCTTATAACACAATTTAATATGAAATAAATTTTACAGAGAAAATATAAGTTAAAAAATAAGGGGATTTTTTTTAGAATCTCTCGTTTACTGTGATGGCACTGAATACATTAAGAATCCTAATAACTTGTAATTTTTGCATGTAAAACTTTTTTTCCCGAAGCCAACCAGAATATCGAAAACATCCTAAATATTGATATCGAAATATCATTAGTTATTTTTAGAGATATTATTTTGCAACCAGTACGAGAAAGCAAGCCCAGGATAATCATGACGCTACAGACGTACTGAGTTGGAAGTAACTTGGCGATGGAGGTGGTGAGGGAGGAGCGTCGTTGGCCAAGGGCTTTGGGATGGGGAGTTTGTGTGGGTGGGTAGTGAAGCGGCTGGCCGCATGCTCGCCGCAGACAATGCGGCTTTGTCCGTTCGCGGGGTATAATATTATCGCGCCCAAAGGGAGTTTTAATGCGAAATAATCGCCTGCTCCGACATTTTACAATCTGGCGCGTGGCGAGTGGGCCTGGCTCATTGGTGGGAAAGGGGTTTAGATGGACGAATGCGCTGGGAGTGGAATACAAGGTATAAACAGAAGAAGAGTAATGGGAGAAGAAAAAAAAGTAACGTGTCTATGTACAAATATTAATGAAAATAGTGACATTAGAAACTGAACCATTGTAGAAGGTTAGGTATGTTTAATTGCGCCAACAAAAGCGCGCTAATAGAAAATAGAGTGAAATTTCAACTCAATAAGTAATATTGTAACTCTGGTAGGAGAGAGAAAAGATATTGTCAAGAGCAATTATCAAGAGACACACCCTTGTTTACACTTAATGATCGCGTTTTGCTGAGAACAGGGTGATCGTTAGCAATGGCTTACGATTTGCAAAACAAAAATAAAATAATGCAAGAATATAGTACAAAGATTCATAAAATGTTTTCAAGAAAATATTCCGTAACAAATACAAGAATGAAGAGAAACCTTATATTGTTTCGGAATATTTTCTTGACACCTTTTATATACCACTCATTGTATGACTAAACACGAAATATCAGAAATTACAATACCTACAAACATGATCACTTTTAGGGAGTCAACAATTTTACGAAAATCCGTCCCTGAGGAGGTAACATGGGGGTTGAAATGTGTTATGTATGAACCCACCATAACTCTGGAGTGCTTTGAGCAATTTCAACCAAACTTGATACACAGATGACTGACTATGAGAACAAGCACTATGAGGGTAAGACATCCCTTGCACCCCTAGGGAGGGGATGAGAAGGGGATTACATGTAAAAATAATGGGAAGATCCGTTATTATATTCTAATCCATAGTTTTCGGTGGGGTTTGGATGGACAAGGACGACCCAGACGCTTCCTAAGTTAACAATCAGTCAGTAACAGACAATTGCAGACAATATATCCATAGCATCCCTAGGGTAGGGGTGGGAAAGAAGAACAAGTAAAAACAATAAAAAAGACCAACATTGGTGTTACATAAATCATTTTTGGGACAGCTGAAGTGAAGTGACATCCTAATTGCCAGATAGGTACACGATTATCCCTATAAGGAATAACCACCTTTTGTGTTCGGGCTGAGACGGAGTGAAATGTAAAAATAATTAAAAGTGGCCGATATTAGTGATGAGATGACAGTTTTCGGGGACGCTGAAATTAGTAGTGACATTCTCGAAGACGTCAAAGCCCACAATCAACCCGTATAAACTTCATCACCAGTAGGGAAGGGGATGCTATAAAAAATTATCGAACATGACATACCAGTGACAAATCCATAATTTTCGGTTCGCTGAGTTGATAGTGAAATCCCGATATCGTCGAAATCTGAACTCAGCCCTCATGAAACAAACATACCATTATTACCCCTTGGGTGGGGTGGAAATGGGTTTATGAATAAAAATAATTTAAAAAATTAAAATGTAAAAAAATTAAAAATGCATCGGATACATGATTTTTGGGTTGACAAGATGTTTCTACTACCAATGCCGTTACGTTAAAGGTGTGATCACATAGGAGCACTCTGTGTTCTTAGAGCTGGGGGCGGAAAGGACGAGAGAAGACCGATATTAGGGTCGGGTCCATGGTAGTTATGTATTCTAAAATAATCGTATTTCCAATGACACTATGTACCCTTCTGACCACATGAAGTGTGCGACGCCCGTAACAAGTAGAGGTTGGGAAGAGCGTGACACAAAAAATTATCAAAACTGTCCGCTAAAAAATGATTTTACAAAAATTCACAGCTAAGCGGGAAATTATTATTTTCTAAAAACTTTTTTTAAAGTTACATCAGTGAAAATAAGGGATTGAGTGCACAAACCAATACTATCAAACTTCCAACATTGTTATCCATAACATTCTCATGATATGATAAATATGAGGATGATATGAGAAAAATTAAACTTGGAGACATATTACAGAATTCACGCGAGCAAAGCTGCGGGAACTCTGCTACAAAAATATAATGGGGAGGGGAACAATTAAAAGGATGTGCACTGTAAGTTAACAAGACACAACATTGGAGCTGAAAGATATATCCTGATCATTTCAGGAATGGAATCATATTATCAGAATAACAATTCACATTATATTAGTTTCAAATGACAAATACATCACCTATTGAATTCTTCGTAAAAAGTAATAGTTGTAGTACGATTCACACTCTGGTAATATTAACAATGTTGATTTTCCATCGACAATTGTTTTCTTCAAAGCCAAATAAAATTGAGAATATCTGCATAATTACAATTGCTAAAAGAAGATCAGTTGTGCACAAAATGCAATTAATTTCTCATAAATGTCGTCACGCACGTTATGCAACACAAGTATTCCTTATTGAACAAAATATGCTGAAACGATAGAGAGCATGCCGTTGCTATCACGCCTCTGGAATGCTTTTCTCTGTAAGAAAGCGCGTTATAAGAGAATTCCAACAATTTTCTTAAAAAAAAAAGAATATTAAATATTATCTTTCAGAAACAAAGCCACTTACTTGCTAAGTACCCCAAGGTTCAATTCTCCACCCTTTTCTCTTTTTATTGCAAGTGAATGACGTGTTATCATCCACATCAGATTGAAAAATGGTTCTTTTTGATGATGACACTAACTTACTATGTAAACACGCCAACACTCAAAAGGTTTTGTCTAACCTTTCGGCTTGGTTTCATGCAAATCGTCTCATTGTAAACACAGATAAAACAGTGTCTATGTTATTTCACAATAGTATCAAAAAATCTAAACCCTAGGTTTCTCTTGCTTTAAACGGAACACAATTAAAAACTGTTACTAATACAAAGCCTTTAGGTCTCCATATTCAAGACAATCTCAAATGGAATTGTCACGTTGACAATCTTAATTCCCAATTAAGCAAATTGTGTTACGCATTCCGAATCTTAGTTAACGTAGTTAGTCCACGTATATCCCGTTGCGTATATTTTGCAAACGTTTGCTCCCATTTACGTTACGGCATTACCTTCTGGTGCAATTCCGGTCAGAGTATTCAAACTTTCAGAATTCAGAAGAGGGTAGTTTGAATAATTTGTAAATATCACTCCCGAAACTTTTGTAAACCTTTATTCAAGGAATTAAATATCTTAACACTTCCCTGCATTTATATTTATGAAACGGTCATGTTTGATAAGACCGAATTACTGAAGTGTTACCCTTGCTTCATACGAAACAGTCTCGTTCACGAACACAATACTCGCAATAGTAATAATATTCATCGCCCTAGAGTGTCAACCACTCTTTGCCAAAAAGGACCATATCATTCGGGCATCGTTCTATACAATTCCCTGTCCAAAAATATAAAAGATATTATGAAATTGAATATCTTCAAATCCGCGGTTAAAATCTACCTCCAGCACCAGTGCTTCTGCAATGTAAAATAATTTATTGATTTTAATAAAAGTTAAATCCGTCTTGTACTTTATCACGCCGCTGCTGCAGTACTTTTTGAATAACATATAACAATTTCAAAAACTATTTTTTGCATGATTGTTGTATCTTATGATTCATATGAATTTAGTTTTATGTGTACTCAACTTCGGCACGGTTGTGTACATTAATTCTGTAGCCCAATCCTGACCCGGATTTTGCTCCGGTTTTCCGTCGGGTAGAGGGTAGAGATTCTCTAGGGTTTGTCTAGGGGCGTGTTTATTGTAACAATAAATCGTGAATTCAGTGTTATTTCAATTATGATTTTTAAACACTATACTATGAGTAATCTATAGTTCGATGATAATTTGTACATGTAAAATAAATTTTTTGTGCTAAATTACATACATATTGACATTATATTAGTATTATAACTCGTAGCTAACTTTTTATCTTATCTACGAATTTTTTGCTGAAATATTTGAATCCGCCTCTGCCTTCGGGCCCTTAATCGGAATTGATGAGATGGTCCCTTATTTCCGGAGAGTAAATTAGTTTATTCTCCTCCATGTGGTCATGTGCAGTTTGTACTGCTTTTTTGACAATAAATTTATTCATATCATTAACAACTTTTTCATGTCTATCTGATTGTTTTCAAACTTTTTTTTATCACCAACCAATTTATAAGTCATATTCGCCAAAATATGCGACAACCAATCTTTCATAACTCCATAGAAAGATGTTATTCACATTCCTCAATATTTGAATTTTGAAATTTAGAATAATGGTGTATTTGAAATATGAAGAAAGTTTTATACGAGAATGTTAGGTAAAAGTCAACTCTCAGGGCAAATATGATATCAAAAACTGTAATCTGTTCACCGTAAAATTGTTATAAGTGTAAAAAAGATTAAATAAAGACAGGTCAAATGTAGTTCATTGAAGTTTTAAGGATGTTGGTATTGAAAAACAAAGTTAATTACTTTCGGGGCGATTGAAAAATATTATGATAATTTATATTTCACACTATCAGAAAGAAATTAATGAATAATATCCGTATAAACAAAAGTTATGACTGATTGTTGAATTTGAATAAAAATTCGCTAAAATCACTGGTTCAACTATACTGGGGTCAATTATTACTACCAAACCGAGCTAATACTGAGGGTGTAAGTCATATCTTCCACCCTCACATCTTGCAGGTATTTGTGATTGTTTTAAAGCTATTTAAAATGTTCTAATCGATATATAGAACATATTCATGTAAAGATACAAGCATCATTTTAATACCAGCAAGACAAACTCTAAGATTCATGCGAATTTGTTCGTGAAATAAACAAATTAAAGGCTCTTTGTTTTCATTAATTTTGTATTGATATATTTTGAAGAATTTTTAAAACATATTTCCATTTATGTGATTGCTGAATGTACTCAGTAAAGTACTCTCAGATAAAAAAAATCTTAAGTTGCTACATCCATCCTATAATTAAAAATTGATGTGACAAATGTCGGGAGAAATGTCATCAATTTTTGCTACAAACGTCTATACTCAAGCTTTTGTCGTAAAATGAGCTTTACTCCATTCCATGGTAATTATAAGTTAGAAATCCTAACGCAAACAAGATATTTTACACATTCGAAAGAGATAGATGATGATAGGAAATGTTTACACGATGTCTATTAATGGAAGATCCATTCCGGTTTATTTCATGATAGGATCTAAAATGGTATATGCGAGGCACGCTTTCGATACTACCGTTGGATATTTCAGTTCAAGATGCAGGCTTGGAAACCAATGCAACATAGTAAACGCTTATATTCAGTAATTGAAATGATGCAAATGATCATGAATGATGGCCATAACGAAAACATATCCAATTTTTATGTATGTCCTCCTAGAAGAGTTTAACAATGCTTCATTAAATGTGTCATTCATAAATATTTAAATACTATTTTCCATAATTAGTTTATCTAAATGGTATTTTTAACTTAAAACAATGATAGGTTTGTGTATTTTGTATCTTAATATTACATTTTTTTAAATCTTCCTCGAGAATGGCATACAATATTTTCAATTGGAGTTGTCCACAATTGTGTCTTCGAACACATAGCTTTCGCGATGGAAACACGCTAATACAATCTCAAGCATCTGGAGTTTTCTTTCAATACAAAAGCAAACGACCATTCATCCACAAATAAAATCTAGTCAAAGTTTTTTGAAAAGTGGTTCTTTAGAGGATCATTATAACTGCGAATGAACTATTGACAGAAAACTAATTAATACTGGAATAATACCATTTATGCATCTCGAAAAAGTTTCTCATCATGCAGAGTTTCTTAAAACTTTCAGAAATTAACATGTTAAATGAAGCGAAAAATGCGAAGATGAATAAATTATAGCTTAAACTAATATTTTTTGTTATTGAACATTACTATGGGTATATATAAGATAACAACAAGATAAAAAAGATTAGATTTATGTATTGAGATAAGATACAACAGATGACACGCCAGTTTATGTCTTTGGACCTTGACAACTTCATTCATATACGCCTGCATTTCGTGGATCGCTTCGCACGGAGCAGGAAGTGACAGCCAGAATAGTGGGCAATGACACGCAAATGGTAGTCATAGAATCCCTACGGAATGACACTAGAGAGTATGCTGCGTTGCAACTCCAGTATTTCCAAGTTCATGACTGCATCGTACGATGTACTCCGTTAACTCTGTCAAGGCTAAGACGTCAACACCATGAAAATCTTGGAGAGCAATGCCACCACCCATCTACAAGCAACCAGTGACAACACTACCAGATGCGAAAGGAGAGCATGTGACTACAATAATGGTAGCAGGGGGAGAGGGTTAATGATGAGCAGGAGTGCGGGTGGTTACACCGGCGAGCGGGCGAGTGGGCTCCCCGGGCAAGGGATAAATGGAACGAAATTAACAGACGCATAAAGTTTGCGCCAACGGCCGTGCAGATAGCGCCTCCGAGGCCCCCGGGCAGATAGCAAACCTCTCCTTTCCCTTCCCTTCATTGCTGTCAGCACCGACGTAGCTCTTCCTTTTGAGTTGTTCAGAAACCCCAGAGAAGCGTAATATAGCACAAGTGCAGTCTGATGCGTTGTCCGCAAGGAATTGGTTTCAGTTGAGATGATCACAACGGGGACTGAAGAGAAAATAGATTTTCGCTAGTCTTAGAACAAAAAATGATACTCCATGGGAATTAGACTGTATACTTTGTTTAGGAAACAATTTTTTCTTCTATGAGACAGTTTTGGAGTCAGCGTGGCTCAGTGGGTACTGTTGCTGGCTGAATGGTCGGAAATTTTTCATCGCACCTCAACATCCAGACTGACGCCCAGGCCTACTGAGTCTGGTGTAAAATGATTACCGGTTCTATCCTGGGGTCAAACTGGCAGGAGCGAGATTGTAGCACATCTTTTGGCTCCTAATTTTGGAGCTCTATCCTCCGCGAAACCTATGGGCACCTTCGGGGCCTGTTATGCGATAGTTTTACTTTGACTTTAAGACAGTTTTAACAAATACATTTTTAGTAACTGGAAGCTGAGCATATAATTATTTTTGAAATGATACCATCTTCTCTCAAGGAATAATATTAAATCTCACATAATATATATAATTTGAATTAATTAACACAAAATTTCTTCTCTCATCTGTGTGCATTCCACTGTAATAATGCATTCATCAATGTCCTGGCAATAAGTTAAGAATACAATAAGAGATATATGCTAAATAAGCGGATTTTTCTCTCCCAGAGATAGCTTCTGCTTTAGTCACACTTCATGGCAGATTTTGGTAAAACTGAGGAAGCGGAATAAAATTATCAGACGAATAATATTCTGGGGCTAATGGTCCATTGCTAACACAGTGATGGCATGTTTGCAAGGGTTTTAACTGAGAGAAGAATAGTCTCCGTGCTTTTATTTTGTTTTCTCTTTGAATTTATAGTCGTGTTTAATATCTCAAAGATAATGTAATGGAAGTGGATGGAAAAGGCAATCCGTTACATTTGAATTAACGACACACATACAAGATTCAGTTCAAATGAATGAAACGTTTTTTACCCACTTTCTGACAACGACTTTGGTCATTTCCTTACTATGTTTCCATTTACCCCTTAAATTTATTTTATGCTTAAAACATGCAAGTAAAGTATACAGAAGTCGAACGGATATTCAAGTCGTGATGCTGTTTTATTTCGTAATTCAGTCAGTCAAATAACTTATATTCTGATACATATCGTTTTACACTATTGGTTAAGTTATGTTAATAACACAGAAAAGAACGTTTTTAAAATGTTTCATTTTCAATTTTTGAAATTGAATTAATTTTTTAAAATTGTAATTAGTTGATTAAAACAATATAACAAGTGTAGGAGTAACTTTTCATTAATATGAAAATGGGAAAATAATAAAATATGCACAGTTTATTTAAGAATTAATACTAAGTACATGGACGTATAAAGTGTAGCATATAATTATGTTCAGAGACTTCAGTTGAAAAGACGGAAGAGATATTTTGTAATATGAAAAGAAAAATTATATATACATTGATGAAGTATATTTATGTTCCAAATAGGATCCACATGATCAATTTGAAGCCTGCAAACGTAGATCACGACATTACAGCAATAAACTTATCGTAAGGAATGCGAGCCGGATGTAGGAAAAGCAGTTTCGTAGACGAAACAGTGGGAGATGGGGTCGACTGAACCGCCTCTCTCTCTTCTCCCGCTCCATCCGTATGTTAATGAAACTCGGATTCATTTGCAGTAAATTAAAACGCCTGATTCATGGCTGTTGCGTGCTGTAAGCGTACAAAGCGCGTTGGCGCTCGCAGATACTCAGTTTGCACCGATTCTTCCTCTCACTCTCTTTATTCGCCTCATACCACTAACGTTTCCACTTCGCCTACGCACCGAGGCGTAAGGGAAGAAAATGAAAGAGTACGGGAAAGAAAAAAACAACAACTATAAAATTATATAGATTTAGTTGCTTTTTACCATTACCAGTTACGCAATTTTACTATAGCTACTCCTGTGGGAATAATCTTGTAGTTCTATAATTCTAAAAGAAAATCTTTTCGCGCGTAAATCTTTTAAAAAGTGGCTAACCACACGACTACAATTTTTTCAGAAAAAAATATTGCTTTTCACTTCAATGTCCCAGTTCATATTGCTCTTCTCCACCTTCTACTTATTCTAGTATAACTAACTCTTATTATTACTAACGACTCCTACTAACACCTCCACGCGAGCCAAGTAGTTGATAAACCTAGCTGACCGGCCCACCTTCTAACAATAGTCCCTACCACCCACCTCCTATCGCCCCAAGTAGATAAGTTTCAATAACACACTAGATTTCCCATGTACAAATACTAAAATGAAAACACCCACACACTGCTAGGTAACAGATTAATTATGTTATATAGAATGAAAATGGGAGAGGGATTTGGGGATCGATCCGATCATCGCAAGTTGATTGACAATGGTAGATTGGGTCGGAAGGCGAACGGGATAGTGTAGTATAGACGCACCAGCGGAGAGCGCAAAAACTGAAGGTATCGGGTCGCGTCTCCCATTTTCATTCAATAAAACATAATGAAAGTCTATTTGGTAGAATATCATATCGACCAAACCATTGAACACATTCAATCAACTTTCTACCTCAACGAAGAATGCAAATCATCATGAAAACTTGGTCCTAATTGCTTTCTACATACCCATCAAAGTCTCTTAGGTGTATTATTTATTTCGCATTAACAAATAATTATTCGCAAAGTAACCCTTACCCGAATTATTTAAAATTTAGATATGTCAAAAGTTTAATTTTAGTCTAGTTCAACCTCATAATATATTTAATTTTTTGCAAGCAAATGCATTTACTTCAGTGATAATAACAACATATATCATCATAATCATCAGAATAGAATGTCTCAGAAAACGAATCTTGCAAATCACCGTCTGTTCTGTTGCAGAATAGTAATTTAGACACAATGAAATACAATGGTAATAACGCATTAAAAATTCTTGGACAAATGTCACGCAGATTTAAACGAGGAGGTAGGACTACTCTCACAGTAAAACCTAATAAGACTTTCGTGATGCTTTAATAAGAAAATTATTTCTAATAAATGCAATCCAATAAAGAAAGCGATGAATAAATTGTTTACACAAATACTGCGACCAAGTTTAGAAAATTTCCATTTAAATACACCAGTATGCATAAAAAAAGTTAGTACAGGGAAAAGGAAATACAAAGAATACTCCCTTTAAAACCAATAATTACCAACTAGAGACACTTAATCTTGTCCATTTGTAAGATTCATCCACGCTCAGAAACTTTCTATTTACCAACTACTGCTGGAAGGACGGATTACAATTATGGTACACCATCGTCTACTAAGTTTTCCGAGCTAAACAGAAAGATGCCTCGTATTTTTGAAGTTCAATATAACACAAAGACTCACAACAAAGCGAAAGGAAGACCTACTCACAAAAATCTATAAATCTCTTTAAAGTGTCTCTCTGCCCCACTTTCGTTATGTGATACGGCTTTTTTAGAGAAATATAGAGTAGGTGAGTACTTCATATGCATACATCTTTTATTCATGGATTCTCAAGATAAAAACATTATCTCATCCTCAACATTTGTTTTCCAGAAATAGTCAGCTATGGGTTCAGTTTTCTGGGCGAACAAAATTTGTAGATGCTTGCGATTAGATTAGCGAGATGAGATTTATTTAAGGTATTTTTCTCTTAAAATCAAAGGTTGTGAAACATTATTAATGTTGCATATATTTATTTCGTGTACCGTACACGTAGAGGAGATATGTAATAACTTTGCATGAGCTGAAATTGACGACGAGTCGGAAATCGAACCCGGGTCCCTGCATTGATGGCAGGGGTGTTAACCACTACACCACCCATTCACATTTCACAACTCGAGTCTCGGGTTCGATTCCCGTCTCGTCGCCATTTTTATATGAACGAAAGTTATCAGTTATCTTCTCCACGAGTAGGGTACATGGAAGAAATATGTGCATTACCAACCCTTAGTGCTAGGTACGTCTGACATTGGTATTTTTAAGCGCACACAGCATAGTGTGCCGCTTGGTTCACTTATCTAGTGTATGGAGATATATCTCAGGTCATGTAGGGTTTAGGGCTGGGTGGAAATTGTGTACAGTTGTGGAAGGCGAACGAGTGGTGAAGTGGTTAACACCCCTGCGATAAATGCAGAGGTCCCGAGTTCGATACCGGCTCAAACCGACGGAAAGTTATCACATTACTAATGTTAGAACCTATGGTCCACGCTACACACGAAACAGCAGTTGAGATAAAATAATATCGTCATACACAACGCCTGTCGTACAGAATTATCCTGACTCTTTGAAGTCGCACTCCTGACACTTAGGGAAAAGAGAAGTTTCAAGTTTCGTTTTGGCTTCCTTCTCATAGAGTAATAGAATGTTAAACAATGATGCAATAAAGTTTGTTATATTATTGTGCCATTTATCTATACTCACATAAGCTCACCGGACAAAATATTAGTCACTCCCATGTGACCAGTATTTTGCTATTACCATGCAACACCACCTCTCACCTAGGTAATGCTATGTAACAAAAAATCGCCTAGCTTTTTTATTGTAATTTTTGTCTTTTGATTCAAAAAATGGAATATCAACATAACTTTAAAAGTTTGCTTTCGCAACCGGGTAAAGTATTCTTTGAAGTTAAAAATATGATTTTATCTCTAAGATCACAAACATACGTACAAAAAATAAAAGAAACTATTTTTGAAACAATTTTCTCATCTGATTTGAACTACCTGTGCTCTTGTTAGGGGATGACTAATATTTTGTCCGGTGAGCTCATAAATTATCTGGTGTTTATAAACACAAATAATATAAACAATAACTGTCCTCTCTGGTGTGGCGTACTCCAAACTCTGATATGTTAAAATACAACCTTTGTAGTAACAATGTCCTACTCGTCAGGAACATAACCGTTCCGTTTCATTAAGTTCATTAATGAATGAGTGAATTACGTATTTCAAAATAACATCAAAGGTTTTATTGTTTAGTAATCTGCTCTGTAATTCTTGGCATTTTATGTTTTCTCTTGACACCGTAGGATATCTATATTTGTGGTTTCCCGTGTTTCTCTAGTGACCTTTAAAAGTACGACTGGGTTGTGAATTGAATATTTTTGAAATTCATTCGTGTATAATGGAATTTTAACTCACAGTCGGCTATCATGTATATTTTATTCTTTGATACTTTTTGTAATTAAAATAAATAAAATGCTATTCACTAGGAAATATTTTTGAGAAATTTTTGTGAAATTGCGTACGCTTTGGTTCATTTTTATGATAATAACAATAATGAATATTGTGAGAAAGTTTGGTTTCTTACCAATTTCAATAACTAAAATTTCATCAATACCGAAGAAGAAGTTGAAAATGGGATATTATTATTAAAATTTAACATTAATATTTAACAAACTTTATTTGTGCCGTGCATCTGCTGAGTTATTCAAATTGTAATCTAAGATGATAATCTGTGGGAACAATAAAGCATTGCTTGACCTCTACTTAAATAAATCTATATAAGTTCTAATACGAATAAGATGATGAAAAGATTTGAAAAGGTACTCGTAGACATAACTTAGACTTTAAATTAGTATTATTTGCTTGCAATTTGTATTCACTGCTATCTAGAGATAAGCGCTAGTTTCCTTTAAATCAAGAACGTAGAGGATTCATTCGTTAAACATAGAATAATAATAATAATAATAAATATAATAATAATAAATGTATTGTCAAAAACAGTACAAACTGCGTATGACCACGTGGAGGACAATAAACTAATTTACTCTCCGGAAGCAAGCAAGGGACCATCCCATCAACTACATGAGTTTGTCGTTCCATGTCGAGAGATAATAGATGTCGATGGAAGAGCTCCAAATACTACATTTCAAATAACCATGTAATCTAATCCAATTATAAGTATAATTTTCTAATTTCTAAATTTATAATATTGTAGGAAAGTATGACGTAAAATTATACCAGGTTTTAATGCATTTATCAAATCTAACCAGGAATTCGGTTTGTCGATGAACGGAAGTCCAATTAGTTCAGTTCGCAGAAATTCTTGATAAGAAACAGTTTATTTCCTTCTCTGCACCATGTATATGCCGAGCTTTTCACCAAGCACTTCAGAAACGTCCTTGACAGTTTGATATTTCCAAACACAGGAGACATTAATAGTAATGGATCGAAACGAAACACCCACATCCGTGTATATCCGTGCGTCTCTAGCATTTCCGCTTTACGTTGGAGGTGGGCGGGTGTGCATCGACGTCTGCAAAGCTGGCGTTGTGTTCGTAGAAGCAGGAGAACTGCGCCGCGGGGCGGGGCGGGTGTGGAGGGGAAGAGCACTGCGGAGCGGGGAGTCGTAGTAGACTCTATTTATACGCTGATTCGGAGTGCGCCACATTCGGCGGCAATGGCTCGGAAGCGGGATCAATGGGCGACGCGACCCGGTACGTCCTCGTCCACTACGGCTGCCGTTCGCGACGAATGCCCCGAGGCACTGGACACTTGCGAAGAGCGTGCGAAGGGCGTGGGAAGAGAGTGCGAAATGAAGGAGGATGCGAGACGAGAGATGCGATTGGTACAATCGACGGACGGACAGACAGACACATCGGCTACTAGTGATTCGACCACAATCGACAACGCGTGGACGGATTTCGTATTGACTGTGGCATGGCGTTCTTGAGATTTATGTAACACTGGATTACACAATATCACATTTATATTAAGAAATTCATAAAAAACATTCAATATTTATTTACCGTCACAATACACTGGTTCAATGTCTTCAATGTGTTATGAAGATAATTGGAGAGTTGCCTTGCATGGCACTGGGTTAGATTTTATCCGAACTTATCAATGACAACAATAATATATTATTTTCAGTTCTACTCAAAGCAAAGTCGCTTCTTCAGTACTCGTGTCACTGTATTTACAAATATTTCAGTTCCATTTTTTTGTCAATTGCGACGTCTTGTTTGTCATGTGATAATTACTGTATTGTTATTTAATCAAAGCATATTAATGTATATTATGGTAACTATAAAATATTTTACCGTATTTATGTATTTTAATGTAACCATAATTATCTAAATATGTTTCCATGATGAGCGAGAAATTGATTTATAATAATAACTTGTGCTTATACGAATGAAATCTTGAGTCCTTCACTAAACAATTTGAATGTGATCAATAAAACTTCATATCAAAGCTGTTATCGAAAAAAAAAAGAGATGTATTTCAGATTCTTTAAGAATAAACTGAATATTTTTTATTGAATTGTTTGTATTCTTGTCGAACATCAAGGAATATTGTCTATGAAATGCTCTCCTGTTCCGTGACTTATTTGTTTCGGAGTAGACAAATTTGACGTACGCCATTGCTGATATCTTCAATACAAATATTTTTAGAAAGATTCTGACTTGTTTTTTTTGTCCTACATTTTGACTACTGATAATTCAATACAGTCTTACTTGAATCCGGGGTTGCGCGATGTTTTCAAATTTCTTGCGTATTCGTCTTTGAGTACCGTGTAACTCGCAATTTCCCACGTTTAGTTTACGG
The DNA here is from genome assembly GCA_002313205.1 of Laupala kohalensis. NCBI lineage: Eukaryota > Metazoa > Arthropoda > Insecta > Orthoptera > Trigonidiidae > Laupala > Laupala kohalensis. Next base: position 335,205 of record NNCF01127201.1, read on the forward strand.
ACTCTACGTTTCAGTCTACAGACATATTTCGCGCGGAGTCGAGGCAGGGTTGCAAAACATGAAAGTTATTTTGTCCTCGTTTTATCCGTGGAGGCTTGATAGACCCTTACTCTACTAAAGAAAAAACACTATCTTCGGAATGTGAACATAACATTATCAAAGACATCGATGCGAAAAACGGGCATATTGGCAGAGAAGTTTAATCTTCTGGAAGCGACGGTCAGAACTATTAAAGTAAGTACAAAACGGAATAATTATGAACCAAATTTGAATAAATAATTATTAGTGTGTAACGAGGAAATTTTGCGTGAGAAGAAAAATATTTTTTGACCCATCAGACGAGTTTGTTATATTTTATGAAGCTTTCTACGTCGAAATAACAGCGTCTTACGTTTCTGCAATCTATAATAATATGATTTGTTGTATTATCTAAAACTTTAT
>NNCF01127201.1:335694-373622 GCA_002313205.1 Laupala kohalensis
TATATATATATATATATATATATATATATATATATATATATATGTATATATATCCGACTTACGCGAATTCGACTTCCACTGTTATCGCTTGGTGCCACCTGTCGCGTAAGTTCGGTGTACTACTGTATATCTTTCAAGCAATACAAACACAAGATTGGCTGTATGACAGAGACTGTTTTGTTGCTTCCTACAATTATGCAACAAATCTGGGCGAATTCAATATGAATATTTCATTCTTTGCGATCAGTAGTCATTCCGGAATTTCATGTATTACACTACGTAACAAAACTTGATCAAGTTTTTGTTTATCTAAATTTTGAGTGTTGCTTAATTTGTTGATGGTGATCATAAATACATAAGTAGCTTTTCTTAAGTGTCGATGTTTTGGACGTGGTATTGAATTGTCAATTTTCTAAAAAATAAATATTAATAACACGTTCTTATTGACGGCAACTAGAGTCATATAAAATAAATCTCTTTAAAAGTTGTTGTATTAAGTGTGAAAGTATTGAATTACACTCAATATCCTTACCATTATAGTTTCATTCCAAAATGTACATACATCAAAATGGCTTATCCGCTTATGTTGTTACGACCTCGCTGCACGTGCTAAACCCTACATACAGTCTCATCATATCACAGTCCCAACGACCCTGATACCTTCTTTCAATACAGGAAATATCTTGAAGAAAGGGTTCTACGACCGAGTTCCTAGTTTATAGATACTAATATTATAGTCTCCGTAACAATGTTAATGCAAAATTCTTTTATTACTATGTAATGTAAAATTCTTATTATTATGTATTTATTTCATGTATTGACGACTCTGACTGCGTCAAATAAATTAAAGTCTACACGTGTGAGAAGCCCAACAGACAGACGATATGTTACTTCCGTAGGCTAGGCTGTCAGCGTCCCTACGAAGCGTGGGACCCAAACTTCATCAGCAATGTGTCTCCGTGGCGTGGTTCTCAGCCAACCAATACGAGCAGGCGATAATTTCGTCATAACTCTGCCATCTTAAGAGGTTTAATGGAATTGGTCCCCATCCCGAAAGTTAAATGTTGAACAAACAAAGTATTTCTCCAACGAGCGAAGAACCAAACGAAGAAGCGATGGTTGGGCCTAACATTCCGCTTCACGTATCTTCAGTACGTATTGTGTAAGAAACCGGAATATTTCCATTGTACTTGTACAATTTTTCTTGATTCAGTATGTTAATAAGTATCAATCAGATACTCGATTATTGTAATCATGATTCGTTTTTCTTTGTATCGTGTTTAATTAAGTATCAACCAGATACGTTTATTTTATATTCATGAACCGTTTCTTGTTCATTGTTTAAAAAAATACCAATCAGATACTCGACTATTGTAGTCATGATCCGTTTTATTGCGTTCTGTGTTTCGATGGGTATCGATCAGATAATTTTATTCTTTGTATTAATAAAGCGTCTCATTTGTTCTATGTTGTAATAAGTATCATTCTGATACTAGAACATAGCGAGTCAGGATTCTTTTTGGTTGCTTTGCATAGTGTAGTTTTAGGCCTTAAACAGGCAGGACTCTTAGTTAAATCCTTGTAATTTAGTGTTGGCTTGATACAATGTATTTTTGAGTGTTAATTAAGTGATGTAGTAATGTTCCTGTTGATCATAGTTAGTTTGCATAATATGCTTTGTCAACGTTGGTAGCAGCTGTTATCAATTAGAATAATAAAGACTGTTTAAACTGACAATGTTATTATCTTTCTCGATGTCATTATAGGAGTAAGTGAAATATGATCCTTTTCTCTTTTTTTGTGGGGTTTTACGGCTCATCATCAAAGGTCATTTGAGCCCGAAAAACTTATACAGGTAGGGAAAATGCAGTTACGCACTAGGGAGAGCCAACATGACTATCACCGCGTGTGGGACTCGTTGAATGACTCAACCCTACCCAATAAAAACCCTCCTGATTTACAATACACCAAAACATATATCAAAACATCAAAAGGGGGGGGGGCAAAAAAGGAGGGGGATGAGAGGGGACAAAAATGAGAGGGATGAAGAAAATGAAAGATATCCTAGCCCTAATGGCGTCGGGATCGAAAAGAACAAGAGGTGATGTTACACCACACCACAAGCCCAGATGCGGTGTGGGTATTTTTTGGGTAGAAGCGGGATTCAACAATAAATACCACAACCCATATGGTAGAGTTCGCTGCCACCAGCTTCGTTTCCCAAGCAATTAAACACTCGTGTAATAACAATAAAATATTCCTTTAATACAAGTTAAATTGAAATCTGCATATTTACAAACTTGAACCAACTCTAAAATCATAAATACAAGTATGAATTTGTCATTACACAGTTAATGCTATCTGAAAGCATCAATTACACACAGATATGAATACTGGTGTTAACAATTAATTCGGAAATATACCTAGATCATACGAATCTCCAAAATTTACAAGTTCCTATCCCGAAATAACTAACTGTTACAAGTTACGTCATTCGCCCCTAATAGCAATATAATTGAATTACCGCAGCAATTCTTAAACGGTCTGACGACCAAAACTAGCCAGGTAACATCCTGTAACCCGCGTACTTCCGAATTCTTCGCAAAAGTCAGAAAGTCTCCGAGGATCTTCAATCCTCCCAATATATACGGAAGCGGAGGTCACGTGACCACGCCTTCGCTACCGCAATGAACACTCCAAATCATCTTGGTCATCCCTCAGCTTCTGAGAACACTGTGTCTTTACCGATAAGACAAGCGTCCTTCTCGGGATGGCCATTATTTCAGCATCCGGTGGAAGTTTTCTATTTATAACATTCTTTTTTTAGGGATTTTTCCGGTCTCGACTCGGTACACATGGCGAACAAGTCCTTCTCACAGAAATATTTCAAGACAAAGAAAAGACAAGCACTGCTCACACCCTTCGACCGACATTCTTCGAGCGCATTGCTCCTTCCCGGAAAAGCAAGGGGATGGTCCCGGAAAACAATGAATGGAAAGGCTTAGTGGGGGTCAACTTCTCTAATCCGAGGCATCCGGCTTCGTTTCTCAATAACGCTCCCACTTCAGCAAAGGCATCAAAATAACATTTCACAAACGGGTAGAATGTCTTGGTTGTGTTGTTACAGGTGACCAAGGAAGGTCAGGAAAGATTATATAATTAAAGTTAATTGTAGTAAAATAGTACGTTTCCCCTGTCATTCTACATCCAAGTACAAAGTAATTATCAAATTCTTGGTCAATTGCATATAGATCTCACTTCTATGGTTACCAAAATTTGTTGCACTACCATTCTTAGAGCACACCAAGCATTTCGTTCATCAAACGGTATTTTAATCCAGAAATATAATTTTAACGTCACGACCAGGTCACAACACTGAGGTCCGCGGGAAATTCTTTTGTTTTCTTTTGCGTCAGCTAACTTGGGGAACATTTGTTTGATGAAACTCAGTGTCTCTGTTGTTATCTAAATCTTTGATGGATTGTACTCCTCATAAAGTTTTGTGCCAGACAGTTTTACTTTTCATTTGTTCGAATACAATGTAATGTCTGCGACCGCAACAAAACATGTCCCCCCAGGGGACTTACATCTAGTAAGTACGTGTTTGGCAAACACGGGGTCCCGAGTTGAGTCCCGCATTACTTCCACTTACTTGAGCCGGGATTCTTCCTTTCTCTTTCCTGACCTTCCTTGGTCACCTCTTGTTCTTTTCGATCCCGACGCTATTAGGTTGCGAGGGCTAGTTTATCTTTCATTTTCCTCGTCCTTTTTCTTTTTTTGTTGTTGTAATGTAATGTTTTGATATATTGTAATTCAGGAGGGTTTTTAGTGGGTATGGTTGAGTCATTCGGCGAGTCCCACACGGGGGGAGAGTCACGTTAGATATCCTCAGTGCGTTCATTCCTTTTCCCCCTACCTGTTCAAGTTTTTAGGGTTCTAATGACCTCGATGTCGACGAGCCGTAACCCCCCCCCCCCCCCCCCNGAAAATGTACGCTGGTAGGTTACAACTTTTGAATATTGATATTTTACGCCAGAGGACAACATTGATCTTTAATTTTAACGATAGTTATTATACTTTTAAAAAAATAATAGCATCTACTTTCACAAACGACAGAAAGGTATTTTGTGAGAAACTACCTTATAAATGTTGTGTATGGTTGACTTCTTAAAGAATTGATATATTGAAACTTTACATATTGATAATAAATAGTTAGAACATCCTATTTGAACCAAAAACCGGTAAATACCTTGAACACTTATAATTGCTAGAAAAGCCGGTAAATTTGAAGTTATTAAAAAACTAAAAATGTAACAAATAATAGACATCCAAGAAAAAATTGGCGTATTCACGTTAAGTAAAATATTTATCCAAAAACACAAGGAAATAAATATCTACAATTTTTTGTTGTCATTTGATTGTAAGTTTTTCAATGAAAATATTAAACGTGCGAACTTAATAATTGTGTGATGACACAATCCAAACAAGTGTGTTATTCACGTTAATTATACCTAATTGGAACATATAACATAGATTTTCTCTTAATCGTAGTAAAAGCACTGATGTAGAATATGCTACCTTTATTGTATGCGTTCTCTGTACCATAAGAGTTACACCTGAACATAAAGCTCAATAGTTCCTTAATATGTGTTTAAACACAACTTACAGAAAACATTAAAAGACATACAAAGTTATGAAAGGAATTTCAAGACGCATATTTACAGCTCTAGGAATTTATTCTTATTCTCCTTGTCAATAGTTTTCTCTTTCTTCGCTAATTTTCTCGTCAACGTGCATAAAGCGAAATTTTATTAAATTGTTAAGAAATTTGTACTTTTCGATTATTTATGTAATGTCTAAGTAGAGAAATCTTTCAAAACAAAACAAATTTGAAATGTATACAGATTTTTAAGGATTGTATCCAAAAAGTATTTTTTTTAATGATTTAAATTTTCTGCCTTAAGCTAGTACTAACATAGGTAGAATTAAATCTCTAAATCACCTTAAATTGGAAAAATTAAACAGAGTATAATGCACTTATTGCGATTTCAATTTGAAAAACATACCTCATCGGCCATTTGAATGAAATAATTGCAATTATAATTGATGGTGAAATACATTACGTCTTATGGAGAAAACACTTATTTACAAAATAAGACCAATTTTTATATCACGAAAGTGATGGAAGTTCACTTTTTCCGTAGTATTTTTACACCAGTTTTATCTATTGGTCACCGGACATGTGATAAAACTATTTAAATTTCTCGGAGGTGAGGTGCATAAATCAGGAAACCGTTATGCACGGCAGCCATGTTCTCACACGCTCTTCTACATAGTTGGATTTCGGTGACATTTATGCTCTTCTACATTTCAAACTCGTCAAATGAGTTCCTGAATATTGTTTGTACTATATTATTAACTGATAGATATAAATTAAATCATGTTTTTCATCATTATTATTCATATTGCAATGTTTCCTGACAATTACTATATAAAGAAAGAAAAAAATTGTACTTCTCGGTGATTTACCTAACTAGGAGTGCTGTTCCCACCTTAAGTTTTCTTTAAAAAAATATCTCGTGGCTTTATCAAGGTTCTCAGTAAAAACAGACACATGTATCGTAAATTCACACTCATTCCCAGATCCTTTCGGTTTGTTGGACTACTCATCAATGCAAAGGTGATAAATTATTTATGGTAAGGAAAGAATAACATTACTCCTCAGAGACAGTCAATAGCTTCCTTCAAATGTTATTTGTGAATTATATTTTCATCGATTTGCATGAAAAGTTGGTAGTATTGAGAGAATCACTGCCCTGAAGGTTCGAAATCCGATACAACGGCCGATCCGCAACGAACAAGCAGAAGTTGGCGTGTCTCTAGGGGCGTAGGTGGTTATAGGGGCTGCGGAGGGAGGGGCGGGATCGGCGGGGGCGGCGATTTGGAAGCCCTGGAGAGCGTTCCGTCATCCCGGCGCGTCCCGCGACGTGGGAACCATGATTGATCCTCTCCGGGTCACCCGGGTGATTAAGCTCTCGCGCACCCGCAGCCGAAGACCCGTTGCAACATAGCCGATTTTTATAAAGCACTTGAATGTTACCTCCTGCGAGGTGTTAGATAGTTATGGGGAAGGGTGTTTACTGAAGCAAGTAATTAATAGAATGTGTAATCATAGAACATCCGGTAATATTTCACCATAAAATTTGTATACCGATACGAATATCAAAATACAAATAATATAGGTTTATAATTCAAATTTATCCATTCATTAATGGGTAAATTGATTCGCTATAACTTATACAGAGTTAATGCCAAACATTTACATAACTGATAAAGAAACTTTTTTTTTTTTACAAGTAGGTAAAGTAATGTCACATTCTTACACGTTGTTAATACAAATCAGACAATTTGAAACCCTGATTTGGCGCTTGCAATGTTATAAATCTTGTATATATTCACTGGAAGTATAGAAATTATATCGACTAACTCCAAAAATATAAATATTTACTCTCACATGTTAAAATTATTTCTTTCTTTGTTTGTTTTCTCAATTACGATTTTTTCATTTGCACAATGAACAAAAAATATATTAATAAAAACATCATTTCCATGTAAATAAAAATATTATCATTTGCATTTTAAAAATTTGTTGTAAAATGAAAAGTGTCCTAACTTATAATATATGATAAGTATAATGATTATTTAATCATTATTCGATATGATCTTATATCGTTAGTATAAACTGAAAGAAAATTTAATCGAATTAAAATTTAATTTCTAGTTTTTTTATCAACTACATATGGTTATGTCATATAAGGTCACATACTTGAAGATTCCCTTCGTTACTCAATGGAGAACGATATAAAATTTATTGTCATTACATTGTTTTTCGCGGAGAGTCAATCGAACTGAAATAAATTTGACCTTTGCATACATTTTAGAATTTATTCTAATGTTATTTATTGATAAGACTTTATTAGCATGTTAGTGTTTTATTACCAACCAATTTAGTTCCAAAATTGGTCGTTTCTCCTGAAATGAATACCCTAACTGATGTACAGGCGTAGACCTCCAAAAGACGCAAATGCATCTATCTTTAAGATACATGGCTGTCTAGGGGGTTTTCCTGTGGATGTGGTAGCAATGAATATGATTAGTAACCTAGTTAAACCACAAGTTTCCGCTACAGAAAATATCAGAACAAACCAAAGCTTTAAGTTTGCTTTTCTTTCAGACAGAAACTGCATTCTAGTAAGCTCTATTGTCGAGACTGCGTTCTTATACGTTCATACCATATATATCACGTAATAATATTCAAATGATTGTATTTCAAAATATCAGAGCTACGTTTATTAAAAGCTGAACAAATAAATTGATGGAATTATTGAGAAGTACAATGAAAAAGAGCTCGAAATAGAGCAGGTGCTTAGGATAATGTAGATATTACTGCTCCATCCTTATTCGGATAAGAGCCAGCTGACATTCACTTATATTACAACAATGGTGCTGGAATGGGCGCAAAATGACGAAGAAGAAATGAGACAGTACCAAAAATAATTCTGAAAAATATTAAATAAATGGAAAAAAAAAAGCTTTATAATTCTGTCGAATTTGTGTGGGGATACACTGAATAATCGATATAAAAAGAAAATTATACGTTCTGTCCCACACCATGAGGTACAACCATTTATGCGAAGAATAATTCATGATACATCAACAGTCACAATGTGTTAGAGTCACTAAGTGTTTCAAACATCTTTAATGTTTGCGAAATATTTGCACCATCATCGTTTGGACAGCTGAAGAAACCAGTGTTATGGACGTTTAATAACTTCACATGTGCATGTTAAGTCAATTTTACGCTTGGAGCAAAGTTCCTTACTTGTTACCTTCCACATTATTTACACCGGAGAATGCTATGCGGAAAATGATAATATTTTTTCAAAACTCTCTAAAGATCGCAAATCATCATATTATGCAACTTTTTGGAGAAAACATACATTTTTCTCGTGTTAAGAACGAGAATTAGCAATATATTACATTGTTTAGATGAAACACAAACGTTAAATAAATCCTGTATATTGCTTATTCTTGTTCTTATCATAATGAAAATTGTGAATTTTTTTTATCAATGCTTTAATTCAGACAATATAATCTTTATATTTTAGATTTTTTCGTCAACTAGAAGTCGAGCTATCATTGTTTGAATAACACTATATGAAAGAATATGAATGATATGAAACATACTTATTGAAACTTTGAATCCATAAATTGTAGAAAAAAATTATAAGAGTTAAGTTTATACATATTCAGATTTGTGTGTACACCACGTTTCTTGAAAGGGCACAACGTGAATACAATGAACGCTGTAATCTACTCGAAGCATTTTGACCCACTGTGACTACGATCCACGATGCTTCCGGCATACGGTTAACACTCTTCGGGAAAGTGCTGCGTGCAAAACCAGTTTCACGGCCACGGACAAAAAACGAGTCTCTCCGTGGCGGTGGAGAGAACAGTCGCTGACACGATGTCAAGTGGCGAACATCGGAGCTTCACTCACAATCTGTGTCATCACTCGCACAAGGACTGCCAGCATGTTTGAGATAGTGCTCTTCGCAAATAAGAGAACATGCACTTCTCCATCGCTACTATCTAAAAATTGTGAAATAAACTTAAATAGAATGTGTAGTAAAAAAACTCTGGAATCACGTCTGTGTTTAATGTACATATCTATTTAAACAGAAGAAAAATAATAATACTCAGAAGAAGATGAATGAAAGATTGACAAATGTTTTTATATTATTCATCCCAACAATTTTAATTCAGTACGTACAAGCAGGTGGATTAATACTTCACAAATGTTGTTCGGAAGGACAAATGCTAAATAGGTTTGGTGCTTGCGAAAGTAATGCAAATACAACAATTAGTGATTTTCCGTCGGTGAAGATGATCTATGTAGAAGAATACGCACAACTCTGCGATTTTTGGGACATGTTAATTCTGGAGATGAATTCTACAGAAAAAGTTACTGTACTTGGAAATGGATCCTTGGTACTACGTTCTATGACTACACGAGGAAGTGTAGAGAAGACATTATTTCATAAAAATGAATTCTGTGTAGATATAAGCCATACTTCCAAAGTCGTTGTTAAATTGTGTCCGTGTGAGAAATTAATATGCCTTCGGAAATGTTGTCCATTTGGATACATGTATAATTCCAACAGAGGACAGCGGTGCATTCAGCCTTCTGAATCAACATGGCAACCACGACTAAGTGCAAATTCAACTAGTCAATACATTATTTACGAAGTGTTAGATGATCGTATTCCAAACTGCAATGGCTTTCACAATTTTGCATCGACCGCATACGTCCCACCAACACTTTTAAATACATTTTGGTGGGAGTATCCCACAGGAAAGGCATTTCAAGGTCGACGTTTATGCAAAGATTTGATTGCAGGAACTTCCTTTGAAATGTCTATTATATGTGAGGAAGTCGTGTATTGGGATCGAATACTCAAATATGTCTGGCATGTACCTGCCACCTTTCTATTATCATGTACTTTGATTACTTTAGTAACATTACCTGAGCTTCGAATGGGCACACACGGTCGGGCATTATTCTGCCATGTGATTGCATTGCTTGTGTTAAATATAGCCCTTTCCATTAATGCAAAGTACACATTTTTCGGTTTGAAACATGAAACATATGTTATTCTTCGAAAGTTTATAGGTGAGATATTTGTTTCTTGAAGAATTATTTTACTTGTAGAATCTTTCATCAGTTTAATGAAATTAAATTAAAGTTCAAAATATTTATGTATAGTTTTTTATATCCCAGTGTTTAAAAATACAGCACGAGAAAATACTAATAACTAAGCAAATTTTATGTTCTTAATTTTACAAGTGAAACTAAAGAAAAACGGAATCATATTCAAAAAAAGATAGTTTAAGCGCCATGACTCATTAGACATGACATGTTTCTAATTAGACATGACATGTTTAATTAGAATCCATTACATTTCTTTACGATAAAATGTTACAAAACTGAAAAAATCAGGTTTTAAAAGGAAAAACAAAATTTTCAAAAAGTATTTAGCAATATTTATTGAAATAAATTATGATAAAATGTAACAAGCGAAGGAAAATCACGAAAAATATTAAGAAAGAGGGACCAAATTTTCTCTCAGAGTAATAATTAGTATTTATTAGTATAATTGCAGAATTTCGAACAGAGTAAAGTTGCAATGTGTTGTTAGCTCATTCCAAAATGAAATTACCTTTCGTCTATTTTAAACTTTATGTTAGCGTGTAAGACCTCGTATTACAGAAATATAAATTGGAATATGTTCAATATGAATTTCTTATGCATTAAATATGTTTTTCTTATACATTTTAGATGTTATTGTGCATTACGCAGTATGGTCCGCTGCCTTCTGGTTAAACGTGATTTGTATTAATATTGCTGGAGGTTTCAAGTAAGAAGTTCTATGGTAGATTCTTTCATTAATTCAAGATATCAGTAGTATAATGAAATTAGAAAAAATTGAAACAAGTTTTTATTTATAACATGAATATTTTACTTAAATTATTATTTTTTATTTCAGGACTAAATCAGTTGTGAAACGTCCAGATAAAGATCGACGCAAGATGGTGTTTTTCTGTATTTACGCGTGGGGTTGTCCAGTCATCATAACGTGTATAATGATAACACTAAGAGTTCTACCTAATTCTTCTGTACCCTTCCTGTTCAAGCCGACTTTAATTGAAACACGAAGTGGACACTATGAGCTAGGTAATTTAGATTGTTTTGATTTCCCTCCATTTATTAATATAACTCTAACACTTAAAATGCATTGAAAACAATAAAATAGTTTATAGGAAAATTTTTAAGTTATGTTACACAACAAAGCATAATGATATCACTGAAGATAAATAACTCTTAATTTACTCTGCAAATTTTTAATCTATTTCTAGTCATTTACACGTACATTAAGAGTTTTGACTATTAAATATTTTATAAAGTAAGTTTTCAAGTCACTAGTTTTAGGTCAAGCAATGCCACAAGTGCAAGGGAAATATTCGGACCTGCATTTATTATTTTATTTCAAGTATTCTATATATGAACATATTAAAAATAATGTTTTTGAGGGGATTTAACACACAATAAATATTTTCTTGAATTTTTGAATCATTATTGAGAACTATAATATTTTTATCTCGTGTTACTGTGTAGAATATCTCCAGTTTCGGAAATTTGTATGCATTTAATAAGAAATTAAGAGAACTGTATTAAATATATCATCAAATTTGAGAATAAAGAAAATTGATTAATAGAAAACAAGATGGTAAAATAAGTGATATACTATAATTTTTATGGTACTCTCAAAATAATGGTTAATTGCACCGAAATATTAATCAAATTTTTATTAACTCAAAATTATATACAAAATTACATTTAATGTCGTTCGTGAGACTAAATTCCACATAAATTACATAGAATATACTCATTGTAATCTTTTGCATTGCAGAAGGCATTCTGAAGTACACTTCTTTTGCCTATTACTTCGGTCCAATGTTGCTCTTACTGACAGTAAATCTATCCTTGTTTGGTTTTACATCCAAGAAGGTTTGGTCCTTGAGAAGAGAAAGCAAGATGATAACTTCCTCTCATATTGCAAAAAAGGAGAGGCAGCAGAATCCAAACAGTGTATTAGAAAATACCAAAAGGTAAAGTTAAGAAAATTTTGTTTTGGGAGAAATTTAAATAGAATATGTATTAAATATCTATTATTAGTTCAATTAGAAGTTAAGGTTGTGAACTTATTATTCCAATTCGCATCAGAATGTTTTTCAATTCATTTATTTATTTTCGGTGTACCTTTATTAATATACGCTTCTCTTAGAGTATAGTAGTAGCCACATAGTTTATAAAATTTTATAGCATCAATGTCTAACAACAAAACGTGGAATAAGCTATTATCATTATGAAAAGTCTAATAAAATATTTATCTGAATCTAGAATGTAACTATCTTATGTATTATGATGTTATCTAACAAAGGATAGAGTGGAATTAGTTTGAGGCAAAATATGTCTCTAGATGATGCTGACGTTTTTAATATTGACCTCGTAACTAGAATATGAACCTGTGAGACTTTGCTATCCGGAATTCGTCGCGTAGTCGAATGAAAAATCAACGTTTCTGTCATCTTTCATTGACATTCTTCAGGTGACTAATATTCTGGAAGTTGCACTCCGGATACTTATAGCTTGGATCAGTGAGCGTGGTATCCATAATGTAGCAATATTGGTACCCCGAGAAGGCCTCAACGAGATGGCAAGTAAGTAGGTTCTTCATACCACGATGCAGCGATTCCCGGATAGCCATAAAACATCTGACTCCTGTTGCGGAAGCTTATACTCTCGTAGAATACGATCATTCTATTTATTCATCCTTTCCTACTCCACTTGAACAACATTGAGAGTATGTAAGATTCATTTTACACGAAACGAATCAAGGTCAATCAGAATCGATGAGAATCAAGGTGAATCTGACTCACCAAAATTCAGCTTAATGTTCCACTGTTCAAATACGTACAAGCCTTCACACCAAACCAATCCGATTCAATCAGACTTGATTCATGACTCTTTGGGATTCAACGTGTCAGAATCTTCTCCCGTCAGTCATATATTTAGAGAGAAGATGCATGCTGAAGTGTTAAACACGAAAGTGAAACAAAGTTTCCAATTATTTGTATTATGTCATTTACAATAGCAATATTGATAAAATTAACTTTAAAATTTACTTACTTTATATAAGAGAAATTACGAGTCTTTCTTCTTCTGTAATAGACATTCTATAATTCGTATCCTGATCCGAAATTTCTGGCTCCACCAAACCCAATAGTATTACAAACAGTTCCACACTCATTCAAAAAAGACTGTACATTTTCTTCTCGTCTTTCTGAAAGTAGATGATGAAATATACCAAATTGTGATGAAATATACCAAATATACCTACATTTTTGACTCAGCTAACGTGAAGGTATGGAGATCGCGAATCATATTCACCTTGATTCTGATCGACTTTGATTCCTCTGGTGTGGAATGAGTCTAATATTACATGTTCATGCAGCATGCTCCTGTACGTGCGCCTACTTTGTCTAATGGGCGTATTAGAGCTGACGGTGGAACTGGTAGCATGGGCATCAAGTCACTACTTTTGGTACGAAGCCATCATGGACGCGGTGGATCTGCTGCGCTCTGGCTGCGTCTGCGCGCTCACGTGCTGCAAGCGTCGAGTGCTGCGCTCTCTGCGCGCACGCCTCGCGCAGTCGCCGCTGCTGCTGCGCTTGAGGAGAAATGACCGGGAAGGACGGAAGCGACGAAGCTACGAGATTGGTTCTATGAGCATGGGTTCCACGGGCATCAAAGACAGGAAGGTTTCCACTTCAAGTTCAACGAACAGGAGCAGCGTCATAGGGAAAGAGATTCATTTCATCAATACAATGTGAGGATCCATATGTACTACTGTAGTGATAGAAGATGAAAATAAACCAAATAAGACAAAGTAATTCTACTATTAACGTCCATTATATGATAAGATAAATAAATTATTTAAGGCTTACGACCTTTTCGTGGACGAGTACCATTTATTTTGTGCTTTGCCAGAACACAACGTTGAGAAAATAAATCGTATTCGACCATCAAAATGTCGTAAGCCTTAGATTATATATTTATCTCAAGACAAAGTAAGATGATTTGACAGATTATCATGATGATATTTCAAATTACAACCGTACGTGTTGCCTAATATAGTGAGGAATGGACGTTAGATACTTTCATTGCTTTGAGGACAACGTATAAATATAAATAACTCACTTTCTGTCATAATTAGAACACACTGGACATTTTTTTTCACTGTTGAAATATATTTCTAATTTTCTATAAAATTATAGCAAATTTAATTATGCAAATTGTGAATACTATTTTGTGAAAATACGGAATCGTATGGGTTGTTGAAATAAACAAATTAGTTTTTTGGTTGAAATAATTATAATTTTACGTAAGAGTTTCTCAATTAACTAAATAAATTTTTGAATGCGAGAGATATTTTATTCCAATTTTTGAGAAATAAACATGTACTATACCCTCTAATTATCAAAATATTTCCAAGAAAATTTGAATCAGCGGAATGAGAAAATGTTCAAAAATTAAAGGACATTTTATGGAGAATATTGTAATATACTTATGAAAAACAACATTTAACACAACTTACTGAACGATCTATCGTCCATTAGGAATGACGTCAGTAATCGCGTTTTTATGGCGCATTACTCGACGATTAATTGGTGGTCATCTCGCGCTACGCTATCAATTAAGCAACATCTGACGTCGAGGATTGCGTGCCTGATGCGGGAATAGGGGAGCCTCCAAGGGGAGGCGGTGAAGGAACGCCAGGCAGCGCCCCGTCCTCACACATGAAGGGGTGCTAATCACCCCTTTCCCTCCCTCTCACAGTGACCAATCACCCATCAGATTTTGCGCTCAATCGTACGACACATGCTAACTACGTGACATGGGATAGCCTCTTTAAATGTATTTATTTACACTACAAAAACGTAATTCTGAAAAAATAAATATATGAGAGCAATTATTTACGAACTAGAAGATTCATGAATTGTGTAGAATTAAAAATTATTTAATACATTTGTAGTTTAGACGTAAATTGCATATAAGTATTTTTAAACATTTATATCGTAAACATTTACATTGTATCAATATTATTTATTTCTTTTCTCTGTTTATAAAAGAGAGTCCTTTTTGAAAAGGGAAAATTCAAGTAACGTTTTCTTTCGAACGTCATCATGAATTTGTCTTATATTTTGGGAACAGAAATACGTGGCATTACGAGATCTTCCGAGGTGCAACTATATACTATACAGCGCATATTAGGTAACGGTACTATAGTTTTATTTCGACACATAATACATTTTTATACTAAAAACAAAGGAAATAATTATCACATATGAAATTTATACGAAAAATTTTATTGATAGCATGATTACATGTAGCATATGTCATCATTTCCACAGAAATGGAAAACATTCAGAAATCTCGAATTAAGATTGACTGCCAACATTAATATTTGGAATGAAGAATTTAATAATCTTTTATGTTGATGCGGACAAACAGCTAATGTCTGTATAAAATTCTCTAAAGTAACCACGTGTGAATATCCTGCAAAAATATATTTCGCTCAATATTAAGACAAGTGTTGTAAGTAAGCAAAGACAATGTTGTAAATCGTTGAGAATCACAGAAATTGATTAATTTTGTATAATTTCATGTCTCAGTCTTTTATGCGCGAGGTTCAGGTCTTGAGGTCTTCTTGCACGTATGTATATTAAAGTGAAAGAGTGTTTTGAAAGCATATATCTTCAAACCATGACTCATTACCGACATTTATTAAATTACTTAACAAATGAAATGTATTTTACAAAGTGTTAATCAATTTCGAAATATTCCTCGTATATATTAATTGTATATTTCAACTGTATTCAAATTTCAATTGCTGATTGCCGATGTACTAACACAAAACTTTGGGTTTTGAATAGAAGGCTACGTGCGTGGGAGGTCTTGTCCTTAAGCTTCAGAAGTCTCCTAATTCACGAATCGCGCCACAACGGCGCGCGCGCCTCATTTGTTCTGAGGCAGGCTATCAGTGCCATCTGCTGACACATCCATCACTCACGTCTCGCTCCTACCCGCCAGACGTCCACGTTACGCGAGAGACTCCTTAGCGGACAGCGTGCCGACAGCCGTTGTACAACCACGACGCCCGATCACTTCCACGCCCCTTTGACCTACGCTTTTCGTTCCTATTTTTGCTCTAATCATTTTCATTTGTCCACTGATTTAAGAGATTAAAAAAAATACGAGTTTTATTGAACACTGATAAATAATACTAATTTTAAATGTTCATATATTTTACAACAACAAGTGAATTTATAAAAAAGCTAAAATTTTAATTCAAATACGTTTATATCACTGGGTTGGGTCTACCATAAAATCGTATCTGCGTCATTAATTTATCCTTTAACCCCTTCCAGTATATTCCCCTGCACTATTTTGTTATTATTTTCCTCAGATATATCTCTTTTTCTTTCCCAAGATCGTAAAGGAATTATCTCATTACTATACTTCACTTTCTTTGTCATACTCGACTCATATTTATTGCTTCGTTCCTATACATTTGTTCCTATACATTTTCAAATATATCTTCCTCATGTTCTCCTCAGAGAAACATATTCGCTTCCTCCATTTCTCCATTCCTCATAGCGCTCGCTCCACGCGCATTAGCGCCGCCGGCTGTTTCTGCTCGGAGGGCCTCGTTAGGTGCCCGACACAGCCCACGCGGCCCACCCGCGACACACGCGAGGGGCACATCCTTCACAATCACTCATTAGAAACTTTCTCATTAGAAACTTCCAGAAAGCCACAACAACGCTGGGCACCACCTGCGAGTCAGCAGGGCACTAGACTTTTCGAAGGCACCCCGTATTTCACAGCAGGTGAGAACGAACTTCTGTATGCGAAATAGAAAACTCGTGACGTTTCACTCTTTCCACGATTACTTTCAGAGTTTTCAAGTTCATAGTTCAAAAAGAGAAAACGAATTATTATTGACCATTGTAGAGTGAACTGACTCAGTATGAATGACATGAATCAAACATTTTTCATAATTAATCAATTACATTACAGGGTTCAATTCCCGATGGAACCAGAAAAAAAAAATTGTTTTTCATATAGCTGTGAGAATTGACAAACGAACCCCCCTCCTTTTGTCCATCTCCTACTACTCCTGGTATCCCTAACTAACTATTACAAATTACACATAATAACACCTCTACGTGGGTCCAGTTGTTGAGAAAGTCAGTTAACCGGCCCACCTTCTAACAATAACCACCATCACCTACCTCCTAGCACCTAGATAATTTTCAATAGAACGCTGCGTTTTCCGTTTACAATGCAAAAAATGTTACATTGTTAAAGGAGGCAATACACGCCCAACGTACTGTGACCCGTGTTGATCTATTGTTCCCTTCCTTTAAATTCTAATAGTAAAGTTTTCTTTGTGAATGTTACAAGACTCCTGACCGACATTTCCTGGTATACATGTCTTTTCCTTAAGACTGCACGTATTTTGCAGTTACAGAGCAGATGAAATACAGTTTCATTTTTATCATCTCCTTCGTAGGTAATTGGTCGTTAAGCCAATTTTGTGGAGATGTTCTCTTAGTCGACAGTATCCTGTAGCTAGTGCAACAGTCCAATGAACTAAATCTCTACTCATGTTAAGCAGTTCTTATGCTCTGCTTCTTAAATGAGAGGTTTTAAGAGTTGGTGCCCTGAAATTGATATAAAATACTCCTTATGTTTCCTACTGTCCAGTTACGAATTGCCCATCACACATGCCCATAACAAAACCCTAGCCCTCAGTTCCGGTCCTATAAAAGTGTTATTAGATCCTTTCTTCGCTAGCACGTCTGCTTTTTTCATTTTCATAGATATTCCTGTTCAATTTCACCCACTTAGTTTGCGTGAATGTCTTTAGGTTTTCTAGTCATTCCCAGATTTATTTTGAATTTGATATGATTACCCACAAGATCATTTAAAGCCGCTTGACTGTCAGAAAATAGAGTGATTGTTCTCCCTCGATAGTTCTTATCTATACCAATTTAATCTAATGACCACAATTAACTGTTAGCCAATTAACTATAAAGACTAACGCACACGGCCGTTTACGGCAACGAGACCGCGCACATTGGCACGATGATAGGAAAATGATGGGAATGTCTAGGAGCTGTCATGAGGGTATGACAAATTATACTATGGGGCATTGAGTTAAATGACTCTATACATGCCAACGACAAACTGTTGTGAGACGGCCCAAACACAGTCGTATTATAAGTACATGCAGCAGTGTGCAGTTACTTTTACACTCTCTTTGCAATTGATATGTTATATAAAGCCACAATCTGCATCTTCCTTGATGTTAAATACAAAAATGACTAAACACTGACTGCAAATAAATATTGATTTATCATGATGTATATTACCAATGATAGGGATTGCAGCATACAGAGTTTCACAATTTTAACTGATATCCTCAACATCAATCTAGCTGAATATGATAAACTATTAAAAAAACTAATTAAAACAGAATTTTTCATTCACGCTCTAATACAAAGACGAATAGTAACTTTCAACGCATTGTTACTGAGATATCTCAAGTAGATTCTTTAGAGGTCTGTTCGCCAATAAGATTAGAATTCCCGCCATTCAAATTGTAATCAATCATTTACTTTTATCCTAAATTCTGCTCTTCCTTGGGAAGAAAATAATTCGAGAAGAAATATTATAATGCGAAGGTGTTTAGAAAATAACATTAAAATTGTTTTATTATTGAAATATATACATTTATATCAAAATTTCAATTAAAATATTCTCAGTTTTTAACACTAATAAAAACTTCAATTAAAAAGTAAATGCAATATAAATTTGTGCTATCATCGATCACACGAGATTTTTATTCATCATATCCGTTATGCAAAAGATTATTAATCCCTAATTATCACAATGATGCATTCAGTGTGGAATGGCAAAGCATATTCACATGTTTTCACTGAAAGCAAAAAGTGGTAAAAAACGGAGACACGACTAGGAAAACCAGTTGGCCAGCACAGAGTTAGTTATTAAACAATTGCATTCGGCACGTGAGCATCCATCCACGCGCGATAACGTGTGCGGGAACCATACCGTTACAATCGCTGCGACCGTCGCGGCGGCTGAGACCAGGTGTGAGCTTCAATCAGGGACGTACAAAATAATGCTAATTTGCAACTCAAATGTGTAGATAAATACAATATAAATATTACGGACACGATTAACTTAGCAATTCGTATACTCATACATAAGAAAACGGTGGTCTAGTCGTAACTCTTCGCTTCCACATTACCGCTGAGCGGTTGAACGTGGGTTCAAACATTGTTAGCCGAACTAGGTGAGGTTTTCAGCTGGGGTTTCCCTCTCTTACTGCAGACAATCCGGTTCGGTACCATAAGTTCTCTGACAACCCAACATCTTTCCCTCCCAGTCATGGTTAGATGGAAGACGGGACCAAATTGTTCAAACATCGCCAAATTACATGAAATAAAATAAGAAACCAAGCAAAATTGCAAGTAAATTGAAAAGTATGGTTAATATTGATAAATTAAAAGATTAAAAAAGACAATAAAAATAGTAGTTGTGAATGTTCACTCGCTTGACTATGAAGGTTACAAATGAGTCCCTCAATTACGTTACATATGGCGGACAATCCACGTATAATCTATGATATTCTCTACGTTCGTAATGACACTGACAGGCTACGAGAACTTCTGCGTAGCTAGTGTGTTCGAATTTTCTGCAGTTAATCTGACCGACACCGGTATTGTTGTTTTGTGTATTTATAGACCTCCTCAATCAGATCTTGACATATTTTTTCGAAACTTCAAAATTGTTTTAAAACATATCACACATAAATCTACTAAATCTATCGTTATATGTGGCGATTTCAACATCGATTTCCTGAGTACATCCAACTCTGCACATTCACCAGTTAATCGATTCCAGAATCTTATCGATTCCTTCAACCTTATTACTACGATAAACGACCCCACTCGCCTCTCCGGCTCTTCTCAAACATTGCTAGATCAAATTATAGTCAACAATGGAATCTCGTATCTCTCTGAAGTGTTTATCGCCGGATACAGTGATCACCTTGCTCGAGTATTGACTATTAATAATAAACTAAAACCACTGAAAATCCTGTACAAATTTACAAGAGAGTTTAATGACATAAATAAATCCATATTTATAAATTATTTGAGTGAAGAAACATGGAAAGATGTTTACAATTGCCAAAACACCGACGACAAATTCAATGTATTTATCTCAACATTCCTAAAACATTACAACTCTAGTTTTCCCATAAAACGCAAGTTAATTAACACAAAAAAATACAATAGATGGATCACCCTAGGGATAAGAATTTCTTCAAAAAACAAACGCCGTTTATATTATCTTTCAAAACGCTATAACCAGCCACCCGAATTCCATAATTATTTTCGTAAATATAAGACTATTCTCCGAAAAGTAGTCTATGCAGCTAAAGTTATGGAAAACGACAGGCATATACTAAAATCGAACAACCGGATGAAAGCCATGTGGAATATTGTTAACAATTACACGTCAACTTCTGAAAATCGCGAAGAAAATGTTTCTTTACTAAACGATGGTAAAATCGTAACAAATCCTCAGGACATCGCAAATCTGTTTAATTCTCACTTCTCAGAAGTTGGTAAAATAACGAACTCAATATATCCAAATCAATGTCCTCCAATTATATCCACGAACGTACCCAATTCTATGTTCACTTCCGAAACTAACGCCAGTGAAGTCATGAGAATCATCAGCTCATTAAAAAACAAATTTTCAACAGGCGTAGATGATATCCCTGAGTTTATTGTTAAATTTTCGTCCCATGCTATATTAAATCCACTCATAAATATTTTTAATAGTTCCTTATCGGAAGGGGTGTTTCCTAAATATTTAAGAGAGCTAAAGTGAAACCTTTACACAAGATAGGAAACGAACTTAATATTGGAAATTACCGACCAATATCTCTCCTACCCACTTTCTCAAAAATCCTAGAAAAATTGTTCTATAAGCGTCTTCTAGATTTTTTATCAAAATATAACATTCTCTCTGACGATCAACACGGTTTTAGGAAATCTTTTTCCACTACAAGCACCATATTTTCCTTCTTAAACGATGTTACATCTCTAGACCGTGGTGAAAATCCTCAGGGTATTTTTCTTGACTTATCCAAAGCATTCGATGTCATCGATCACGAAATTCTCCTTCCCAAATTGCATTCTTTAGGCATTCGTGGACTTCCACATCAATGGCTAACTTCTTATTTAAAAGACAGATATCAACAGGTCGAAATATCCTATACTAAAAATTAAATACTTCAGCGTTGTCTTTCAGAAACAAAGCCACTTGTTTGCGGAGTACCCCAAAGATCAATTCTCGGCCCTATACTCTTTTTATTGTATGTGAACGATATGTCATCCACATCAGAATGCAAAATAATTCTTTTTGCTGATGACACTAATATACTATGTAAACACGCCAATGCTCAAAACGTTTTGTCTAACCTTTCGACTTGGTTCCATGCTAATCGTATCATTGTAAACACTGACAAAACAGTGTCTATGTCATTTCACAATAGTAATACAAAATCTTTACCCCATGTTTCTCTTTCTTTAAACGGAACACAATTAAAAACTGTTACAAATACAAAATTCTTAGGTCTCCATATTCAAGACAACCTCAAATGGAATTGTCACATTGACANAAATTGTGTTTCGCATTCCGAATCTTAGTTAACGTGGTGAGTCCACTTATATCTTGTTGCGTATATTTTCCAAACGTTTACTTCCATTTACGTTACGGCATTATCTTCTGGGGCAATTTTGGTCATCAAAACTTTCAGAATTCAGAAGTGGATAGTTCGGATAATTTGTAAATCTCACCCTCGAAACTCTTGTAAACCTTTATTCAAGGAATTAAATATCTTAACACTTCCCTGCATTTATATTTATGAAACGGTCGTTAAGGCCGATTTACTGAAGTGCCACCCTTGCTTCATACGAAACAGTCTTGTTCACGAATACAATAGTAATAATATTCATCGTCCCAAAGTGTCAACCACTCTTTGCTAAAAAGGACCGTATAATTCGGGAATCGTTCTATATAATTCCCTTCTCAAGAATATAAAAGACATTATGAAATTGAATATCTTCAAATCCGCGGTTAAAACCTACCTCCTGCACCAGTGCTTCTACACTGTAAAAGAATTTATAGATTTTAATAAAAGTTAAATTCGTCTTGTGCTTTATCACGCCGTTGCTGTTGCACTTTTTAAATAACTTATAACAATTTCAAAAACTATTTTCTTGCATGGTTGTGTTGTCTTATGATTCATATTAATTAATTTTTTGTGTACTCAACATTGGCACGTTTGTGTACATAAATTCTGTAGCCCCATCCTGGCCCGGGTTTTTTCTCCAGTTTTCCTTCGATTGAATGCGGATTTCCTATACAGGTTCTCTAGGTTTTTGTCTAGGGGCGTGTGTATTGTAACAATAAATTGTGAATTTAGTGTTTTTTCAACTCTTATGATTTTAAAAAACTATACTCAAAATAATCTATAGTTCGATAATAACTTGTACATGTAAATTTACAAACATATTTGCGTTAAATTATAAACATTTGCTGAATAAGAATTATTTTTGACAGTTTTAGTTTAGTTTATAAAAAGTAGTAAAATCGACGTATGGGAAAAACGGTAAAACGTTCGTGCTTTTTAAACATTTCTGTTATTAAAACATTATTCATTCTTAGAACAATTTTTTTACTTGAGTATAAGCAGAAGAACAAGACAAATTTAATGGTGTTAATTTTTTTTTCTACGATTTTTTGTGGCATCTACAGCAGTTAAAAGTGAGGAGTCTATATTAAATAATCCGATAATAGATGGAGAACAATTCATTTCAGAAAACTGAACTGTACTGCGAATACGTTATTTAGATAATTTAAATTATTCGTAAAACTCCAGTGTGTTTACGTTGAGAAAGTATATCGAGAAAAGAAGTAAAAATATTTGATAGACGAGCATCTTGATCTACTATATTACAACCGGTCGCCTCGCAGTTCGGATTCCAAAGTCAAAGATCAGTTAAACGAGTCCTTATGCATTAAGACATTCATGATGCAGGTAATGGATTTGTTTTCCTCTTTCCCTTTTAAGTGAAATTAAATTCTGGATTGAGATTTATATTTCTGTTTCTTATAAACATATTTTCGGGGTTTGACAAGGAATGCTAAATGATAATATACATGACTACTTAACAAATGTAAATTTTGCGTATTAAATACCAAAATTAAAAGTCATATTACACATTTTTCTCTGGTGTATTTAATAGTTAATTAACTGGATCTTAGAAAACGCTGCAAGCAACAACAAGATTCATCCCGCTGCGGAATTTTTTAAAATTCATTTCTTACGATACCAATATGTGCCTGATACAAATTGTATTTTTTTTACGATTTATTAAAAAATATGGATCTATTTAACTTTACGTCAGTGCAATCAGAGAAAGTCTGTCATCCAGATATTTTTACTTAACTTCTTATCACACAATTGTTGGGTTTTTGTGATTTTGACGTCTCATTTTCCATTGACGTATAATATAACTTATATTATAACAAATACGTATAAAACGAAAGCTTTGCAAAAATAAATCACTTTCACACAAGTTAAGAATTTAACTCTTAATTGTTTTATTATTTAACCACGCGTGTGCGAATAATTAACACAGGATAATTTGACTTTTTTGAGACAAGAGACTTCTAAAAAAAAACAAAAAACAAGTCCATCTGTAGTCTACGTCTCGTCACTCGAGGAATGAATGTGAAGGATGAGGGCCACATACAACGCACTAACCGAATTTTCTCCACCCCATGAAAATCATGGAACAATGGTGGATTATCCGAGCGACCCGAAATCAAATATCTGCGCGCAGATTTATTAATGCCTGCGGTGTAACTGCTGGCGATGAGTATTGCTGCCGCTGGTGAACGCGAGCGACAGTTGGGTTACACGGTCAGCTGGATCATTACTGTTGTGTTTTCTGTTTACCTGATTCAGAAAAGCATTCAGTTCTTTAAACTCCACGGTATGGTAAATGAAGTAATATCGCTTAATTGACTTTGAAGAGTTAATCAGAACTAAGATAGCTCCGATATCTACTTTTACTTTGTAGAGATGTGCATTTGACTTTGACTACAATAAACATAATTTTACTATATTAATAAATTTACAAAATTAATTAAGGTACATCGAGATCATATCTTACTATACGTAAATTGGAACGTTTGTTAATATTAAAGAAGTACGGAAGTAATTATTCCTTGATTTTAAAATCGAAGTTTTCAATCCCGGAAATGTTGAAGGCTACGTGAGGAAGTGACAATTAATGTTTTTCCGATTAATGTATAATTACTTCACCAAATTCAAATATTACGTATCAGAATGGAAAAAGATCAAGCTAACATTCACTACGACATAATCTAAACCAAACGCTGAAGAAATTTTATGTGAATGTGTTATGAGTATTCAAATATTTCATATAGTTTCATATATATTACATTTTAGAGTGGCGTCCTGACACACGTGGCTACTAGTATGAAATTTTGAATTACTGGCATGACATCATACATAATCATTTACATCCGTTTTTCAACAGGACTGGTGCATTTTTGTTAAACGTTCAATATACTTAAATTGTCATGTTTTGATTTTATGACTGAGAACTAAAATTGGTTCCATTTAAAATAACAGCTTTAAAATGCATCAATGAATCATCACTTTAAAACAAATCATCACCCTATCCGGTTTTATATCAACTGGATCCTCTGAAAGTTGCAACCTAAAAATGTGTTTCTAAAATTACCTTTTTGCTTTCTCGCTGATAAATTCGTCAGGTCTTTATATCATTAAATGCATCACAAATAATGTATCAGTTGAACATTTGTATGAAATGACCTCAGTCAGAGGCAAATATTGAAACCATACAACGTGAACACAGTTTGGAGAAATAACGAATCATTGGAATCAATGATAATGTATATAGTTTGTTTATATTTTGCTGCTTACTTTCTTTTTATATAAAATAATTTTTGTTTATTTCTGAACACACGGATTGCATTAGTAATGGCACTGTACTGATCTCAAAAACAAATTGCAGCAAAAATCCGTCACTAGTTTGATGGAAGAATTGTATTAGTGTATTCCGTTAATTTTGTCAAGTTGCCGTAGATTTTATTAGTGGAAGACCTAGTATTTAAAAACTGGAATATTTCAAAATATTTAAGTATTTCACATTTATTTCAATGGTACAATGTAACGAGATGTAAATAATTTGAATTATTAGAATTTTCCCACTGGTTTTACACAAATGATCACCATGCTATTAATGTTATTTTGCGGATTTTATATACTTCGGTAGAAGGGATCTTGTAAAAAGTAAAGTAGAAGAATTAAATGTCATAACAAAATTATGGTGTTTTAAACTTATAATTCAAATTCGGTATGCATTAAAAAATTAAATAATACAGGTAAAATAACGTTCAGGAGTTCATGAGAGACCACCAATAATCAACCTATTCGTGTTCACTTTTCTTATTTATGATGATTTTCGTTACTGGTTTACAAATGAGAAAATAAACGCCATTTGTTTTTAATACTGAGTTTCTTGTGTCAATTAGGTACAATAAATATTCGTTTTAATTCATCATATATTTATTGCACTGTCCACTTATATAGTTTTATATATTTGTTCCTTCTCACTTTTTTCTTTCTAACTTCCGTGGCATAGAGAAAAAACTCCCTTGACTTCACTCTGCCAACCTCCTGATTCGAACAGCCTTTGTCACGCCCATTTGGCTACCCGGAGTCTTTAGGAAGGCTTATACGCTGATCACCTCTCCCGCCAAGGGACCCACCGCTATATGGAGAGGGTAGGTAGAGACGGGTCCTCTAAATTCAAAACAAGCAAGGAATCGAGGCGAGCTAATATTTTCGCTTCGCTACAATTACCTTTCGGTGCCTGATTTGAAATTTAAATGATTGTAAACGATGCCAGGAAGGCAGGAATGTGGAGGCTGGATCGCTCGCTGCCCTGTCCCTGAGCTACCTTCCCGCACGTCCTTCCCTCCTCTATCCCCTTGCAGTGGCTGCCAGCACCCGCCCGCGCATCAGAGCACGGCCCGGAGGACTTCACCGCGCGACGTGCAATTTGTCCTCGGATTTCTTTCGCCGAAGGGAAGAGACGGGACGACGAAAGCTGTTTAGGAAGACATCAGCGACGCGGAAGGATGGGAGGGGATGCTTCAAGAAGAGGGAGGCGATGAAAGAGATGAGCCTGCAGCGGAGCCGTAATGAAGTTTCGAAGAAGAAGGAAAAAAAAAATAGACCGAAACTAGATAAGCGTGTAACGTCAATTACTCTGTACAAACAATCTGCTTTGAGGGGAATTACCTAAGAAGAATCTCGTATTTCTTGTTTGAAATAACAAGAGAAATCTCGTATTAAAACGCATATTAAAAGTGAAACATTTGGAACTGAGTTAAAGTAAAAGTAGTAGAAAATGAATGTAATTAATACCAATATACATGATAGTTTATTCGTACAAAATAGAAGATTAAGTTTTTTAAAAATTAGCTACCCCAGAGATAATCTGAGTTACTAGCATGAATAATCTTTAATATGCTGACATATCACATATTCTGATTCAACTACTTTGAGGTTAGCTTCAGTAACTCCAAATCACCATATAATTTAAATAAGATGTTCGGAGGGGTGCGCTGGATTTCCCCTACTTCCCTTGGAATCTGAGCCAATATATTTTTGATTATTTGAAAATATTCAGGCAAGATAAAACGGATAACTTAAAAAACGATTTTAGATTGTCAAATTTTAAAATTAGCTTTAGTTGTATAATATTAGGTATATGCAATATTAATTATAGAAATAGTAACATTTTTAGCATATAATTCATGAAAATAATTTGGAAGTTTAACTGCAGTCGTCTTGAGTTTTGGTCAATTTGTTGATTGATCGTCTATAAATAAGAATAAAAAATCTACTGAATGCTAATATGGATTGGAGTAAAGTTGTTTTTTTTTGTCGTTTTTGGAACCATCTGACTCATTAGTTCTATTTTTAAAAATTAGTTCTATTTTCTAAAATCAATAAAGATATTAATGTTAATTAATCTTGTGTTAATAAGGTTACCTATCGTTCAAATACGTCAAATGTCTCAATTTATCTTACAGAAAACTGCTTTTTCATTTGGTTACGAGCTATTCGAGGTGTTTGGATTTGTTCCCATCCTATGAAAACTACCTGATTCATAAAAACTACATGTTCTCTGAAAAAAAATATCTACTTTTCTTAAATCAACGTTTCTGAAATAACAAAATTAAAATAACCCAAATAAATATTTGTATATATAACTACAAAATGGAATAAAAAATAATTATTTTTTAAAGTTTATATTTCTGCATACGTTAAGCACTCTATTATATTTGCACAATATGTTAAAGTTAATGAATTATTTCAACTTCCAGAGATTTTATAACTATTGAATATAATCAACATGCTAGTTATAATAATGAAGGTAACCCACTGTATTAAAGAAGAATGTATTTTTCTCTGACTTACAATTGTGTTGAGGTGGTCTTTTCTTCCACTTCAATTAGGAATCATTAAAATAAACGGAAGAGTTTTCAGTACAGGCTATACACGTGGCAATTAAAATCATCATCAAAACTTGAAAGATTATTTAAAGTTATTCTCATCATAATAATTTGAAATGTGACTCTATAAATAAATGAAACCTACAGTTTAAGTGACTATAATATACCTAAAAGTCAATCGTGTGAAATGAATTTTGAATTATCTCTGCATCATTTTGTTCTCTGTGCGTTAAAAAACAAAGGATACAGGGTTTTATTGTCCATGAAATTACTGAATGAAAACGTAAGTACATTGTGTATTTAAACCTCAAAACTACATGATTGGATGTATCGAGTCCACTATGCTACGAAATCTAACATCAGTGTCATTCGACCACTAACAACGTGACAATGGAAATAAAAGAAACCGTTCATCCAGAACCAAAGAAGCGGAAAAAACACAAAGAAGACATTTATTCCCGACAGAGCGCGGCGAGTGACTTGCGGGTTCTGGACGTCGTCGTCGGCCCTTTGTTCCCCGCGTACGGAAGAGGGCGCCTTGCCGCCTGCGCTGCAGCGTGCCGTGCCGCCCGAAAAGGAAGCCCTTACTCTCCGCGTGGCACGCTGCTACGTGTCGTGCGTGAGGTGGATGTCACGTGTTTACGTGAGCGCGTGAGAAGAATGCGTATGCAAAGTGAAAAGGAAGGAAGGAAGGAATTTCGCTTTTGTGAATGTTGACTTCAATTTGACGTCGGCTTTACGCTGCAACGCTGGAGTAGCCTTCCCCTTTAATTGTGTAAACAGAATAAGAATGCAGACTGGAATGTGAGGTGTGCAAGCGGTGGCCTTGCAGTTGGAATATTAAGAGGCGGCGAGGGCGGTTGCCTTTCACGAAGTCAAATATCATTTGCAAAGAAGTAACGGACGTTTATGAAGGGCAAATGGGAAGATATATTTATGAGTCGTTAAATAAAGATTCAAAAGTATTTTCTGCAATACCTATCAAGTTAATTTAATATACCAAAAAGAAATGCGCTGTTGCGTATTATAATAATCATATTAAAATATTTCCCCTGAGACTTAAAATGCTATGGTTGACTGTTATGAAATACCATAGTTTATTTTTAATGAAATATCACTCTCAGACATTTTTAAAAATAAATTTGAATGTAGTTCTCATTGATATTTGCATAAAATATCTATTTCCCGTGTCAGAAATTTAGTTTAGAAAATATAGAAATGGACCTTGCCTTTACAGATAATTAAGAAAGTTATTCAACAAAACAGTCTCAATACTAGAGAACTCTAGTAAAACTATAGACTATTATTCACAAACAATGTTTCAATTTATACGATATTATTACTGATTCCCAGTTTTTTAATACATTAATTGATATTATTTACCATCATTCTTTAATTTCTGTTTTGATGACTAGTTTGTATGAAAAGAATTGATAACATTATGAATGTATTATTGAAGTGGTCATTTACTTTTGTCTTCCGTCTGGTACGTACCTATTGATACTACCGTATGTAATATAGGAAACTAATTAAGAAGCAGTCCCTCTATTTGTCTAAATTAAAAATGATGAGGGAGAGTTATAGGGGTGTGACAAAGCAAGGTAGTATTCACAGCTTTATTCATATTTGAGCAATGAACATCAAATATGGGAAATAATAAAAAACAAATATATTCATAAAGAGAACAATATCTTTGTAGTATATTTCATATTTCTAAAACCTATTTAAAGAAGAACTAATTAATACCATTCACTTAATATTAAATTTTACACATGATACTGTTTTATTTAGTATTAGATTTTGTCAATTTTAATTCGAGGCAACAAAAATGAAATTTAGTTGAATAATACAAGAGTTATTGACATTTTTTAGTATCTTATTAAGATATAAAATTTAAGGATCTTTAATAGATAGATTACTATTTTTAACCCTCAATGTTTCAGCCAGACCTTCATGAGGTGTTTACATAAATAAGGTAGTATCCCATAAACATGAATGAAATAATAATATTAAAAAAAGAGAAACAGAAAACGTAATATTATCATATAAAACAATTAATGAAATTGGTTCTGATATTTTTGACATAACAAAATTTCCTCGCCTACTGCGCGATGTAAATGTTTCTAAAATTTAACAAATACTGATTGCAATATAGAAAATTCAAGATCTAAATAAAAATGAAATGTACCTCCCGAATTAATATACGTAATTCTGCGAACTAAATACTCGAAATATGGAATATTCTAGTTCGAAAGGGAGTCGGAATTCAAGCTCGAGAGAATGATAAGTGAGAGATAAAAATTATGAGAAATTGTAAACATGTCTTGATAAATATATTTACTTCTTCTTTGTTAATTTGCCAATTTCTGTAATTTTGCAGATATATTTATGACCTAAAAATCTAGGGTCTTCTTAACTTTATCTTAAACGAAACACAAGTACACTCAAAACTGAAAATTTTTTCTTGCAGTTCCTTCAACCGCTTCTATTACCATTCCCCTACAAAGAACTCCACATACTCCGGTCGAAATATTTTCGTTCCTGCCTCTGACGTTTACGTAGTTGATAGAAGAGATCTCTAGGAGGAAACAGGTTCATTTCCAGGAAGCGACTCACACACCAATGGGTGACATTCTAACAGTAAATTCCTACAGCCAATAACAGTCGTCCACAGCGTCACAGAGGTGAGCGGGCGGCCGGTCTCTTTGGTTGCGTCGGAGGAGAGGAAATTTCGATGGAATCCTCTGGCGAAACGGTTTGGGAGGACGAAGGAACAAAACGAAACAATCCACGTTCTCATGTTAAATGCACGGACTCAGGAGTCCTCTTCCGCCGCTCGCACCCCCCCTTCCTTCCCCCCTTTTTTGTTCGACTCTCCTGATATTACAGTAGCGTCTTTGGTCGCCTCCAAGCTTACTTTGCTATACAACACGAGTATCAATTCAGAGGTCCAGAGTGACTGGGATTTGTTGATGTATTCATTGATTTTACGCAATTTGTATTAGTACTGGCTGAATACCCGTAGCAATGCCCGCGTTATTTTATAATTCAAATGTGGTGCAAATGTTCTGTCTTGTTTATCCATTAATATCCGTAAGCAGCTTATATCGTGTTTACAAAAAAAATCATTACTAACTTACCACACATTACTCTTGTATTGGAGATTTGATATAGCTATTACTGAGTGTAAATATTTTTTATTCTTTTCGCTTTGGGAATAGTGAGTGTGAAAACTCACCAAAAATCTGATGGCTGGGCATGAATATTGATCAGCGGTTGTCATAATCAATGAAGCACACTAAAAACTTAAATAAGAGTTTAATAACATATGGTAGTAAGACATTAATACAAAAATGAAAATCTTTAAAAAAGAAAAAGAAAATGAAAATCTACAAAAAATTACAATTGAAGCATATAGTAAATTCTTTTTGAGGATACGTATTTGGCGGAGTCATTCAACAATTTACCGACTTTTATTTTACTTATGATCGTCAGTTTCATTGCTGCACACACTATTGTGTCCACAAAAAAAGTTTTCAGAGCGGAGACAGCTGTTGCGCCCACTCACCAGCCCACAGCCAAAATGATGCCCGACACACGAGGAAAGTCCCCACCCAATGTGGCGGGAAGGGTGCGTTGTAAAACGCAAAGTTATAGGAGATGCCCACAGGAGCGCGCTACGAGCAGTGGCATGATCAAAATATAGAAGGTTGTGACGACATCCAGGGAAGCTTTTGGTTACTTCATTCGCTCATCATGAAAACCAAGCTATATATTCTTTGGAGTCCAAAAAATTCGTAATATTGACTTGATCACAATCACCATAGAGGAATAAGACAGGTGTGCGCGTACCGAACATGCGCAGTGCAAGCCAATCATATTGAAGACATTTTTCGGAGCAGGTCGCTTCATGCCGACAACACTGTGAAACATATTACATCAAGATGTGCAGCACCTTTCATTCCCTCTCAAAAATTGTCCTGCGTTTCATTGACTGGCCAACGTTCCCTCTACCACGATGTGCAATGGCACACATTGCGTTATTCTTCTATGCAATATTACTCCAAGATAAAAAAGATTTTTCAATTTATTATCCCCTTCTCACGCATTTGAAATGAAATATTTAAAAATCTGGAAATTGGTACAGAGAAGTGCAAATTTACATTTATGTATTAATAACGATAAGGATTCATAGGCTCTATCCCACTTTAATCTCGAGTAACAGGTCGTTCAATAATGTAACGCGTGCCTACAATTTAATAACATAACTTTACCAGGTGATCTTAAAAAATTGAACACTGAAATGATTGAAATGCAAATTTGACAGTTGCATTTTTCAGGGAAGATTGTAGAATCTAAAATAACCTTCAATTTGATAAATTACGCGAAATTGTCGTCATAAACTAAATTCGACAAAGCAGCTATTATGCCGCAAAAATGTCGGAATGAAAGTAAGTATATTTAAATCCCGAAAACCGTAAATAATAAAAAAATTAAATTTATATCATACATCTTCTATTAATAAATTACGTTATAATCTCCATTGAATGCCTTCAATTGTTTTCCATTTGTTTGTGTTGGGAGGTGAATGATCGAACAAAAAGATATATCAATGATCTAAGGTATTTTGACATTATTTTACCCAAATTTTTGTTTCTTGGAAATGTCAGGTACGTTCTTTTCCTCCTTCACAGTCGACAGAAGCATGTCACCTCGCTTGGGCCACAGTGGCTTTCATCCTGATTGATTGTCCTTCCTTCTACAGAATCCTGCACTCTTATCGGCAGACTATTTAAACTCCATCACTCACCAGCAGCGCGTGGCTCGCTACTCTCTCTCCTCTTAACTTCCCCATTTATCTACAACTCTCAACCTTCCTCCTTACTCTCGTTCAATCGACTTTCTTTTCGTTTGTAATAAGGGTTCTCAATTCTCCTATTCTTTTCCATTTAATTTTTAAAACTTTTATGTCCAGTTTGTTGAGTCAGGTAACTGAAGTATAAGAATTAGAGACGAAAAAAATTCTAGTGATGAAGGTGACAAAATGTTTTAGACTGTGATATATTTTCACCAACCAATTTAACACAATTAATCTAATGCAATTCAATATTAACGTTCATAGCAAAAGAGCAAAAGCTGACGATCCATGCGTAGATCATTGCATGTGTTATTTTCCTACTTGAAGGCAAAATATCGGATTGATATAATTTAGTGAGATATACATTGGGACAAAAGCCATCTACACACCAACGTAATTGCTCTGAAAGTTTTCTTGACTCTTGTTGAAAAATTGGGATAAAAATAAAACTTCTATATTTTTTTACAGCATCTGTTAACCAACTCTACTTTTACTAAAGTTACGAGGTACGTAGGCAAACGAACATCACAAAACGAGTTTATAACGATTAAATGACAAAAATCTAAAACTATCCTGTATAGAAATAAATTCGTAATGAGGTTTACCCCATATTGTTTGAAATATGAAAACATTCGCTAAATTAGCGGAACGCCACCGTCTCTCTCTTACCATTTACATTTACCTGCAAATTATACTTAAATAACAGATTAAGCCATTGATTCTAGGTGTTGAAAGCAAAAATTTCATTGACTATTGCAGTGTATTGGAACCTCTTTTTATCCGCTTTAAATTGACTTTCAAGGGTGAAAAATCTAAAACTTGATTTCAATGCTTACGTACTATCCATACAGTTATCCATGTCAAGCTCTTGTAATACATCGAAGACATTACATCGAAATACAAATATTCTGAGCATAATGATCACGTTTATTTAACACTATGGTTTACTATTGCAGAAATTGTTTTTGGTATATATTACGTTCAAAGTATGATCAAGATGACTTTCTTACACACTATTAATATTCAGCGATATGATTCATCTCTTTGTACGTACACGACTATTCTTAAAATAACTATAATTTTGTCAAAACACATCAACAGCATATATTGTTATGATATTATAAATGAAGTGTATGTTTAAAGGGTGTGATACTCCAAATTCTCTTTACTATGTTTAAGGTCATAAAAATGTAAACATATGATAGAAAAATGAAAGAGGACAAAGAAAATAATATATTTGAAATGACATACCCTTGATTCGAGTTAATATAGTATATTGAATCAATACAATACAATTCTTTTGTAATGAATATTATTAGTCTTTCATTTTTCATCAGTATTCTATTTCTTTTTTTCTGTTTTATTAATTATCTTCTTCCTGTAAAATAAATATCTCTTATGCACTGAATTAAATCTCATGACTATAAGCAGTGAAATCATTTTCTGTAACACCTTAGATTTTTGTCAATCGTTGTCACTTTCTTCTTTCAATTCAAGGATGTTTCCGGCACGAGGTATATAGGAGTATTTTGTGAATCCCTGAATGAAAATGAAATTTCCCTTACAACAAGTCTTAACTCCCTATGTCCCCTCGAAGCGCCTTTGTATCCTCGACGCGTTATGGGTAGATCGCACCCTAATCACATTTCCACGTCATCTGCCAAGCCGGTATTGCAAGTATTGTTTTATGTGCTACAATAAAAGTAGCACAAAATCATATGTGATAATACGTAAGAATATTTAAATATGTACATACATTCTCCCTATCCTGACCGTTGGTTATCCGTGGTTCCCAACGGTGCTTAACGAACACACCAGTTGCCACAATATTTAATTCTATTATATTCATATTTGTGGTAAATTACTTGAATTAACCTTAATTTTGTTTCGTTATTATAATGTATTGCTAGATCGTACGCGATAATGACTGAAATTGCTAACGGCTTAACTGACAAGTTCCATAAGGGTGAATACCAGGATAATGTAAGCACAGCCCGTGCCAACTACAGGACCAAATCACAGTCGAACGGATCTACCGCCCCGTCAAAACCTATTGTAACCACATTGTAACCTTATTGCAACCCTTTTCAATTCAACAAAATTATAACGTAAATTTGGATTATGAAAAAATCTGATCAATATCAACAAGTATTTGATGTATACGTGACCTACATCTATGCAATTTATAACAATATTAACTCACAAGTAACGAAGTAGTGCAATCATTCTGAAGCATGAATTTGGTACGCGATGTCATTGAAGAAATATATGGAGGCTATATACCTCCTGACAACAACTTTCACTATTTATTTAAAAGTCTACAGGACTACAACCCTTGCAGAAAAGCGAGTAGATGGATATTTTAACCATACTGATTTGAATAATTTAAAAATACAGAGTATAAGATGTTTTCATTTATTCCAACTTATTTCTCTTTCTCTCTCCGTTAGGCTAAATAATAAATCGAAATGAATTTAGTTTACTTTGTAAGAGGAGATTGGTTTTAAACTACAATGTATAATGTTATTGATTAGTGGCTAAAGTTTGTAAGAGATTCCGAGACAAAAATGAGATAATACATTTAAAAACTGTCTGGAGAGAGATTGTATAGGAATGCGGACGGGTGAAAACGTCAATATGGAGTAGTCTACCTGTTAAAATATGCACAACTAATGCAAATCCAACAAGAAATTCACATAAAAAATAATAAACTGTTTTTTAATATGTTCTCAGCACGTCGAATTCTGTTTCTTAAAACAATAGAGCTATACTGCAATTAATTACTTGTAAAAAATGTGAACAAAACTGTACAAAAATTGTTTTATTTTACCTCTTTTTTCGTCAAGTTAATTTCATTGTCTTTGTATCTTCCCTACCTATACATGCCTACCGAAGCGTTCGCAATCTGCCGGTGAATCAATGTAAACGTGACTTTCATAGACACTGCTACCTCATGGATCATGACTGATCTTGAACACTCCCACTACAGATAAAAGCTTTGTCATCAACTTTTGCTCACATTGCACAAAATAAAGTTTTTATTTCCTTCCTTCTCCACCAATATTTACCATACAGTTTAGTTAGAGGACAATGTACGTCCTACGCACTACGATCTGTGTTTGATCTATTGCGCTTCCCTCGGGCGAATGATGATGAATGAATGTTGTGGTGGAATGAAACGTACGAGAAACGGGAGTACCCCGAGAAAACACGACGCGAATCCCGTTTCGTCCACCACCGCGAATCCTACTTGGATGAGACAGGGTTTGAACCAACGTCACTAGTCCATTAGGCGCTACGCCGCGGATCATCTCAATATTTACCATGCTTTCCAGTGCACTCGTTAGAATTCTATCGGCGACCTTGGAAAGTTTACGTCATTTGTTTTATATTGTTTGACGTCACTGATAATTCCCTTTCCAATTACACAGAGTGCGCAAGGAATGTATTGAAATCGGTCGAAGACAAAAAAAATTGAGATCTCTTCGAATCTTTACGATTCGGCTCCAGGAGAGAGTATTTCCTAATTTTGGCGATGATATCTAATGTCGTATGTACGTATGTATGTTAAGAATTTTCTTCCCCCGATAACCCACGAACAAATTGATTTATCGAAACCAAACTTGAGATTTGACTTCGAATGCATTGGGAAAAGAACCCTATATATCTTGGAGGCGCTGTTTTATATCAGCCTAAAAGACTATTGCAAAGTGTTCAAGGAAGAAGATAACTCAAGCAATCTAATATGTGCACTTATGTCAGGAGTGTACTATGTGATAAGACATATTTTGGAACCTATTGTTCTTTTAAATACGTTATCTAGTTTAAAAATTATATTATATTTTATTTCTATTTCATTTTTTCTATTTTCTTATTATTTTAGTATAATGTATGTTATTTAGTGCTATGCGGTTTTTTATTTTGAACTGAAATTGGAAATTAGAGTGGGGAACACTCCAGATTTTTAAAGAATGGATATAGTCTTAGCACGCATTCCTTCCGTGACAGATTCTTGCGAGGTGTTGGCGTACAACAATCACTTAACCCTTCCCCAGATGCCGTTGTCATTGTGTGCGAGCGCGTGAAACCAGAGCCGCCTCTACTCTCTCGTGACACACGAGATACTAGCTGGCGGTGGAGGAGATGCAGGCGGCGGCCAATTGAGGCCCAAACACCACAGCACGACGACAAACCTGATTGCGGGGATTGATTAATAGCGTTTCAGCGAGTAAGCGCCGCCGCCACCGTAGCCTCACAGCACAAACGCACGCACGCACGCACGCACGCTGTAGGACAAAGCGGTACCGACGCTTCCAGCTGCCCGTGTTTAGAGTAGGTGGATGCTGAAGTGTCGTTAGACAACATGTCGTCGCGTTTATACGTTTAGTTTCCGATTATATGCTGCTTGAGGACTCACGCTCATTTCGGGATTTTTCTTACGCGCATGATTCATCTCAAATATCCAGTGACATCTCACGATACGCATGTAACTCTTTCAACAATAGAATACCGTCCATACCATAAGCAGTCATTTTCTCAAATTTCAATTTCACGAAAACAATTGAAGATTTTTTTCTCTGTTACTATCAACGACGTTCTATTCTCCGTAATACTGTGTGACATTAGAATCGATATCATAAAATCGATTAGAATCGATCGGTTTTTTTACCACCTTCACGTTCTTATTATCTCGGTAGGTGCAATTTCTATCACGGGAGTTCTTGCAAGCATTCATCAGAAAGATAGCTAGAAATCAATCTTATCGGAGTGAATCCAGCGTCTGAATTTCAGCGGGTTGCTTCTAATATTTCTAAGGTTTCCGCAGAATTGAAAACAAAAGTCCAAAAATTTATTTTTAAAAATGTGGTAGAGAAGACCTCATAAGTTTTAAACAAAACGAATTAAAAAATTAGTGAATATGAGCAATATTGATCATTACAACTATAATAGTAACATTTTAATTTTACACACTACCTTAAAATACTAGTGAATACGATAAAAGACTTTCAAGAAATTCCAATTGATACTTTTTGTTGTCCCATTAGATAATTGGTAATGTAAGTGAAAGATACTTAGTACTTATTCTGAGACAATATTATCAGGAACAAACCTTTGACCCACTTAGAATTAATTTCCCAGGGATAACTATCACTTTAATAGAATGACACTTTGCTTCGTTAATAAACTGCTCATTAATAAATTCTTCTCCTTCAAACTCTTAATCAATTAGATGATTCAAGAAAATACCGTAGCTACTTGGTAGAGATATCAGAACCAAGTTGCATCAAAAATCTATCTTCTTTTCGGAAGCGACGCTCCAAAGAAGAGCTCCGAGGCGGAAGCTCTTTTTCAGTCGGCGATGCCATCCACACTACCTCTTCATCTCTCCCCACACCTTCCGCAGTTTCCTCTTCCTCTTAAAAAAAGCGGGAAAGAATGAAACACTGCGGCGTGTGATCCATGGACTGCTTCCTGTATCATAACAGAGATATAATCCACTTGTTCAC
The DNA here is from genome assembly GCA_002313205.1 of Laupala kohalensis. Lineage (NCBI taxonomy): Eukaryota > Metazoa > Arthropoda > Insecta > Orthoptera > Trigonidiidae > Laupala > Laupala kohalensis. The sequence continues at coordinate 373,496 of NNCF01127201.1, forward strand.
AACTGCCTCCTCGCCCTGCGCCAGCGGTTGCCGCTTCCACGGCACGGCGCTTGTCTGTGATCTACAAGCATTAACATTCTTCCTCTTGGCAGCAAGGACGACGATATGGAGGTGGCATATTTTTTTT
>NNCF01127201.1:373653-453254 GCA_002313205.1 Laupala kohalensis
TGGAGCCCCAGGAGGGCAAAGTAAAAAAAAAACTTCCTGGGTCACGACGCTAGTAAAGAAGTGACTTTACTCCACCAAATCTCCCGAAATTAACTCGACTTTTTTAAATGAACGAATGACAATTCATGAATGGCAAAAACATACTCGAAAAGAATTAAAAGTTTTAATAAATATAAAATTATGAAATAAAAAATGTGTAGTTTAATTTTTGTACGCATGCTTGAAGGAGTTCTTCCGCAATTTTCGGAAATAAAATAATTAGAAGTAAAATGAGGGACAAATCAGTTATCACAACATTATTCATCTCATTTAGAAGAAGATATGATATCTGTCTCATTTGTAAATTTATTTTACTGCAGTAACGGAAAGTGAGGGTCGTCAAAGGAAATAAGGGGTAGAATTTCAATTTGAGCCCCCCTTTCCTTTTCTTCTAAGCCCAACCAGAAGATCTTGTAAATAAATGTATGAAAATATTTCAATAATATTTTTATACATACGTAATAATTTATACATATATATTAAGATGGTATATCTCAGTAACTGGTAATATATACATTAAGATATTGAAGTAACATACAATTTTAATGCCGTGCAAACATTTATTTTTAGTTTCTATAATTATTAACCACCAACAAAAATTCACGAACAATTATATATCGACAATTTAATATCAAAGCTAATTTATTTGGTAGGGCCCTTCTCCTGAGCCAGAGTCACCAAAAAGGATTCTAATATTTATAATACAACTCATCAAATTTAATTAATTTAGTATTATCTTTTATTTATAGATCATTGGAGGCCCGCTGCTGCCCCCGTCTCGGCGACACTACGTCTCGTTTCAGTAACCATCGTAAAAAATGTTTCGTAAATGTCTTGTCAAATAGGAAAATGTTAATGGAGCGATTCTTTTGAGATTGAAGATCTAGAAAAGTTCAATGGTAATATCTTCGTACGTTTTCCTCTGACAACCTCAATTTATACGATGGTTACTACTAGTGATGGCTATTTTTGAAAACAAATGAGTATATCATGACCAAAACCAGTTTCTAACTAAATAATGAGACAAAGTTAATGAGGTGATTTTTGAATAGTAACTAATATATTTCGTTTCGAATGCTTCTCTGAATCATGAGATTCATAAATATTTCTATCAACAAAATCTCCATCTGCTCTGCCTAACGAATCTCCGAGTCGTATCTCAAACTGCGTAGCCCTCTTTCTCATAGTGCACTCGCACTTAACCCTCTTTCTTCGCAGTCTCACCTCGCGCCCGTCGCGTTATCTATACGCCCGTAATTCAACTCTGACGACACCTTCTCCGCTCTTCCGGTTGCTGCTCTCACTCCCTCTATATCTCAAGACCCTGCACCTTTCACGACGAAAAAGAACGGATCTTCTGTCTACATATTTCACTTGCGACTCCACAAATGTTGGTGCTCTCATCCATATGCTTTTAAACATTCTCTAAACTGCTCTTGTTCTTCTTCATTTAAATTCAATTTTTTCAACTTTTTTTCTATTCCGTTTATGGTTTATAGTAAGACACAAAAGATTTAGAAAAATTGAAATTATAAAATATAAATAATTATTATTTTCCGATGCTTGTATACTACTCAAAAATATTTTATTTATTTTTAATTTGATTTTTAAAAAAACCGTATTTTAAATGCAACAGAAATTGTCACAATGCAATTTATGACAATTCTTCTGAACATCTCTTTTAAAAAAATGTCGCAAGTCAATATCATCATTTCCATAATATAGTATAGATTAACGATGAAAAAACACAAAGTCTTTGGGTAAGTATTTCTAAAACTGGTTAAATGTGCCAAGAAAAAATACGAGAAAACAAGTGTCCACAGTCTCTATGGAGTACCGTAAAATACCGACTCCAACACGTCATTGATCTCGCTTTTATTTCTTCATCGACTCGTGAGTGCAGTGTACAGGTGCTCAATAATCCAATGATGCGTACGTCAATTGAATCAATCCTGACAGCCCTTGACTGCGGTAATAGGATCTGTGTCCCCTTCCTCCACCCACGTCGGTCAGTGACGCTCTGATATCCTGTACCACACTGGCAACCCACTGACCACAATGCTACCAAAATAATGGGAGTGAATTCCTCGTAACAGACCAATTGAAAAATTCCATCACTTAGAAAAAAATGTAAGTGGAATTCTTGCGTTTTTGGAGTTCTTTGTCCACAAATGTTTCTAAAAACCGAGAAACAAGACAGCATATTTTATTTGATTTAATGCCTCCTTGGTGTTGAGAAGCTTTGGTTTTGCTAAGAATTCTCAAATGCGATGTACAGGGAATGTTCTTAATATAAAAGTTATTTTTGATATATTTGAAGCGGGATTTCAAATTTCAGGTTAAAATCATTCTTACAAATTTTTCAATTAAAAAATCATAATACGTACATACATTTAACTTAATTTGAACGAAATAAATTTCAAAAATTATTTAGTGTATTAATATAACAACGTGAAAAAGAAAACGGAAAACATTCAGCAGAAATATTTAAAGTATGATAAAAAATAATAAAAAAGGACGTAAGAATCATTGTGATTGAAAACAAATGATTAAATATAGATTTTTAAAAATATTGCTTTTGAATCATTTTATCTCTTCTCGTATATCTATTGATGCGTACAATTCTCTATTTGAGGGGTATTTCTCACAGGTTGGCAACCATGAGGGTAGTCGGCACTCGAGCGAAGCGATGGCAAACGGCTCGCTTTATCGGCGAAAAGTCAAGAGACGTAGTGGAGTTGCCTTTGTTCTTTGAAGCTCACGTTCTGGCGTTAAAAACTGTTCCCGCGTGGGACGTATTGATGTCAGGCAAATTGAGAGGAAAACGCATCAATTTAAATGGTCGTTTCCCCTGCCTACGGCAGGTATGCCTTACATCGACAAAACGAAGTTCCACGTTACATGTTGGTTATACTCGAAAGCCCTTTAACGCAATTAATATTTATGGTACATGACATTGTACCCATACCTAAATAAAGTAATTTGTAAATTAATGATGTATTACGTTGTAATATTAAAATTGATCAGATAAATAAAATAATACTTGGCCATTCATCGCGTATAACACTAATGAAAATGTAGCCATTAGATTATAATTAGTAGACCAACGTTGACCTATTTACACACAACGTGGAACTGAGATAAAGCGAATGAATATTTTACTTACCCTTATAAAGTATCTGATTGAATGTGCTTGTTATTATCCGAAGTTCAGGATTTGGCGTATCACCAATCTGAAACAAAATGAAGAGAAATGAAATATTTTCTTATCGTACACCAATTTGTTTAAGTGAAAATATTCACAAACATTCGAACAAATTATCAAAATATTTCGAAACAATTAAAATTTAGGTACTTTATTTTACGTGTCGATACATGTAAAATATATTTTGGCTAAACCATAACCAGAAAACTGTTCAAAGCGAAGTTTTAGTGTCCTATCTGAGTTTACTTGTCTGAGAAATTGTAACGTTAGTAAGGCATCTTTCTGCTTAGACAAACTTCGACTTCATTGAAAATCAAAACTTCACTATCACGTAGAATATTGTCTGCTAAACATATGATTAAGAAATCAATAAATCAATTTAATAGTAATAATAATAACGACTACAATAATAATACAGATGAAATTGTGTGTATTTCGTATAATAATAATAATAATAATAATAATAATAAAAGTTCCTTTATTTTGGCGAGACTCAGACCTTAAGGTCTGCTCTTCCGTCTAACCATTTTAAAACATATACATTTTTAATACAAGATGAAAATGGGGAGGGTCGTATTTACATTTAAAACTGGGCAGCAATACTAGGGACCATCCCAGTAAAACCTTAAGCGATTTGAGTAAACCCAGCAAAACCTCAATCAGGATGGCGGATTAGTGCCGAACATGGGTTAAAAGCAGCAGTAACAGTACAATATAATTATGAATATACAAATAGAAAAATATAGTGATTACAACAAGAATATCAAAACAAATTATCACATAATGACAATATTTACAAATTACATATTACAATATAATTATACCTTACTAGATACATATTACACTGTATTTACAAATTATATATTACATAAGATCATATGAAGCTAGAGTACTGAAAGAATGAAAGAGAGATAATGTAAAAGTAAAGAAGAGAAATAATAAAAGTATAAGGAAAGAAAGGAAGCATACAAATGAAGGAGAAAGAGTATACAGAGAATGTGGGAATACTAAAGGGCATTGTTTTCCATCCATTCTGTAAGACATTGCCTGAAGGAAGAGAAAGTTGATAAAGATTTTAGTTGAGTAGAAAGTTTGTTCCAAGAACGTATTGTGTGTAGTGTGAAGGATTTACTATAAAAAGTTGTGCCATGCCGAGGAATATATAGGAGATGTGAGTCTCGCACGCGATCCAGTTTCAAAAATTTAAAACGTTTTGCTAAAACGGGCAAATGTCCATTTTTTATTATTTTATAAAGAAGAGATAGGCAATGCAGCGTTCGACGTTCCTCGAATGCCAGTGTCATGGATTTTTTTTAAAATTCTGTCACATGGTCATACTTCCTGAGATCAAATATGAAACGAATACATGAGTTCTGAGCTACTTGTAATTTACGTTTCATTTTTTCCGTCAAGTCAGTGAAAAGAAAGTCGCAGTAATCAAAGTGCGACATCACAAGAGACTTAACAAGCATTTCTTTTACTCCTGTTGGTAAAAGATCACGTAGCCGTTTTAAAGAGTGGATGGTGGAGTAAACTTTTTTACATGTTTCGTCTATTTGGGTTTCCCAACTTAGCGAGCTTTCAACGTCTACAATAATAATAACAATGCAGGTGAAATAGTGTGTATTTTGTATAATGCATAGTAATAGAATATAACGTAATAGAATATAATATAAACAAAACATAATATCGATTCATTCAAACAAAGCTGAGTAAGTAAACGCAACTAAGCAACCTGAGTGGTAGATCAGCAAGCATTTCAGCTGTGAAAGCAAGAAGTAGGGTGACCGCCTGCAAAGGGAGAGATACGGCACAGAGCGATAGGGTGCTACCATTGGCTTGACCACCGTCTCATCGTCGCTTTCTCTATAGCTACCGTTACACCCTTATTCCTCCTCTCACACGTACTCTCCTCCGTTCCTTCACCTACACATTTATCCTTTAATACTGATCTTCTCTGGTAGCCCTTAGATCGTACACTTGAAGTTCAACAGTTTTCTCCTCTTCCTCACTTTGACCGTTTAGCATCTAATTTCCCAGAGTCTGTGGTCGACCGATAGATACCTCGCAGTTACTCCACTTGTTCCCAATGCTTCCGGCTCATTAGTTCCGTGCTCGAATGTACGGCTAAACGTATGGATAGGAAACGTACGTGACATGAGGAGAGTGCTGAGAAATATAAAAGAACGAAATGGAGATAATGTATCGCAGAAAATCGAACATGACTTATATTCCCACGAAACATTGCTGACATGTGGTTATTACTGTTCATTAAATTCTGAGGACAGATTGATAAACATTTCCGTATGTTACATTGCTTACGAGATATAGCGAAGTTGAGTGACAAAAAGGGTAATTACTTTCTTATTATACAGTATATATAAGGGAAGTATTGTAATCGGTCGAAAAAAAAATCGAGACCTTTTCAAATCTTTATGAGTTGGCTCCAGGTGAGTCTATTTTCAAATTTTGGCGATGCTGTCCAGAGTCGTTTGAGTATATGCTAAGAATTTTGTTATCTCGATAACTCAAAACAAAATACAGGAATGGAAACCTTTTTTTGGACAGCTCAACCAGACTTCACACGCCGCCCTCTACTTTTGATTTCTAAAAATCCAAAATCTTGAAAAATTAAATGTAATAATATATAGTTATATAATATGCAAAGTATATTGTAAAAAAAATGAAATGTTGTGGCAGTGTGTATTAAGTAAGATTGCTTTGTGATTGCAATCTACTTCACGAAAATTTGGTGAAATATATCACAAATGTTGTAGTTATACTAGACTACAGTACTGTTTATTTCTTCATTCTTTTCAGATAGACACAGACAAACTCTCTTGAATATTTCACTTGGAGCTTGTATGTTTAATGAAAAGCTATTCAATTTCAGATTTTACTAATAATTATTGTTTATAGCAGATTTCCCATAAAGAAAGAAAGAAAGATGTTTCATTAGTATGGGCATAATAAAAATATTATATTGTACTTCGGAATAACAAATTTTTGGGAACTTCTAAACATCCAATAGTTTTTTTTAGGTGATGTGTTAAGTTCGTATATAAGGAGGAAAGAGGAATTAATAGTCATAACAACGATTATTTGGGGAGAAAACAAGACAATTCAATACGTACAGTGAGGAGTTAAATAATTTATTCCAAACCTATGAGTAGAATATAGCAAATATGTAATACTCATGTCTTTTAAAGATAGGAGTATAAAATATGCAGCCCTGAATAAATTATTTAAGATATATAAAATTGAAAGTAATATAAAATAACAAATATCTTATTAATTTATTTTTTCATGAAGTAGTTTCCCTGACTATTGGATGTGACGCTTAAAGAAATTCCAACACAAAAATTGAACAGTTTAACATATTTTTAAGAAATATAATGCGGCATGTTAAATAGCAAATACGTGAGCGATGCATTAGTTCATCAAACAATAGCGTGGTTATCGAGAGTGGCGCTCCATTGGCTTGACCATCGGCCTGAGCTGGTATCAGCCGCAGTGGCAGCAACGTGCTCGTTCTCTACACCAGGCGCTTCCCCATCCCTTGATCCTCTCATAACGCAGGTCCTGGTGGGACTGCGCTCGCCCGGTCACTCGCGCCACCGCCGCGCCGCTGCTCCACCCTCGCCGTCACCGCCGCTGCCGCGCTGGCTAACAGGGTTACTGGGGCGCATCACAGCGCGGCGGGCACAGATAACGCGATACAGCGCCCGTAGATGGGCCAAAACGCGGTTAGCCCACTTTCACGCGGGGAGAAGAGAAGGTAGAGGGATCGATGGCGTCTTTGGGGGCACTCCCAATGGTATCGCCCTTAGGGACAGTGAGTGTGGCTTTCTGATTGTATTCAGACTTGATAGAACACGAGGTGCTTTGTAATCCAATCAACACTCCACGAGAAATATTCAATGCGAATGGAAATGAAAATTGAAAGAAAAAAATTGATATACTTTCATTCATAAACAATGCATAATATTAAATAAACATTTGTGTTTCTTAAAATATACTTGGTGGTAATTGGAATCATTTACGTTATCTTACAAAAGTTCAAGCATATTTAAAACCAAAATAAACTAAAATGAGTAATTTTAAACTAATTTTAATTTGTGTTTTTATATTATCTTTAGAGTCATTTAGTGTGTATGTTAAGTAGACCCACCAACAGGTAACTATTTTTTAGAATAAATGGATACTAGTATCGCCTCACCGATATCCAACAAGTAACTTGTTTACCTCTATTGGAAATAGATAATAATATTACGTAAATTACTACGTAAATTGATCTGGTATTAAATAAATAAAAAAATAAATAACTTTTTTCACTAAAAAACAATTACAAGAAAATATAAATAATGTCGATTCAAGAAGTGCATTTTTTTTCATACTGATAAAGGGCATCCTCTGAACGGGGTTCGAATCCCAGTGTGGCGTGGATTTTTCATCACACCTCAACATTCAGACTGACTCCCAGACCTACTCAGTCTGCTATAAAACGAGTACCTGGTCTATCCTGGGGTCAATCAGGCCGGAGAGAGATACTGACCTCATGTCTTCCTCCTAGCAATTGCGGAGCTCTACTCTCGATGAAACACTTGGGTACCTTTGGCGCCTTTTGTGGGATAGTTTGACTTTGACTTTGATCATCTCCAGGAAGTAAATGTAAAATGGTACAAAATGAAATTAAACTACATTAGGAAGAATATTTAATGACACACTGCTATTCAAATGTACAGTGCAAAGTAGTTACAAAGTACGATAGGGAAATATTGTCTTCAAATCCTTGGAAAATAAACGTAGCTGTAATACTGTATTATTACAAGATATATTTGAAAACACTTTAGATTTCATTTCAGGTTTTTGAATAGTTATGTGCTTGTTTTAGTTCTGAGAAGAAAATTCTAAGAATAACAAATAACACAGAATCCTTACATGTAGATCAGACTGTAATGCTGAAAAATTCCGTAGTTAAGAGGCACACACTATATATCTAATGACTTTAGTGAATTACTGTTGAGTCGTAAGACAATTATCAATTAATAGTTGTACAAAAGTAGCTACATACTCCAATTCTGATCAATGAATATCACTCTCATTTTGAAGAGTTTTCTTTCAAGTATATGGAAGGTATAGAGTGAAATTTATGAAATGAAAATTGGTTAAAATTACTCTTATCTTTTTTTTTTTTGTATCATGTTTTATGCATTTTGGGTATGATAGACAATTATACAAACTTGATGTGGGAAGTTTTGAATCCAAACAATAAAAACAAACACTTCATTTAACCACTTGACAATTTAACGTCCTAACTTAAGTAAAAATATTTTTACTCCATACTAGATCCGTATGTTTATACACCTACTAGCTGAATTACCCGGCGTAGCCCGAGAATTTTCCTAGACCAATCTTCTTTTACGCAGTACAATAAAATCTATCTATACTGCAAGCTCAAACTAATTTTAATTACTATTTTTGAAAAACATACGTACAGCATCTTAACTTTTTACAATTACACAATTTTACAATAATCTAAATTTAATACAAAACTTAAGTCGATACACCATTTTGATTTGCAACTCCGGTAGCAAGAATAAATTAATTCTTGTATGAAATCGTCCTTGAGAGAAAGGAATCGCAACGTCACAAATTAATCTACTACTCCACTGAACCCTTTGGAGAGTTAGGGATATTTAACCTCTATATGTGTATAACGACCACCAACTTTCAGAAGTCATTTCAGAATTAGTCAGCTTCAACGGCCGTTTCTGAAGGAGAGGTGCTCAATTAGTAACGCAACGCAGCGACGCACAGTCGCCAAGTTGCGGGTAAAGGTTTTCGCTGTCACCACCCCGTGTCCACGGGGAAAATCAAACCCAGAACAGTTTAAAAATAAAATCACAAAAAACATTTAATAAATAAAAGAAAACATGTGCTGTTGCACATTTTACATAAAATTAATTAAAAGAATATTACAGTAGCGAATCATTTACTTGTGAGTTTTCTGAAACAGTGAGCAACAAGGAAAGTTTTGAAAAGAATCAGGAACTCTAAAATTCAAATGAATGAAATATTTTAAAGTTGTCAGTAATATATTCTAGTGGTGTATGTTCTATCTCCTGAATGTATTAAAATTAAAATTCAATTGTAACTCAGCGGAGCCTTCACTCCATCTCAATGGATCAAAATTATAACAAACTCAAGTCTAATGCAGACTTGGTTAATGCGACCAAATGATACTGAAATTCAAACCAGTATCCTGCAAGTTACCGCACGTTTCCGCAGTAACTTAGAATTCATATCAAATCAACTGATGTGAACGAATCATCAAAGTTTCTCTCAGGTCGCCCTGGACCTTACAATCTGGCATACGCCATGAGCATCACCCCTCGACATGTCAGCTATCGAGGCAGCATGAAGCCTCATCTTATATAAAGACAAACAGTCACGTGACCTGCTCATGTCCCCTTTGTTCCTAGACACTCAGGTGGGCAACGTGTCCCTTTCCCTTCCACTATAGTTCTACTGTAGCTCCGGAGACAGAAGCGTCACTTTCTCTTCTAAAAATAGATCAGTCTCACAAACATAACAAAGGACACTGCTGTCGAAGTAGCAGTACGTTACTTGTGCTGAACTTATGTTCTTACGGCATCATGTCACTGTTTATACGGTATCTGACAAACCCCGAAATTTGTGGATTAAACCCGTCTTTTTAGATTAAACTTTTTTACATGTCATTCCCTTCCCACTCCATCCAAGGGTGTTCTAGGGCTATTTATCCCCTTCCTAACCCCAATGGTAATCCAACACGGACATAACATCGGAAGTGATTCATTTCGTTTCAGCATCTCTGGTAAACCTACTCGTCGGGAGTCGCGTTGGTCAAATTATCTCGTCCGAGGCAACACACAACAGTGGCAGTCCGCCTGCACCATTTCATTAAAACGCTCATAAAATCTAAACTATTAATCCAAATTTTACGATTTAAATACTATTTTATCTTTGTTCTATACACAAAACAAAGAAGTCATAAAATTTGATGAAGATTTATTGTTTTCTTCTTAAATTACTTTCTTAAAAAGTATTCTAACTCCTATATATTTTTAATAACTCGATCATTTAGGTTAAACATTATAATCAGACAATGTACATCTTGTACTAGTCTTGCACGAACTGTTTTGTAGATTTCTTTAAGGCAAACCATACACCCATTCTTTTTTTTTTTGTGGGGCTTTACTGCTCATGTCGACATCAAAGGTCATTGGAGCCCTAAAAACGTGTACAGGTAGGGAAAATGCAGTTACGCACTAAGGAGAGCCAACATGACTCTCCCCGCGTGTGGGACTCGCCGAATGACTCAACCATACCCAATAAAAACCCTCCTGATTTACAACATACCAAATCATATCTCAAAACCAAATATCAAAACAGCAAATGAGGGGGGACATAACATGAGGGGGAACAAAGAATAAGGAGAGACAAAAATGAGGGGTAGGACAAAAAATGAGAGGGATGAAAAAAAGAGGAAATGAAAGATACCCTAGATCTAATAGCGTCGGGATCGAAAAGAACAAAAGGTGAGCAAGGAAGGTCAGAAAAGAGAAAGAAAGGAGCCTGGCACAAGTAAGTGGAAGCAATGCCAGACTCAGCTCGAAGCCCCGTGTTTGCCAAACACGTACTTACAAGATGTAAGTCCCCTGGGGGGCATACATGCATTCATAGTTGTAACCTATCTCTAATCATTTAGACAGCGTAAGTAAATATAGCGGATTTTTACCGACTTCGTAGACAGTATCGTCGAAAATTATTTTATATCTCTTTTTCACATTTTTTAAAAACAAAAAATAGTTGATATTTTTCCCGAACTATCTCCATGTCAAATTACATATCGATCAGTACAGAGTTTAGTTGTGAAAAAATAACAAACAGACACACTTTCGCATTTCACATTTATGTATTAGCATGAAATACACGAACATAAAATTCAATGCTTGGTATATACAATACGTTATCCATAAAATATAACTGCTTTGAAATAACCTCAATCGAACAAATACTCATCCACTCAAAAATTTTAATACAAATATGGTTCTTTAACTGATTGATGTGATTGAAATAACGAAGTATTATATATACTGATAGTGAAAAATTCAACATAAAATAATTACGGAATAACTATTTTCATCAACCTTTTACAATCACGGATAAAAGTAAGTCTGAAACCGTTATAAGTCATTCCTTATTAACTGCATGAGTTAAAGCATCTAAATCAAAGGCTACAGAAAAACCACTTGCGAGATTTAGAGAAAAGACTCGCAGCTTAAATGCGTGAAGCAGAGAACCTTCATTTAAGGCGCAATGGGTTGGCGTCATCTGCTCTGCTCCTCGACTGAACTGCTTTCTTCTCGTCTCGCTACACAGACGAGGCAACAGAGAAGAAATGCGAGCTAAGAAAAAGGCAATTCCCGCGCAAGCGACTGCGCACGTGATGTAAATGAGCGAAGGGAATTAAGTGGCTACGCGCATCTCGACAGCCGCTCATCTTCACTTGTAACAAAATCCTGGGTGCCACGTGGAGCACTAAGATGTTTTTTGGTTTTCAAGGAGAATCAGAAGAAAGACAAAAATGCAGTGAATCAAATTCTTTTTTTATCCTCAGAAAATAAAATAAATATTTTTTCATATTCCACATTGCACAAATAAGGATATCTTGCGTTTAAGTCAAGAAGAACACACTTTTTTATGCCAATGTTTCGATGACAATTCTAAAATATAATTACTCTGTTCATATCCTCCCATGCCAATCATGTTTCATGTGATGTAAATAAGTATTCATAATTCTGTCTTTTGTGTTGTACGTATTTATGATGTACTAGTCTGCGTACGAAATGATTCTACTGGGGTTCTCTCTCGGCTCTGAAAGCCAAGCTGAATTTGTCGCAATATTTTCACTTCAGAAATTTAAAAAGTGCAAAGAAACTGAGGCACGTAAATGAAAAAGGTTCAAATAGCTGTAAAGTATTGAAGCTTATTAGATAAATTCAGTTCCGCGGTTCTCCTCATGGGCAACTCAAGAAAATGATTTATAAACTAATCGTTAATATATTGTGGTGGTTTCTGGTATTGTAATGGTTACTAATAATAATAATTTAATGTTACCGTTAAGTGTAATAATAATAATGATAAAATTTATTGTCAAAATACGTATGACCACATGGAGGACAATAAACTAATTTACTCTCCGGAAGTAAGCAAAGGACCATCCCATCAATTCCGATCCAGGGCCCTAAGGCAGAGGCAGATTTAACATTTCAGCACACTTAACAACGTAGTTCCGTGCGTGATATAAAATAAAACATAATAACAAATTGGTATTTAATAAAATACAAAAAGTTCTTTCAGAAGTACGTATTGTTATCAAATTATAGATTAATTGGAAAATATTGTTTATAAATCGTGACTATTAAATAACACTAAATTCGAGATTTATTATTTCCGTAGATGCCGTCCCTAGGCAAGCGTCTAGCGGGTCTGTAAAAAAATCCGCCTCTACCTGAAAGAGAACCGGAGAAAAGCCCGGGCCAGGATATGTTGGTGGTTTCAAGGAACAATTGCTTTTTCCTTCATTATACCTACAAAAAGAAGATGTTCAGACATTTTTCGACATGTTATTGTTAATCAAGTGAGTCGAATCTGTTCAGACATTGTTTTGTATTCTTTGACGTGTTATTCCGTCATGCGGAGAGAATTATCTCTGGAGCGCACTCTCTTTGAATGAGTTGAGTGACTCATCTTGATTGTTGCCGAGCTCAGGGAATTTTCCCTTGATGCCATAGGTCGATTCAAATTTCTTGCCGAGAAGATTAGAGGAAATTATTCGACATCTTATGATCTAGCATATTAATTACAAGTTCCTTTTCTGACTATATTCGAGTGACAATCCTGTATCACTCAACTTGGGCGAGTCCAGAAACTTCCTTGCTTTTTCACGACACGTCATCCCAACTCGATACCTGGTCGAGTTATCAGGTTATATCATCGATTTAACCAATCGAACTGGCAACCACGCACTAACTTCAAGTGTATAAAAGGCACATGGCCCTTGCTTGCGAGCAGACATTACTTTGCTGACTACAAGACATTACTTCAAGACATTTCTTCGAGACATTACTTTGCTCACTTCGTTGGACATTACTTCGCGTGCTTCAAAACTTCACTTCATCGCTTCTACATCTCTTCACATCGCAACAACGCGAAAAGGGTTTTTATGACCACGCTACTATCGGTCATAACCAGGTTGGAATTTGGTAACAAGATGCCGTTCTACCTGCACTACTCTACAAGCAACTCAGCTGTTTTCCAGGACTGTTTCTTCACGTCTCATCACATCACGCTTTCTTGGAAATCAGTATTCTATCATTATTTTTCGTTACTTTCATGGCATTTTATTAAACCATCTGTTCTTGTTAGTAATCACTGTTCATTTTTCACCTTATCCTGTACTCACACTCTATTCTTCTTTTTTCATCATTTCTTGTGCAGGCAAATCATAAATGTCTACACAGAAGAGATTAAAAGATATTAAAAAATATTTGTCTACACCAATAATACCACAAACACTAATGAATAATAATTTAATTAGGTATCATTCAAGAAACTTATTTTGCATCAGAATCACAAAGCTCATTCGAGCAAAGATGTGGGTTCCGGGATTGTCATAAATAAAATGGTTTGTATCGAAACCGGTTTATTAATTGAAAAATAGTTCTACTTTTTAACACCAAAATATAAACAGGAGATTCCTCACCTTCGGACAGTGACTTTCTATTTTCTTTTAGCCTATCCTACTCTTATCACTTTCAGTGTAACATATTTAGATGAATTATACGAAAATGACTACTTATGAAGACAACATTTCTAACCTGACACAATCTACAGAACTTCCCTTTTCTATTATGCATCATGAAAATATGCCAAATTGATGAATACAAAATCATATAAATTTTTATTAATCTCATGATCGGTCACACATACTTTTCTCTGTAAGAAGAATACTTCACTGAGTAAGATTGTTTAGGATTTGAAATAGGAACTACAATATTATAGATAGATAAATATCATTACAACTGAACAAGTAATATTTTAAAAATAGGAATTATATAATAATTTTTTTTTAAGTTTTGTTTTCTTAAATGTGGTAATTTTTGAAAGAGAATTCTACCAACAAGTTGCAAAATATTAAATGAGTTTTCAAGAGATCATTTTCTAACTAACAAAATACTCAGCCAGAACAATTTCAATCAGTCAAGAATTTCTTTTATAAAATCGGATATGTTCCTCCTCCTTTCATAGTTATGACATTTCTTCGAAATTTTAATTTTCTGTGCGCAACTTTGCCATGTACATTTCTGTTAAATCGTTATCTGTCCTAGTCAGAAAACTCACGCGCGAAGAAATCGGTTATAAATTGTTTTTCAAACACTTTTAATACTTCATTGTTAAATATTAACTTGTTTGACTCGATTGAAGATAACGAGAATAACTGTTGTTTTTTCACAATTCCTTCTGCTCTCCATAATCTTTATTTTATTTGAGGTACAATTTTCGAATCGTCCTATGCCTCACTAATGTTTGACTTCATTTTAAAAACTTTAATTAAGTTGTTTCAAACATTAAAAAATATTATTTTAATTCAACGGACAAGAAACGATACATCAAGTTACAAGATATATAGGGACACTATATTAAAGCACATATGTTATGGGTTACATGTATTTAGTTTACACTAAATTGTCTTTTTTTAATGAATTACTATTACGCATTACAGAAAAAGAAAAAAATGAAACGATTGTTATGTAATTTACAGAAAAGATATGTTCTGTGATTAGTTTACGAGCTGATATATTCTCATTTCGGAATTTTTAACAATAATCTCTACCGTTGCAAAAGGGAATCTCTCGACACTTCTTTGACTCATGGGTAGCCATTCCGCAGTTCTTACTATATGTCACCTCCTATATGATTGATCCTCGGGTTACTACTTCTTTCCTTACAACGCTTTTTTCGCATATACCATGCAATGTAAGGAGTCACCAAAAAGGTAAAAAAAATTTGGTGTAAAGTTCGATCGGAGTGAAGATTGTTCATCTAGTTATAAGAGAACTTATACAAAATTATAAATGAAATTAAGTGATACTGATTTATGCCTGTCGAGTTGTGAATATTTGTGCTTTGTTTTCTACGTGTCATTAGATTCCTCTAATTTTTATTTCTATCATACTTCATTGGTTGTCAATCCAATACATGAAGTATAACTACTTCAGAAAATCTGCAGTTCATGATAAGATATTTCATAAAAAGTATATTTCCTCATTTATTTTTGTAGGATAGGGAATTTTTTGTAATGCAACGTTAATATCCCAAGGATTTAAAATGGTCCATAGTAAACTGAATTTTCAGGAAACTTCTGACACTTAAACATTTTCTTCATTTATGTAGGCATAGATACGACAGGGACATGAAAATAGAACGATAAACAGATAAAGAATTTTACTGATTTGATTCCAAATATTATGAGACAGATATGTACATGCAAAAAAAGATATTCAATTTACATATTGAAGCAATGATGCTAGAGAACTTTGCAAAGCATTATAAAAAATTTCTCCTACAACAAAACATTTTAGAACAATGAAATTAAATAAGTAAAATGCTGGAAAAACCGAAGCTTGTTTTGAAATACTAAGTGGATACTGAGAGGAATCGAAATGTTATTATATATTTGAAGAAAATAAAGTGAAAGAAATGAGAAACAACATGAAAAGAAAATGTGAAGAGAGATTATTAGAAAATACACAGATTACGAGAAGAAAGACATCTGCCATAAAAAAGATTCGAAATGCCAACAACTCACAAGAGCCACATCAAAAAATACATCTAATAGAGCCAAGGACCACAAGAACTATGCAATTTGTCCAGGCAGTACGAGAATCAAGTACGAGCAGAGTTGAACGTGTAGAGGACAGTCGTCGGCACGCCGGACAGAAAGCACTGGGTGGAAGGAAGGTAGGGAGGCAAAATTGTGCATCCGAGGCCGCAACAGCCGAGTATTGCATAAAACATGGGTTTGAATTTAATTACTTCTCTGTGTATAGGGGGATCGGGGAGAGAGCTGCATAATTTGTGTCCATCTGCGTGCGTCGCATGGGGAAGAGGCGGTGGGATGGGGAGGGAGTGCAATCCCTAAGGGAAGGAAGCAATGCGCGAAAGCCTTCAAAGCATCGCCCACTCCCTATGTCCTGCAACTTCTCCACTTATCTTCAATTTGGTTAATGGCTTCCTTGTAGGAGATCTTTGCTTCTCCACCACGGCGTGCGACAACCAGCTTTACTATAGGTGTACGAGTATTTAGTGTCGTACAAAATAAGATACTTCACTATTTTTAACCATTACAATATTTTTTCTTTACTCAATGAATGTTACAAGGTGAGCACGTACATTTTCAGACCATGCAATCAGCTCTAACAATTTGTATGGAGAAATGTTTCGTAGAGGTCCTTAGTAAGTGAAATATATGAGTGAAAAACCAACTGAAAACCTCACCTAGCTTTACCTAGTGTGAATCAAACTGTGTTCATTCAGCAATAGCTGAGACGCTACAACAACGCAATCGTAGATGATCTCATGAAATAAACATTGGGAATTCTTTTTTATAGAAATAATAATGTAAATTGAAGTATATAGGAAATAATTTATTTCAAAAGGATGTATGTTAGAATATTTTGCTAGTTAATTACTATCTCGTATTTCATTGCTTAGTCAAGAGTAGACAACACTAGGAATATCAACATGTTATTTATTGAAAACTATGTATAATATCAATAAATAAAGCTCTTTCAATTAGCACTTTTGGATGATCTGATAAAATAATATAACGTTGTAATTAAACCAAAATCGCTTTAGATCATGTAACCTTAAAGGTAGTAATTGAATGAGACATGCTTGCAGTAACAACATACTTCAATATATTGCGCAGCATAATTTTTTGGGTTTGCAGCGTCCCAAACGCTTATACGTTGGATCAATCAATGACTAAGCGTATGCCTGCAGCGATTAACAAATGCACGCAAAACACATTTATCCTCATTACGTGTATCCCAACTGCCCGCAGCTTGCAGAGATTCACTTTAATGGAAAATGCACCTCTTTTGTAATACGCTACAACAGAACTACATGAACTCACAGCGTTTTCGCCACGCTCTGTTACAAGTTAACGAACTGGAAAGCGCGAATATGTTTTGGAATGAAGTATGGGACTTCAACTACATTGCTGGGTAATGGTAAACGAGGTATGGTCAAACGGCGCACATTAAATTATACTTCAAAACGGTCACTTTCAATTTTTCAGAAATTCATTAATTAACTATAACGTCATTACATAATCGTATTTTCAATGGAATATTGTATATGTACAGAGTACTAATTGTTCAATATTCAGTAATGTAAATAATTCTCTTAAATTGCGGCAAAACTTAATTCCAAAATCTAATATACACTAAATATTGAAATAAATCTGTGTAAAAAACGTTTATAATTTCGATCACTCTTTCATGACAAAATATACATCTTATAACATTTGTGTTTTCAAACATCAAAATGATATTACTTTACAAAAATTACGCTAGATATAAAAAATTTAGAAGTGAAATAGACCTATATTAATCTCGACATAAATCAAATTATTCAACAGTATTTTACAAAAGTTTTTCCTTATAAATTTACCACCAATGTGGAAAAGAATTGAGATAAAATGGTAATAAAATATGTTATGACAATTAATAAGGTGCTTTTATAATATTTTGAGGCGAAAAGCTTCACTTTATGAACAGAACGGGAGAGAGCGAGCATCTGACAATTTTAAACGTAACCCTTTTGAAGTTATGCTGCTCCCAAGATTGCTCTGGGGTTTAGCAGACTGTGCCGGGGGTGGTTTAAAAAGGAGGGAGAAAAGTATATTTTTATTCATACCGAGGTCTGAAATTATACACGGTGGAGCATAGCTTGAAAATGGGAATTCTAGTCGAGATACAAGGGATGAAATGTCCCCAGTCCAATGTTCTTTATAACGTGAGCTAAAATTTACTTGTCGAGGGTATATTACCGATACAAAGGATTGATGCCTGTAGAAGTTTCCTACAAATAAACGAAATAAATAAATATAAGGACGGAGAATTAATAACTATCTTTTTTTGTGGGGTTTTAGGGCTCGTCAACGCCAGGGTCATTAGATCAATAACTATCACTAGCACGTGCAGGGAACAACATAATTTCCCCTTGTTTTAATTACGTATTTCAATTTGCACAATATGAAAAAAGAGTATACGAGCTCGTACTATGAGAGTAAGATGTGAGTCAATGGAATAACAATTTATACTAATTAGGTATTAGTAGGACCAAAGATTTTACTTCATATAGTGACACTGATTTATGACCACAAAATAGTTTACAGAAGTGGATATTTTAAAAACGTTTCTTTCATATTTTACACAGTAAGTGTAAGGTATTATTGGCTTTCTGAATACGAAAAAAAAAAGATACAATTTCATCACATAACTTTGACTGCTCATTAATGTTTCTTTACTTACAATACTATACCCGTAAATGTAAGTTATTTATTTCTAACTAGAGAAAGAAAAAAATATTCATGATATATCATAGTTGTGTAATGAATAAAATTCTAAATAGATGAAAAATCAGCTTTAGGAAAACCAAAGCTCTTAGAATTATGATTTATCTCTTCATATATGAATATAAATCTTCATCTACTTGTGCAAAGACACACAAAATTTCTGAACGTAGCAGGTAAATTCAAACAAAGTACATTGAGGGTATTAGACATTACCATTAAATAGCGTAAATCATACAATTTAACTTAACTACCACAGGTTCAACTATTTCATATCTCTAGTAAAATTCAGGAATAAGTGTAACTATATGTATATAATATTGGCATAGGAAACATGAGAGAAAACAAGAGAAAAAGTTAAAGATTTGATAAATATAACAACTTATGGATTGTAATATGAAAACATGTGCATTGGTTTCAAAGACAATTAACATATTATATATGCAATCTCAATAAACCCATTCCAAGTCATCGAAACATATTTTCTTGCCATTAGCAATTCATGTATCAAACGAAGGATTCACAAATGTTTCACAAGTTGAACACATTGAAATCATCAAATCTACCTTAACTCATATTAAGATAAGTATTTGCCTTTATAGTTAACATGAAATTGACTCGGGTCAATGCGACCATTTTAAAATGTTCAGAATCTATTTCTTAGCAGGATGTTCTACGGGCATGCAACGAGCAGAACACTCCTGTACCATTGGTGGTATTAAAGTCAATAAATTTTAAGCAAAACAAAATCGTTGCGTTGGTCTTCATTTCTGTTTCACTGTTCAAAACAATTATTCAATTAATTTGAAACTCTATTTATACAACATTTACTGATTTATTCATTGTCAAACTATTGAAATCCATTTTAAAAATAGGAAAATTTTGCATTTTTTAAGAAATTATCTTCTTAAAACTTTTGTGTAACTAAGGTTCGAACTATCCATCTTGTTCTTAAAATAAATATTTGTAATCGGACGATATTTTTTCTGTTGAGTTCATCTGTAAAAGAAAGCATTAAATATCAAAATTTGGATAAGTTCAATACCTTATTAATTGATTTTACTTATATGTCATTATTATACTATTCTTCACATAAATCATCCTTCTCCCACATTACTTTCGAAACTAATACAAACTCGACATCCTCAATCACAACGCAAAAATATAATATTTCACATTAAAATTTTATAGAAGAATTGTTGTGTTGATTACTACCGTTATAGGAAAACAATGTTTTGTACGTACAAAGTATTGTATGAGAATGATGTCCTCATATTTAAGCGACCTTGTTCTGAGTGAGAGAGTGAGTGAGTGACTCATACAACGCAGAGAAAAGAAACAACTGTTTAGGATGGAAAGTTAAAATATAGAAAGGATTCTGCTTTTGCTTTGTATTGGCTAACGAAGAAATGAGGTTTTGAATTCCCGATTTGAAAGGAGTTAAGGAGAAATGTGATTTCCAGGATTTTGCTTAGCCTACGAAATAATTAAGAAATATCAGCTTTTGTATATCAACATGCTTCTTTTGTCTACACTAGTTAAAGAAGGCTTAAACGGTGACGTAACAATAACTTCCGAGTAAACTTCGAATACTTCAAATACAATTAATATACCTGTACGTGTATAAGAAACTAATTGTACTGAAAATAAGTTGAATCTTTTTGTATGGACTCATAATTCTCTCCGGTGTAAAAAGCTAAAATGATAAGAGAATTTCTGGTGGATTACAAATATACTTGCATAGATAAAGTTAACATGTTTTTAGCTACGTTATATAACTGTTTTGTTTCTTCTCTTCTTTTTGAAATAATAGTATTAAAATATAACTGTATTACAAAATAAGTATGGAAATTATTAGAGGGATATTGAACTAGTTAATACATCATTTCTTTATATGATGATATATTTTAATGGTGTAACTACAATTTAAAACACAGGATATTCGGTTACGGGTCTTGATTATGCGTAAAATAAAGTAAGTTTTTCTTGTTAATTGGTGATACGTCCTATATATCCAAATCTCAATTATTACCTGTTATTTATTTGTTATATTATTTATTAAGTATTTATTCTTTCTATTAACTTATTTGATTTTGCCACCGAATTTTCTAGTTCTGTTACAGGTTTCCAGTTACTTTCCAGCTTTTTTCTTTTCCTGCTTACCGTGCTTGTCATAACCGTTCGTTTCCCGTTGTTTCCGACGGAGCTCAATGAAATAACTATATACAACAATACCTTATACTTTTTATTTAATACACTTATTAACTTTCTTTGCCCTTACCGATATTAGTTACCTGCCATATAATCATAAACCTTTAATATTTGTATTTTTAGTTACTGTTCCAGTTCATTGAGAGTGAATACTATGGTATAGTATGCACAGCCCACGGCAGATTTCAGGGCTTCTACAAGGCGCACGGGTCCTAAGCCTCGCCATATATTGTAAACACTAATGTGAAAATAAAACCCTTTTTATATTGATATAACATTAATAATATTATTTATACGTTAAATAATTTAAATATATTTACAAAAATTTAGCTCTTAAGAAGACCAAATTTCATTTAAAATGCCAAACGCAATTTCATTGAGTGCCTACTCTGTATGCATGAACACTTCGTCATCTTCATTATTAACAAAACCTTTTGGCACAAAATTGTTCAACAAAAAAAAACAGTATAGCCTATTCTTAACGAAAATAGAAAGAGTATGTGTACGTGCATCGCGCAAATAAGATAATTATATTAATTTCTGGTATTGGTCAAGATGTCCAATGTATTTTGACCCACTGTGCAACGTCGGTAGTAGAAGAGCACAAGGGAATTGTCGGGAGGAACGGGTCAGTCGTGCGAGAAGTGCTCGTGTGTTTTTTTAACGAGCGCTCCAGGACGACACACCCAAGTAATTAGCATATTACCACAGCGTTGTACCCTCTGCTCGGACTTCGCGACAGAGTCCCGCTCACCCTCATTCTAGTCACCCTTTTCAGTCTCGTTGCGTTCGTCCGCGGCGATCTCGAAAGACTAATGACAACATGGAACGTATTTCCACTCAATACTGATCCGAGAAATCGCTGGTCATTTAAATAGTAGTGGGATAAATCTGACATGAGAAGGAGAACAAGATAAATGATTGAATCGTGTGTTTTATGGTTCTTTTAATTCTCATTATTATATGATTGTTTACAGAATAAAAAGTATTTAAAACTATGATGGAATTATACTATGAACTTCTATTTTAAGATTTAGATGGAATAGCAGAAGAGAAAATCTTAAAGTCTAAGCTACTTCCACTAACAAAACGTTAATATAAAAAATATAAATGTTTAAAATATTGAGGACAGAAACGGGGTTTCCTTTAATATAATCAAGTTAAAAGACCACTGAATGTTATAGGTAGCTTTTCATTTTCTTATAACTATTGCTTGTTTGTAATATTATCTGAATTTATTAGTCCATGAAAAAGAAACTCTAGTCCACAATAACTTTTACCTCATATTCATCAATATATAGAGATAATTTAAGTAAAATTTATGAGTGATTGATGTGGGTATTCACTCTGAAATTGACGTTAAATTTATCACCCAGAAAATATGAGATATATGACACATGTTTTTCAACAAAATATGGCGTTGCTTAGATTTGTACATTAGGTGTCTATTTTAAGCCATGAAGGAAAAAAACGAATAAAATTTATAGCTGATAAGTGATTGTACAATTTATATATTTACTTATACATATCACATTAAAACATATGAGAGTGGTACACTGAGTTTAATAAAAATATTTCCAATACTTGTGGTATTGTTTGTATCGTCAGCTGAAAACAAGTTTATAACTCAAAAATCGAGGGTTTTTTTATTACGTAATACAGAAGGTATAATTTAGGCACCTCTATACACTTATACCTTGAATTATTAATCAGATATCACATGAATGGTGTGATCCTTCGTGATGAAAAAACATATATATANGTGCTTCAACTCTTCTTTTGAATCTTGAGAAAATTCAATGTGTAATATTAATACTGAATTTTAATCAACTTGTAGATGCCCTGAAGAAGACATTGATCGGTGTTGAAACGTTGGAGTAAATAAAGTGATGTGTAATATGTGAACTTTATTTGATTGTCTATAATATTTAGCGACCGCATACCCTGTTTATATTATATAATATCAAGACAATCAGTAAATAGGAAAACAAAATCCTTTATGTCCAGACCCGTATGGTTAAACTTTGATCCTCTGTACCAAAAACTTACACTTCTCATATGAGCAAGATGTTTTCATTTCTCAAGAAATAAATTAAGAAATAAATTATATTTTTCAAGAAATTTCCAAAAATACTTTTTTTGTGTTTTTCTCGTAAGTACTTGAGAACATAAAATTCGTAGCAATTAGTGAACAAAGTATATACAAAAGTATAATTTTCTTATGTTGGTATTTTTCAAAATTTTTAAAATTCAGTGTGAAGCAAATATTTATCCTAGTCATAAAGAAAAAGAAAAAATGTTTGTAAAATCAAATTCATGAAAATCATTGGTGGAAGGAGTGTCTTTGTTTGGAAGCACAAAGTTACCTTTACATATATGCAAGTACTCCCTTTCTTTATGCAGTGTACTACTTCTCAAACATACATTGATAAAAAGTCAGAGAAAATATATTTTGTCAATTACAAAAGTGGTGAAATCTGGCACACATAACTTTCGATATGACAACGAACAAAGATAAATACGTAATAAATTTGTTAATATAAATGGAAAACATTGACGTTAACTACATTTAAAAGTTTCATCTTATATACTCTATTACATTTTTGAATGGAAACTAAACCAAAATTTTATCTTTACGTCAGTTGAATTGCGTTAAATACATGTTTTATTTACAAATTTACTTCGTGTAAACCTCAGTCGTTCACAAACTCACAAAACGGAGATCAGCTAACTCTGTAAAAAAGCTCGTGCGGTAAGAGAACTCATCTGCATGATTTATCGTTTCGCGAACGCACACTTCCTAACCGCTCTTCCGTGTATATCGCTTAAGTGCACTTAAAATTTTGCCTTTTTGTTTTGTTTAACGGAATTCCCAAGCTTAAATATTTAACTTAATAAATATACCTCTTCATTGCATCAGTTAAAGCATGAAGTTTATACATGTATTTTGTATGAAGATAGTTTATATTCACCCCGAGTTACAGAGTAATAGCTTAATATATATATAAATTTCAAACCAAAAAGGTGTTACAGAGTATTTTATTTTTTTATATATCTCATACTAAAAATGTAATCTGGGTTGTCAACGAGTATAAAATTTAAAAAATGTATAAATTTCGATAGATCTTTACTAAAGACGTTGTACAAGAAGCTGTGAGGAATTAAATTTTATGGTTTAAATTTTATTCTGAGATATGTTTTAAATTTATAAACAATCAATATTTATATATAAAACAGAGTTTCAAATTAGTTTACACTAGATTTATGTTCTCATATTATCACGTATATTTTCTCATTCACAACCATTTCATTTGTAATATTTAACAGTAAATTTTGATCGACTGGAAGATAATTTCTTGATGTAAATAAGTAAATAAGAATTAAGAACTCAATCATTTTTACGTATACATTCTGCAAAAATTTTCGCTCCAACTTCACATTGTTATGTGAACACTCTGCTGTATGGATCAAATCCATACTATGGTTTTACTTCTACCGCCCCAACATATTGTACGCTTATATACCTGATGTGGAATTTACTTATAAACATCGAAAGTAGTTTCGACTCAATCCTTACGTCATTGAGCATGTTACAGGTCACGGCAGCTTCAATGACTTCTTGAATAAACGAGGATCACGGGATGATCCAATGTGCATCTGTGGCCAACAGGAAGAGACGCGCCATCACCAACTTTGGGACTGAGAGAGCGGACTAGATACGAAAAATGAGATAAATAGACACACTCACGGATTCTACGACGAAAATAGAGACCAAAAGAGATCGAAATTTTCAGGAATTGTCTTATGAGACTTGGACAGGTGAGAGACGCACTAAAGAAGGATTTGGACGAATAGAAAATGAGCGCTCACCACTTTGTGGCTGGGACGTGAACATTGTGGGAACCCAATGGCAAAGCAGCGCAGAGATGGAAGTACAAAGGTTATAATATGTAAGAATAAGAGCTTTGTAATGACAATGTTAAAGACAAGGCTGCCAAGGCAACCGTGATTAATAATAATGAAATGAAATGTAAGAATAGTGCAATATTTAAGTAGGTTTTTAAGAAATATTATAGGGTACTTCTATCCATTACATAACTCACCCTTTTGTTTGAAACAGTTGAAGAGAGATACAGTGAGAAGGTGAGAGCAAGCCTTGTTGTTACGTAACACAAAATTTTATATTTTATGTTTGATTCGGATTGATAGTTATGTTTGCTTTTAACCATAAAGACTGTCACTAATATATGAACTGACAGCTAAATGAAAGGAAAGAACAAAGAGGAACGAACAATTACGACAGTGTATCAATTGCTCCATTGAAAAGCGACTATTTTTCCTTAACGTTGGGTTGGGTTAGCGTCACGTTATTATTGGAACAGGTGTCGTTACAGTTGCTTTACGAACCGGTTTTAAACATGAATGGAGTTAAAAATGACCCTTTAGAATAGAGTGAATCTACACGTTACAAAAAAAAAAAAGCATTTAAAATTTTGATTCTTCACTGATACTATGCTGTGAAACATGTGAGGAACCATATATCTTCTGAGAAACTACTTCTTTTATTTCAAATGTAATCCTGAGAATACTACTGAAAAATGGCGTCGTAACCGCAGCCATCCGAAGACAGAAGGGCACAGTGGCAACATGTGTTTCAATTTCGAAACACTCCACAGAGCGAGGGATGGAAATTAACCTCAGAAAACTCTCCAATAACCCTCGTTGAAGTCTGGTTAAAGACAGCTATAGGATTGGCCCACAGCAGAGTATTCACGAAACGAGTGCGGAAAATGGTGCAGAAGTAATAGGAGAGAGAGAATGAATGGACAGTTGCGGTTAAGAAAGAAAATGAAGAAAAATCTGTAATGGTGTTTTTGTTAACAGAACAAAAATCACAGAGAATAAAAGAGAAGTACATTGTGATAAAGAGAGAGAAAATATGCAAAGAAAACTTTTGACTGAGAAGAATATTGTAGAATATACGGCAACAGTGGCGGATCTAGACCGTAGTCAAGGGGGGGGGGGATAACTAGGGGGGAATCTGGGGGGCATTTCTNTAAGCCGCTGTACGGCAACACAACAAATAACAATGATAAAACATACTACCATGAGGAATATGAAAGGTGGAAGAGAGACTATTCATGTTAAATAAAACGGGTTAATGAAAAAGCAAAACGTTGCCGAAGAAAAATACGTATGACGGTACACAACCGGAGCAAAAATTGCAGAGAGGAAGCCTCAAGAACGAGCGAAGAGCTCTGAATACGAATGGGAAAGCAAGGGGAACCAGAGGGGAATGGAGTGTCGCGCGGCACGGCGCGGCGGTAGCGACGGCAGCACAAAATGAGAACACATTTTCAGGATCTCAGCGAGGAAACGTAGAATAATGAAAACGTAAACCACAGCGGAGGTTTCACGGTGGTGGAGGACCCGCGCTCAGCTCTTCGTGTCTGACAGCATCGCACCCGTTCCGGGAATGGAAGGAGACGACGAAGTGGTGTGTTGCTTCCTCCTCTTCATGCAATTGCTTCTTCACCACATCGCCCGTCGTGTGAGAATTCACTTCTATTAGCAACGTCTACGCGCTACTTGGACTCGAAATATGCTCGTTTCGTCGGTCGCTATTTTAAATACGAAACATGTCCTTCACGTGACTAGCAATGAACTAACCTTTTTTCGAGCTGTATATGAGCAACAGGTTTATTTCACGCCATCCACTCGCTATTTTATGTTTGGATTGCACTCATTCATTACTCACAAACAAATGTTATTTGTTGTAGACGAACATTATTCATAGTTTATGGAGAGTGACTTGCGACACAAAAAGAATGGTACCTTGAACCTTCACTATTAAATTTTTACTTAATATTTATGTTAGCAGTTCTTACTAACTATTAAAAGCAAATAATGGAGAGAAGAAATAAGTTTAATATAAGGTGACCCCATGGAATCACAACAATATTACTGATATTTTAGTAAGTGGAAGTTCAAAACATTCAGAATAATATTAATCACGTTTTCTAAGTGATAGTTAATGTATCATAACCATCTAAATATTTACGTAATCTTTACTGCGGTAAGTAGAAAAAGTAGATTGTTGAATCTTCGTTGACTATGACGAGTTGAATTATTATATTTATTAAACTAATTCATAGTTGCGAGAATTATTATCCACATGAATTAATATTCAAATTTCTAATAAATAAACTTTGTCATTAAAGAATTACAAACTGCGTATGACAACGTGGAGGACAATAAACTAATTTATTTCCGTGAGTAGTAATTTAGTTTTCCATGAGTAAATTCAACCATGTTTTGACGTTTTGAAGAAACGCGACACCAAAAAGTCAGTTCTGTGATTACACACATGATATTAAAATCAATCAAAAATTGATACTTTCATGATTTTGTTCCCACATTTTGGGCGAAGTAAATAATAGCTAATGGAATGTTTTTAATGAAATTGTTCAATACAAGCGTTAGTAAAAAACGGTTCTAAATCAAATTTCTGTATTGACGAACGAATAGGAAACACGTGAACTTTCTTTTAATACAAGTTTTTAAAATCTTTTTCCTCTTACTGGTTACGTGAACGCTTCCTCTCGTGGAAACCTATTTTTTCTAGACCACTACGATACTCTAAAAAGTGTAACCGTAAAATAAATTCACTAGTAACGATTGTATTCGTTTACAAGAGAGCAATAATATACTCTATAAGATTTGGTACATACGTATTTGTAAAGGTACAATAAGTTGGTACGTTTGTTGAAATATTTTAGGCAAAACAGATTTTTAAAACAAAAATATGAATTTAATTACAGAATTGATAAATTTTGATAATCAATTCAGTTGTTATTATGAGCGTGAATGATTAGCTTTCGGTTTTCAACTGTTACCAGTTTGAGGCATGTTTGTGTTGGAGCGCTCCAACTGAACATCTCTCACCCCTAACGTCCACGACGGATGCCACTATCGCTACGTTAACGACTATTCACGTGACCGCAAGCGGGTCGTTAAGCAGGGCGGAGCCACCGGAAGAATAGGACCACAAACAGTGCAATAAAATTCCAATTGTCCCGCGACATTACTTCCTCAGTGGGGACCTTCTCGGTGGTTGGGTACAGGCAAACCAAGTATTAGAGGTCGGGAGAAACACTCTATGGTTGATCTTTCCAATCGTAAATTTTTAAATATTACTTTCGAACGATATATGGTGTTTGTCGAAATCTGGCCTGTTTACTGAATTGTTTTTGATGATATACAATAATTTTAACATACGTGGTATATAGAAAGTAGCGTAATCGTTAAAAGAAAATCGAAAACGAGATTTTGACGGAAAAATCCGTTTTGGTGGTCCCTGATTCCGAAAGTTTGGTATAGACGCAGTAAAATAATTTCTGTCTGCCCCACTTACACATTAGTTTACTGTTTCAAGAAGTTTGAATAATATTTAGCAGAGTAAATGGATCAAGCAGACGTAGAATAAATTTTTCGTAAACTGAAATGAAAGATATGTTAATGATAAAATACATAGGAGGACAGCAAACGCACTGCAGATACGAAAATCATCAATTTCTGTCTACAACAAAATTACATTTACATAACACTTTTACGAAATTTATAAAACTGATATGTCGCTATATGTTTTGAAATAATATTCAAAATATTTATATCAGTTTCAAATTTAAAAAAAGCCAGTAATCAGCTCATCTAGCTACTTTTTACTAGCTTTACTAATTTGGGCATGAATACAACACTGGAAGACGCCCAAAATATACAGGCCTACACGCCATAAAAGACCCTTTCACGATAGAATTTTTTCTCACTCTACGCTGCAGACGGAGAAAAGTATATGAGAAAGTATGTGCAATGGTTTTGCACCACTAGTTCTCCTGGTAACACCAAAAATACCGCAATGTAGTACTCTAGGTTTCTCTTACGGGTCTGAACGTCCATCAATATAATAAAACGACAATCACACCACTTGGTGACAAAACTTTAGGGTGTTAAATACACTCAAATCGTAATGGAAATTGCTTCGTCATGCAGATGATGTGTACAATCGCAATTTTATTCATACCTAGTACCCTACGCCATGTGAAATGCATTAAATCATTTTGAGTTGGACCCATTCAAGAACGGATTGGATTACGAATAACACATTGTGGAAACCTCGGAGGTACCTATTCTAGGCTGGGCTTCACCCGCTTGGTGGTTTTCTATTGTGGACGCTCTATGGATCTTATATATGACATAATACAAACTAAAAATCTAATAAACTTAACCTTAAAACATTATGTTTACAAACATAATTTTAATCATGTTACGTCGAATGAAAATGGGAGATGGGACCGGGATTCGAACCCGGGACCTTGAGCTTTACGCGCTCAAGGCGAACGGGATGGCGCAGTCGGTAGGCGCATGAGCGCGTAAAGCTCAAGGTCCCGTTTTCGAATCCCGGTCCCGTCTCCCATTTTCATTCGACGTAACATGATTAATCTGTTACCTGGCGGTGAGGTTCACCGCAATCTAAGAGATTTCTAAACATAATTTTATATTCTTCACTCATTCGAGGGCTTCGTCAGTCACGTTATGCACATCTGCAATGTCTCCGTTTTTATAACCGGACTGTGAACACGTTAATATGTGGTCCATGTTCTACATTTCTCCACAGTCACACATAGGGTCCATGATAAATCCCAATTTAGCCAGCTCTTCTCTGCATCTCCCTACGTCAACTCGGATTCGATTAAGAGTACACCACAGTCTTCACGGGATATCGAAACCAGGCACTTCTTGGGTTGGATCTGCCACTAGGTCATAGTTGCTCGTCTTCATTTTCTGTCATTATTTCTTCCACGTGTTTGGGTCCAGAGACGAAATATTTAGCTGAATCGGGTTCCGGGATTTAAGATGCTTTCATTGTGCAATAAATTGGTGAATAGGTAGGGAGGGATTATTGGAGAAGATGTGACTCAGTTTCTGTTCCGCTTTTAGGCGTCTGTGGTCGGGAGGATCTATATGGGCCAATACGGGATGCCAAGGAGTTGGAGTGGGTCTTAATATTCCCGAGATTATTCTCACTGTTTCCTTCAGCGAGTCAATAAAATAAAACAAAATGAAAAACACATAAAGAGAAAATGTAATATATAATATTATTAGGAGCTAATATAAGTTCGTTGATTGGAAAACTGTTTTCTCCGACTGTAGTAAGTGTTTTATTTTTTATTTCAATACGATTGAGAAAATTATGTTGCGTCAAGAAGATTTCTATGTTTACAATCAGAGAAGTAAGTGACAATATATGGCCCTCGAATGTCGACAACTGAATCCTGCTAATATAACAATTATTTTAATATTCAAAGAATTCAATACGGTATCTAATTGTATTTCACAATGAACGAAGTCACAATACAAAAACGTCTGGTATTGTTATAATAACGCACCATTTTAACAATCAAAAACACTTACTACATTTCGACCAATGCTCACAGTTCAAGCAATCTATGCGTTGTCATTTTCCTTCTATCCAAAAGCTTGTTGCGAAAGTTACCCGAGCCATTCGACGGATGCACAGAGATAGAATGGTAGAAAGCGTAGAAAGCTACAGACGCTGAGACTTGTTCATTGAAAAACAGAGATGCGTAGAGATATTGCAGAAACATACAACTACACGGACAAAAAAGAAACACTTTTTGTAGGGTTCATGTAGTAAAGAAATAAAAATAAATGTTCCACGCTTTATATTTACATTCAACCTATCTAGGGCACGGGATATTTGCTATTAGTTTCGTAAAATGGACAAGGTTCTGAATAAATTTGCGTTTTATCACATTTAGAACGTTTACATTAAATTCTATACAGTTTGTTTATATTTTTTCTGGGTTGGTAGGTGTGGTCTGCTTAAAAGTGGTTATATATATGTATATACTTAAAGATGATTGATCTTCAAAGAAACAAAATAGATGGTAAAAAGGGTAGCTGACAAAACACAAAACATAAAATAGGTAAATATAATGAAAAAGAGTGAATGTGAATAATAATTGTAACAACTGTCTGACCTCCACAAAGAGATGTTAGAAGATTCCGATAAATATTTCAAAAATACGGAAGGATATCTTTTAGAAAAGAAACATTATTACAGGCAAGCACAAGGGATGAACTGGTTTAGTCCTTTCTCGTGGATACAAAGGGAAATAAGTGCACAAAACACATTTCGTGTGTTTGGAAGTCTATAATTTCAGAGATGAATTAGAAGGTACTGAAAGCAATTGATATCAAAAAAACTTAATTTGTTTTGTCTTATAACGACAAATTTTCTTTTAAATAAAAAATTTCAAGGCAATCTCATGTTTCCAGTTAGTGAAAGAGAAGGTAATAAAAACGTTCTTATCCTTTCTGAAAAATTAAACGTTCATGAAATGTATTACTTATAACTCACCTTGTACTTATACATTTTTGTTTGATATTTCTGCACATTCATTTAAGTTCAATTTAATTACAATATCATTATATATGGTTGATGTAAATGGATTATCTTGTAAAACAAAAAATAAAATGTGTAAAAATAAAATGAAATGAGTTGATACACGGTTCTAGAACGTTCTGCTCATCAATTAAACTACTAGTCTGTTGTACCGCATTTGTATTAAAAACACAATTTCAATTTTTAGGAAAATGGGAACACTGGGTAAGTACAGATATCGAATCGAGTTAAATGTAAACATGGCATTAAAAGGATCGAACTAAAATTTAAAGTTATTAGAACTGCAATGGCATATGTCCGTACTGTCACTCGTTCCGTACTTCACGGTAGGAGAAAATTCATAGTTTCAATTACCCAATTGTCTGAGGGGAAATTGCAGAAACGTCGATTTATTTTTTAAAAAAGAATAAGGGTGGGAAATTTTACACTTGGAATCTTGTTTATAAGGCATTTATAAAGCAGGATACTATCCCAATCCATTAATTCGTTTAAAATTATATTTTTTAACAATGAGGGCATTTAAATTGACGGGTGAAAGATAAATATTGAAAACATATTTACCAGTACTTTGACAGACACCTGATAATATCATTTCAAATTTCAAATGATATCGCAAGGCCTATTTTGAAATTTCAATAAATCTTAATAAATAATCAAATGTATCTAGTTTTTTATGGGATGAATTGTGATATTTCCTTTGTCATATTCATACCATCTTCCCAATTCATTCAAATTTGTTGCGTACAAATTCAATCCTTATGACTATTCACAATATTTCATTTCAGCAACAGTTGAACAAAGCTCCATCTAACGGACGATTACCTGTGATATAAATATTGTTAAATTAAGAGAATAGTGTAAGTTTGAAGTCCTATCTGATTCTCCTACTCATCGTTACCTTCAAAACCATACTCTCAATAAAATTAATTCATGTTATGAAATAATTTCTAATAATAATAATAATACGACTCGATATAACATGAAATATATGAAATATTTTGGTACATATTGTTTCTAGTCCAGGAACCTGGGCTACAAAAAGGGGAGTATGTGGAAAGTTCAGACGGAGAGATGATTTTTGGTACTTCCACATTTTTTAGGTCAGAAATTTGAGGATCTGAGGATTGCAAGGCCGGAGAGTCGGGAGTAGACAATAAATCCCGTCACATATCACGAGTGTAGTTTTGACTCGGATTTTCGGTATGAGAACCAACGTCACCAAAAAAACACTATAACCACATCATTAATTTATTAACGAGTCTACAAATGATCAACACAACCCATGCGATAATAGCTAATATCAGTGTTGCCGGAAAATCTCGGAGTTTTTTAATTTTCAAAGCCAATTTACGTTAGTAGTAATAAAAATGTGTACAAAGAAAAACCTGAGAAAATATATTTTTATTACATTCATCATTCACTTAAACGCTGATCAAACCCACTAGATATTTGTTCTTATCGTCTTTTCTTTTGAAATTTAAATATACAAATATTGTAGTCTATGGTCTTAGAGTACAATTATCCCATCATCTTCCATTCCCCGATTTTAATAACTTATCAAACCCTTAGACATGTTGGCCTGTAACTTATATTTCCCGTACAAATCATATATCTAAAACGCTTTCTAATGGCTAATCACACGTTTTAGTTACAATAATGAAAACAAAACACGTGAGAAACACGTAAAACGTGTAAACAATATCCTCTCTTGCTCGGGAGGAGCACGTAGAAGAGAATTTTGTTTAAGTCGTATTGTATTGCAAATTTGTATAATTCTTATGTCCAGAAGTACGTAAAACAATGAACTCAGTATCACCAAATCAATGTTCTTAAATTATGTCCACCCACGTCCCCAATTCTATTTTCAGGTCAGAAACTAATGCCACAGTAGTCATGAGAATCACATTCTCATCAAAAACAAATTATCGTCCCACGTTATATTAAATCCACTCATAAATAGCTCTTTAACGGAATAAAGTAAGAAATAAATAGAGCTTTATCGGAAGGGGTGTTTTCTAACATATTTAAGAGAGCTAAAGTGAAGCCTTTACACGAGAAAGGAAACAAACTTAATGTTGGAATGTATCGACTAATATCTCTACTATCCACTTTCTCAAAATTCCTAGAAAAATTGTTCTATAAACGTCTTCTAGATTTTTTATCAAAAAATAACATTTTCTCTGACGATCAACACGGTTTTAGGAAATCCTTTTCCAATACAAGCGCCATACTTTCTTTCTTAAACGATGTTACCACTTCTCTAGACCATGGAGAAAATCCTCAGGGTGTTGTTCTTGATTTATCTAAAACATTCGATATCATTGATCACGAAATTATCCTTTCAATATTACAATCTTTTGACATTCGTGGATTTGCACATCAATGGCTGACTTCCTATTTAAAACATAGATATCACCAGGTCGAAATAGCACATACTATAAATAAAGTTCTTCAGCATTGCCTTTCTGGAACAAAGTCACTTATTTGCGGAGTACCCCCAAGGTTCAATTCTCGGCCCTATACTCTTTTTGTTGTATGGGAACAAAAGGTCATTTTCCACATCAAATTGCAAAATGGTTATTTTTGCTGATGATACTAATTTACTATGTAAACACGCCAACGCTCAAAACGCTTTGTCTAACCTTTCGACTTGGTTCCATGCAAATCGCCACATTGTAAACACTTACAAAACAGTGTCTATGTCATTTCACAATAGTATCACAAAATCTTTACCCCTGGTTTCTCTTTCGTTAAACGAAACACAATTAAAAACTGTTACTAATACAAAGCTTTTAGGTCTCCGTATTCAAGACAATCTCAAACGAAAGTGTCACATTCACAGTCATAATTCGAAATTAAGTAAATTGTTAGGCATAACGAATCTTAGTTAATCCACATATTTCCCGTTGCGTATTTTTTTTGCAAACGTTTACTCACATTTACGTTACGGAATTATCTTCTGGGGCAATTCTGGTTAGAGCATTCCAACTTTCAGAATTCGGAAGTGGATAGTTCGGATATTTTGTAAATCTCACCCCCAAAACTCCTGTAAACCAGTATTTAAGGAATGAAATATTTTAATACTTCCCTGCATTTATATTCAGGAAATTGTCGTGTTTGTTAAGACCAAATTACTGAAGTGCCACCCTTACTTCATACGAATCTCTCTCGTTCACGAATACAATACTCGCAATAGTAATAATATTCATCGTCCCAAAGTGTCAACCACTCTTTGCCAAAAAAGGACCATATCATTCGGGAATCGTTCTATATAATTCCCTTCCCAAGAATATAAAAGATATTATGAAATTGAATATCTTCAAATCCGCGGTTAAAAACTACCTCCTGCACCAGTGCTTCTACACTGTAAAAGAATTTATTGGTTTTAATAAAAGTTAAATCCGTCTTGTACTTTATCACGCCGTTGCTGTTGCACTTTTTAAATAACTTATAACAATTTCAAAAACTATTTTCTTGCATGGTTGTGTTGTCCTATGATTCATATTAATTAATTTTTTGTGTACTCAACATTGGCAAGGTTGTGTACGTTAATTCTGTAGCCCCATCCTGACCCGTGTTTTTTCTCCAGTTTTCCTTCGATTGAAGGCGGATTTCCTATACAGGTTCTCTGTTGAAACAATAAATTGTGAATTTACTGTTATTTCATTGATTTTTTAAACATTCTTATGATTTTTTAAACACCATATTCAGAATATATTCGATAATAAACACTATATTCGATAATACTTCGTATATGGTAAATAATTTTGTGTGTGTTAAACTACAAATATGTTAATATTATATTAGAATTATAGCACTTAACTAACTTTTTATCTCATCTGGGAATTTTTGCTGAAATTTTTCACTCTGCCTCTGCCTTAGGGTCCTTAATCGGAATTGAAGGGATGGTCCATTGCTTGCTTCCGCAGAGTAAATTAGTTTATAGTCCTCCACGTGATCATACGCAGTTTGTACTTCTTTTTTGACAATAAATTTATATAGATTTATTGAAAGAATGAGAGTCGTAAAGGCACAGGAATAAGTGACGGAGCGATGATTTTTCCCATTAAATTTTTAGATTATAAGTTTATAAATATCATAAAATCACTTTTTAAGGAAATTTATTCTAGTATTCAAATAAAGCCAACGTTTTTATAATTTATGCTGAAAAATTCTTATTCCAAAAAGTGCTTTCAAAGTCATACATTCTTGTCAAAAAAGGGATATACTACTCAAATCTACTTGTTGGATAACCTCGTATTTGTGTTCAGCACTCCAATAAACATGAAGATACCAAAAAAACTAACTCTCTGGCCAACCTTTCCATATTATAAAAATCACACGTTATTGGACTATGCAAATTCTTCATTACATTCGTGTGGGAACAGAGAGTACATATTATTGGAAGAATATTGTAGACTATCATCTAGCAACGGAATGACTCAACCAGGAAACCCTTCTTTCATTAGCGAAGAGCCAACAAGAATTCTCGTGACTTGATGGTAGGTAGTAAAACGCCTTGAACGCGTTAAAACGTATTTAAATGGTCGTCTAAGTAACAAACTGTGTTGAATGTTTCACAAATCTGAAATGACTCATCACTCTCGTAATAAAAATTTGTCTTCAAACTTTAACTAGCTTCCTTTGAATCTTTCATATTACTGTTAATATTTTCGTTTAGTGTAAGTAAAAATAGCATGCCTAATTTTTTTTAATTTGACTGGTTTAAATTATTTCTTGTTAATCCACATTGCAGCAGTGGTGACGGTGGTAGTTTACAAAAACCTTTTTTTTAGGACTAAGAAAGGGAGAAAGGGAAAGCTGATTTTAATTTTCCAGTAATTTGAACGTCAAAGGTATAAATTTCTTTCAGTAGTCTACTTTAATGGATAAAGACATGGATATACTTCTTTCTGAAATCTCATGTATACAGTTATTATCCTCTTATTTTGAAGGTAAAGTATTAGATATTTTTGATAATGTAGATTGATTTAACAAAGGCGATTGACTTTTTAGTCTGTCCATGCACAATGTACTCCGTAACTACCAACGAGACTCTACTCCGAGTTTCTCAATTGGATAGTGTCTCTTTGGAGATACGTATAATATCTTCAAATTTTGACTGATCTATTACGATGATTGTCTATGAAGGCGGAACGAAACAAAATCAATTTTCGGAGAAATATATTTCTTTTACATTTTATTAATTGACCTATATTGCCCTATTCCTAAGCATATAGCCATTTCCAGGGTGTACTCGCCTTAGCGGCAATTTCCTGTCTCAATATTATAACTTTCTTCATCTATTGATAATATCTTCTTTCTCTTGACTGTGGTAATATGCTTCTTCTCCTTCTCTTGATTTGTCTCGGTGCTGTTTTATTTAGTCCGAACTCATTAGTGATATTTCTGACTTTCCTCTTATCTAACTCGTGGAGATCGAGTGTTTTTATTATCCAGCGTTCGTAATTCTAGCCGCTGAATATTGATTCATTCGCAAATTATCGGAAATCAAGGAATGTCTTTTTGTTATCTATATATCCTTCCCAATTCTTGGGGTTGAATATACCTTTTTCTTACACTTTTTCCCAATCACCTTCATCACTCTTCACCATTTATTTTATTATCATAAGGAAAATGCTCCACTATATCAGACACGTTACCGCATATACACTTTTATGCTTTTGCAATACTCTTTTTTAAAGAGATAGCTATTTATTGCGCCGTGTCCTGTTCAAAATTCCAGAATTCGTTCATTTTGCTGAAACTATTTTCGGTCTTTATGCGTGAATTCCACTCTCACTATTAATCGCATATTTACTTACGTTACCTAGATGGGTAGAAAATGGTGAATACAATTGTAACATTATTGGTCTCAAAAAATTCTGCTAAAACGTTTCGTGACAACATCTGACCATCTACAAAGGTTATTCAAATTAAAAAGGAAAGTTACTAAAAATGACGTGTTAAAGAACTTCAACTGAAGAGTAATTTGGGTAGGAAAATATAAATCCTCATCAAATTGAATGGATTCTTTGTCTTGTACCTTTCATAAAGATAAAGATTGTCTTTTAAACGTAATATTTTGACGATATTTTTAAATTAACATTTTGTTTGGGAACTCCTGTTGCCGCAAGGATTTCCCAATAATTTGAACAATACACAATTAAACTCTACAACTATTTATAACATCCCCGTTTGTAACATTGTCATTCCGGGGTCTCTGTTTCTCCTCTTGAATCCTTGCTACGCTTCNCCCAACTTCTTGTGTATTTCATGTAGGCTAAAGGAAGGACTCGCAAGACCTCATTGGAACTAGTGAGGTATTTTCCATGGTCTGAAATAAGCCAATTCATGAAATACACAAGAAGTTGGGTGGGGAATAAATAAAACGTCACAATAAAAAAGACATGTCAATTTTTGAGCAGTATGAGTTATATGCGGTCTTAGGTTTAGTTACAACTCTTTTCATTCACTCAGTTGATCACTGAAATATATATGATTATTTATTGGTAAATAATGTGAAAATCGTAGTACTCTAAGAGCATATCTCATCTCGTAAGTACAAAAGCTTTATCCATGTAGTTGAATTTTAAATTATTGTGCTACACTTGTAACAATTACCAAGTAATGATTTATTTTTGTTGGTACAAAATACTGGGATCACTGATATTAATTTCATTGCAACACTCAGATGAAATACATTTCAAAATCCACGAAACCACTAATGAATGAAAAAAAACCTATATAAATGATTTCAGCCTCCACGAAGTTTTAAAGAATATTATATTAACTGAAAAAAAATAGACCAAAAAATAATTGAGAGAATATAATTTCAATTGTTAAAATTATTCATTGCGAATATACCGTTGAAAGATACGACCAGCTTGTAACGAGAATATGTATTTGTGGTTGAACATAAATAAACAACCATTTTCTCACTGCATTATTAGTTAATATGATTAACTACGGTATTATGCAATTCGCTGTTGATAATGTTTATTTTTCGGGTTAACATTATCTTCCGTGGTTGAGGTTTCTAATAAACCGAATTAATCATAACAACATTCATAAACAATTAATTACCATAAGTGTGCGATGTATTGGCAATAATATTTTTATTACACATTGTATTATATTTTAAAATATTTACTTAATCCAAATATTCTTGTTGTATAACCTCATGTGAAAATATAAATTCGGAAGGAAGTATCAGTAAAAGCTTTGAAAGTTATATCACACTCGAACGGACTTCGTTGAATCATTTAATCGAATCGATATAAGCAATGTTTAACTGTGCTTCGTTCGAAATATAATTTTGGTATACGTTTGGTGATGGAAATCCAATAATATTCAGAAGCGAGTTGGTAGCTAATTTCATAATTGACAAATTTTCCTGTGCGAATAATAAAGCATTTTTGGTCGTATATCAGGTTGTTGGAATCGATTTCCTTAATATTATTTTCATTTTTGGAGGTAAATTTTTAATGAGTTTCCTAAAGTGATTTACATCAGTAATCCAATGATTTAGGAACATTACTAAATTATTTTTCGGTGCATGTAAATTATTAAATATTTAATGAGGAATCCACCTAGCAAAGACATACCTTCTCAGTATAAAAAAATTAGAAAAAAAAAATTGAATGAAAATATTGTGTTATATTAGTGATTCAATACTGTTATATTAGTGATTCAATTCTGTTATATTAGTAATTCAAAACAATAGACTAGTGGAAGTTTGTCGGTACAATTATTTTTTCATTAATTCTTTGCAGCTGTTGGAAAATGATAGTCTTGATAATGATGGGAAGAAGAATTTGGGGTTGAGAATTTGCAAGGGTGTGTGTGAAAGCGGAGGAAGCAGCGGTGGCGATGACAGGGATGAGGGTTAGGTTTTCGGAGGTGGGGGCGATGGGATGGTTACCTTGTTTCATCGAGTTAGCCAAATGGCCCCACGTACCCAGTCATGTGTAGGCGCATGTGCTGCCGCTGAGAGACTAATGGAATTCATTCCTCTCCCCCAATACCAGCCCCCCCCATCCACCCCCGACCCACCACGTCAACGCCCCTCTATACCTCACCAGTCGTACATGCGGCTCGCCTCCCATCATGAGATTTAATATCCTGTATTACAGCTGCCCGACGCGGTACAGAGCACCGGCAGCTAGTCGGTCTCGTGCGCTATCCTCAGCACCCGGAACTGAATCACTCGGTCTGCTTTCATTCGCTCTAATGCGTCCCATGCCATCCCTCCCACAATTCCTGCTCTCGGTGGTTCTATCCTGTCACACAAATTATTTCCTTTTTTCAATTCGTACTGGCTCTCTATCACTATATAACCTTTCCTCGGCTACGAATACTAGATTACCGTTTACTTCCAACCCTGTTTTATTTCGTGATCACAATGTCTTTCCTCTACATAAATCTGTCGTTATCTCGAAATGTATACGTCTGAATACAGGATTTATATTTTAATATATCAGTCCTCGAAGCTGAATTCAGATCAAACCTATCATATTAAAGCTTCTCTTCCTTTTCATGTAGGGAGACCGCATAACATATTAATACATACAATCAGAACCTGAGCAGTGCATCATTTGAGGAAAAGCAATATTTGGACACAGTCTTAAACAAGTCACCAAACTGCATGGAGAATTATTTTAACGAATCATTCTTTCCCCTCTTACAACGCACTCAAAGAATTTTTTTTCTTGAGTTCGGCGAGTATCTAAATATTAAAACAATTGCAGAATAGTTTATATTCATAAATATTATTTATCATGGATAAACCGTTGTTTAGATCAATATACTCAATGTATATATAATGTTGTTAAGTTTTTTTACGCAACCAGCAACATTACCAAATTATCAAATTACAAGAGAGATCGAAAGTATTACTACAAAGCAACCGTTGTTTTCGAAGTGAATTCACCTACAAAATCTTAACGTGTTCATAAAAATATCCCAAAATTACGTTTCAATAAGAAAATGATAGATCCCAATAAGCAGATTTGTACTAATATGATTACAAATACGATCTTCAAATTTCAGTCAATAGTATTGATCTATTCACTATTTGTAAAGATGAATTAATTTTCAGACTCTCATACAGACACGTCACTACGAAACATTTTAGAAGATGTTGACCTTAAAGCCATTTACAATGATGGGAACAGACCTCTAAACATTTTGGAAGATTACACACACATACTATTGGGAAGTAAAATATGAAATATTCTTCTAAAAAATAAAAACATGTTTAAGTATTTCCTTTATAAATAACTACGGATCCTGACAACATAACTTGATTGAACTTGTTTGTAATCCCGAGTGTTTGTAATGGATTTTCCCATCCATTGGTTTCTATGTTCCATGAGGATCCCCTTTGAGTTCACCCGTTCATTCTATAGCCTCATCTGCCACGTAGCACAAATGTTCGCACCATCTTCATGTTATCGCTTTGCTGCTGTCTCTCACATCCGCATGTGAGGCTCCAGTGTGCATACATTCGCTCCGGTGCTGCCCCATCATCTGGCGTGGCCGCATCATCTCAATGCTACAGCAGCCCAAGTTCACTGGTAGATTTGTCCTCATTTGCAGTTGCCAATGCCAGCGAACGACATATTCTCGAGGGTACAGGATCAAAATTAGCGGAGGACCAAATTTGTGAGGAATTTTATTCTTTGGAAACAATAGAAATCACTCTACTTTACATAATATAAATTTTAATTGTAGTACTAATTACTATACATTATTTAAAGACACTATTTTTCACATAAATTTAATGACAGTAATTTGTCTAAGGAATAGAGCGTAAGTGTCCGAATACCTTTGACTTCCCCCTAGACTTCGTTCTTTACTGAGTACACTTGAAGTTATTATTACTCACTATCTGAGCAACATATTATGGATAGTAGGGAACTATTTTAAAATATCATAAAAGAAAAAAAAATATTCCTTCGAATTGAAAAATTACCAGTGAATTGCATAGTCAGTGATAGCACTGCAATTTTACACATTGTTTTAAAATTATTGAAATTAATAATTTAATGAATATTAATTATTGATAATTTTCAAGATGACCACAAGTGAAACAAAAGGTACTATGTGTGAGACTTTATGCTTTAATCTATGTTTGTATGTTACTAGAAATGCTTGAGATATAAGTAAAAACTCTTCAGCGCCCGGGAACAAACGAGCAATACATATGCTTGGAGGAAACAGAAAAAGGTTAATTTAACTAAATAAATTAAATAAAACATAAAAAGAAGACTTTGGAACCAAAATTTTCGTTAGATTAAAAAAAATGAAAATGAAATTCTCTCTTTCATAATTCTTCTGGACACTCATTGAGACACGCCTTGCAGTTTGTTGAAATACTCTCCATTTTCAAATTCTCGTTTTATTTCATCACGCATGGTTTGATTCACAATTGTTTTGGTAACTGAATATGACAAAGCATTT
The DNA here is from genome assembly GCA_002313205.1 of Laupala kohalensis. Taxonomy (NCBI): domain Eukaryota; kingdom Metazoa; phylum Arthropoda; class Insecta; order Orthoptera; family Trigonidiidae; genus Laupala; species Laupala kohalensis. Next base: position 415,750 of record NNCF01127201.1, read on the forward strand.
TCAACTGATATTAATACGGCTTCAAGCATTTACGCAAGAAAATCAAAACCTGGCGCGAGGTAAGTTGCGGGAACAACTTCTTCATATTTGTATCTCATGCTTTACAATGAAAAACATCAACATTCAATGTAAAAATATATATAAACCGAGAAACTGAAGAATAGATCATAAATTATGTTAGTAAGAAAAATAAACTAGTGAACAGGAAACCAGAAAATTGTAATTTTCGTGTGAGGTATGTTGTGTTCGATTCCCGATGGAAGGTAGGTAAAAGCTATCTCCAATGAGTCTGGGTATCCCCAGAAAAACGTTTGAGCCAAATTTGAAAACAAAAAATTACGTTGCTTTTAATTGTTGCGTAAATTACGTTGCGTAAAAGCTTTCCGTTGTCCTTCAATGAGTCTATATGAATAAAATACCGACAACGTAATGGAGATTTGAACCCAACCATCACGAATCTACATAATATATGTTGTGCCACTTTGAATGCAGAATCTGGGGTATGAAAATATTCTGAGAAAAAGTAAAAAAAAATATCTTCAAATAGTACAAATTTCAAATCAATCATTATCTTTTTGTAATAAAACACGGCGTAGAACGAGTGTTGTATGAGTGTATTTCACCAATATTGTTTTCTCGACAGTATAATGAATTCATATCTGACAATACTACTCGATGTAGTGTAATCCGAGAGTTTTTCTCGTTATGTTACTGTTTAACCCTTCGATATAATTTATTTCGAGGTACAGTTAGGGACAGTACCGTCACTAATTAGCTTAGCGACCATCGATTTTCGATTTGTAAGCTCCAAAGGAAGTCTGGTGATGATATGGGAAAATTGGATCTACCTGTTTATTTTTCATGAGACTGGAACAATCGACTGGTAAATACCGTAAATATACTTTTAAGTAAACAACACACCAAACTAAGCGACAATTCCAGTATCCAGAAATTTTCTGTCTCATTCTTTTATCCATCCGAGCCCTTAAAAAGGCATATCTTATGCTTTTTGTTTACGTTAATCTTCTCTCAACAGTAATTAATTTCTCCCGCGTTACGTTTTTGTTGTTGTGTACGTCGGTGGGAAATGTGTAATTTCAGCCTATTATTATCAGTCATATTTCTTCTTTAATTTAATTACCGAGCAATCCGATGGATCATATTTGTGTATGTAAATATAAACAAACGACCTACGAAGTACCATTATTTCCCTAAGCTTCCGCAGCATGTGGGAGATTCGGCCATCACCATCTTTTTTTACGCTCCTAGTCAAAAAACACGTAAAACAAATAATATGTGCGTAGAACAAATAAATGTTCAAAAGAGTGAAAGCGATTGTTTAATTACCTGGACCATGAGGGAGATCCCCACGATGCCTTGAGACTTGTGTTGTGCCTCAGACATATTGTGGTAGAGTTCGGCGTTGAATCCGTACAGCTGGATCTGGAAAATGAAAATAGAAAAACATGTCAGAATATAACTAAAATTTAAATCTTCAGTTCGATTTAAGGGTATATTGAAATTAAATTGAATAGTCCTAATGGAAGATAAATGTTAAATATGTAAATTTAAATATGTAAATTTTTTCAACAGCAAAAAAATAGAGACAAGATTTATTGTAAAATTAGGCGTCAATGTACAAAAACAACATAAGTCGTGCGCGATGTCTAAACATTAAATAAAACGAATCGATTAAAATGGTTGATGGTTTGATAAAAACATTTGCAAACTAATTAAATGATTTTGTGCTTATACAAATGATATAATTGCTTACACCGGTAGATACTATGGCATCATGTATATTTAGTTCCTAAATTTACTTGGAAAACTCTTTCTGCTGGAAAGAGATTTGAATATTATAATGGACAAAAGTCATTTTACTTTTGGAGGTATATATATTTTGGACTCATATTTTCTCCTTACGCATAAGGCTGATTTAGGGACGTAGCTATGATCTATCTGAATGGAGGTGGTCTTAGATGTATATGATATAATTTCTTACAAGAGATCGTATACTAATATTAGTTTAGTGCAAATTACACTAATAAATAAACAATTATTCAAATAAATTTAATTACAGTAATTTGCTTACGAAATAAAGTGAAAATTTGTGGTAGTGTAGTTGCAAAGCCAGTCGATTAGGGACGATGAGTAGGATAGTGATATGAAGTGAAGTGATGTGACAAGGAGGGCAATAGGGGAGTCAGAAAGGGAAATAAGTAAAAGTGTGAGTGAAGTGATGTGCACCTAAGTGATTCAAGTGTCTGGGTCGGTTTCCTAAGTGTAAGTATTAAACATATTTTTTAGAGTTTGGTTCATTCATTATTTAATTTAGTTTGAATACTTTAATTTAATTTAAATTACTTTAAATAATTGATTTTAATTTTAAATTACTTTAAATAATTGATTTTAATTTTAAATTACGTTGAATAATTGAATTTAATTTTGAATTGCTTTAATAATTGAATTTAAGATAAATTACTTTAAATAATTAAATTTATGATAAAAAATTACTTTATTTAAAAAAATCAAAATTTAGTTTTTGAATGGTACGATATTATATTTTTTAAATAAATTTCTCATCTTCATACTTTTCTTATTTTTATTTTAATACATTTCTTATTTTAATATACTCTTATTTTAACACATTTTTATTTTAATTCATGTATGATTTTGTATATCCTCGTTTTATTTTTGTTGTTGTAATTGTTGATATATATTTTATGTATTTATTTTCTACCACCGGTCATGACAGCCCAATTGCAGTAATAAAATTATTATTATTAAGTATCCAAATAACTTTGACTGCCCCTTTAGCTACGTCCTTTATTGATTAAAACTACACTTGAAGTAATTATTACTCACTGTCTCAGTAACAAATTATGGTTACAAGGGAACTCTATTATAAAACATTAAAAGAAAAGAAAATATTCCTCCGACATGAAAAATTACAAGTGAATTGCATAGTCAACGTTAGCAGTGCAATTTACACATTTTGGAATTGCTGATATTAATAATTTAATAAATATTAATTATAGTTCTCGAAATGACCTCAAGTGAAGTAAAAGATACTAGGTACTTAGTGTGAGACTGTGCTTTAATCTATGTTTTCATGTTACCAGAACTGCCTGAGACGTCGTATTTCTGTGTTTTTCAGGTAAAATACTAAATTTCCACGAACGTCAATTCATCAATAAGAAAACAAAGCCATAATCAAGAATCATAACGCTCATGGTCAATTTAGAGTTATATTACAAAATTTGTGAACGCAATATATCATCCACTAATATTTACATCCATACTATGACAATGTGTCTGGCAACCAATTTGTTGTCTTTTATGATAAAAAATGTACGTAAAACAAGTCGGAATAAGAACGCAAATAGAATTGTTGATGAGTAAACCTTTAAAAATTGGGTGGGGTGTTTCAGCACCCCACGTGTCTTATTATTGATATTTCTGAAACAAGTTTTTCTCGTACGCGGAAACTTTCTGTACCACCCCAAAAAAAAACTAAAAAGTGAATGTAATAAACTTTGTGATTGATACATTTGATTATTTACATTTCTGTCACGAAATACCTCTTAATNTGTTATTGAGATACTTTCTGTCTTTTTTATTACTAATAAAATTAATATAAAACCGTGTAAAATTATAAAATATTTATCCCAGATGAAAGTAATATTCAAAAATTTTTAATTACCTGTTCACGTTACGCGATAGAAAACGCAATTTCTTTTGGGGTGTCAATACGCTCCACCTGACGGTAAGTGTTACAGAAGTTACACCCAACCGCTGAAGGGTTAAGGATAGAGACGTTTCCAAGCAACTCACTGGGCCAGAAGAGCAAATATACTGTGAAGGCAATAGTGGAGTAGGAAGGGGGTATTCAATTTAATAAAACCAGTGCCACCAACAAGATTGCGCGTCTTCGATCCGGAAGGAATAGAGGGAAACGCGCCTCAGCGCCGTGGGACTATTGGCGAATGAAGAATCAATCGCTTCACTTCCGTAGGTCAAATCTTCTGTGTCCTCGTTGTCCCTTGTCTCTATCTCAGCTTCCACCCGAGTTCTTTTTCAACGGGTTCAGAATATCTTGGCCTGTGTACGCTTCAGGTTTTAGGGAGATTGCCGATATATTTTACTCAAGATAAACCTTTGGTACTGTATTTGTTATACGATACGAATATAAATATTGCAAAAATAATTCATGATTTTCTGGCAAATTTAATATGTTATAAAAGCAACATATATGCATAATGATTTATTTAAAGTGAATAATTAGCAATTAACCAGAAGTTATAATTAATGGAATATCAAGCTTGATGGAATTTCATGGACTGAAACGTGTATGAATCTCAAGTACATGAAATTAAATGATATAACATTCACACGTATTCTTATAAGTGTAATTGATCGCATGTAAAACGAGGGATCGCAATCAAGAATATCTTACTTATACTTGTGTCATTTTGTAGTTTATTTTAACTATTTTGTCATGAAAATAATATTATCCCCAAAATATAATTGATACTAATTTTTTTGTTATCGCTTTCTTTGAAAGAGAAATTTCCAAGAAACAAAATTTACATATTTCATTTTTTAGATATAACCTAACCATCATAATAGCATGGATAATTGAACAATGAGCTAACAGTTGGAAATGTTAGCACTTCCAAGATTTCCTGATGAATTTTATAAGGTATTATTACATCAATGTTTTACTATAGTTATCTAGTTTTGCGACAGCTTTCGCTCAATAAAAGGAACTGTTCTACTATACTAAGTTTTTTGTATCGTTTATATGATAGTTTAGCTGCATATGATAATTTTTATTATACGTCCACTCCATTCGAAACTGCATGAAATTTATTCAGACACCATCTCTTCAGAGGCATGGTCTTGAAGAGTCCGAAAATTTCATGATGGGTTTATACAAATTTATAGTTCCTCAAAGTCCCAATATTACACGAGTTGATGGATAATACCTCACTCTTTTATAATACTTTCATTAAAAAAATTCAGGATATTGAAAAACAGTCGCGAGGTTGCTTATACTTGCTTTATCAGTTAGGTGTTAGATAGACAAGGCATTGCAGCAGGTTGCCTACATGCCGAACGGATAACATACACGAGCCTGCTGAAGATTCTTCCGCTTCGAGTAGCAGCAGATATATTTTACAGATATAAGATTCATTCCAATAAATTTTACCTGTCTTTAAAAAAAGCATATATAAATTTCCATATTTTTCTTTCAAGTGGTTTTTGTGAGAAAAGTACTCACAATCATTACTTGGTTAAATTGAATAGGACAAAAGACTGAAAAAAAATCCAAGTCATGAGTTAATTTGTTTTATTTCATGATTATCAACTGTCAATATTATCAAGCGATTCTTTGCAGTGATAAATGCCAAGTCAAGTTCTGTCTGCGTGCGTACTATGAGCAGTCAGCTCTGCTCAGCTTCGCACTCCGTTGTTCTCCGTCTCTTCTCTCCTGTGATCCGGGCGCTCCCACTCGAACGACTTTCAAACTTGATAAATAAAGAAAGAGCAATTCGCGGAGATTGCAGGGCGGTGCTTTACGAGGTCGCCCGTTCGAATCCCGTCGAAAAAGAGGAAACGCTGTCTACACAGGGATCTGTGTCTTCTTTTCTTCCACACTTCGGGGGAGAAAAAACTCAGAGGGAGAAGAACACTGGAGTAGGACGCAACATCAGATATGCTACTGGACACTCTACTACCAGATAACGACAGAGAAACAGACCTAGAAGAGCAAACACAAACGAGACTCGAGTCAGCAAGGCTCAGAGAGGAAGAAACAGAGGACACAATGACTCCGATCACAATCGCAGAGTTAGAAAGTACTCTATAAAGCCCTACACCCAAAAAGGCATCCGGTCCGGATGGACTGAAGGCAGAAATTATACTAAAAGCTACGCCAAAATTAAATTAGCAGTTTCTAAACATACTAAATGAATGCCTGGCACAAGACACATCCCCCAAAATATGGAAAACAGCCTCAGTAATAGTGCTAAAAAATCAGCAAAAAAGCCACAAAACGATCCTAGGTCTTACACACCCATTTGTACCCTCCCCGTAATGGGAAAAATATTAGGCAAAATCTGTACCAAAAGGATAACAGAACACTTAGAACTAGAAGAGCAAATATCAACAAGACAATCTGGCTTTAGACAAGGAAAGTGCACGACAGACGTCATAGAAGAATTGATGAAGACAGTAAAACAAAGTGATATTCCCAGACATCCAGGGTGCTTTTAACAACACCTGGTGACCCAGTATCCTAAAGCACCTAGCAGAAACAGGAGTGAACAATCACATCAGAAAACTATAAGCAAGTTTCCTTCAAGACAGTCATATTACAAATTGCAGAAAGAATATATACTAAACAGATAAACGAAGAATGTCAACAAGGATCCAATAGTGAGCCCATGCTATGGAACCCAATCACAGACGAAGTTATGCAAAAGCTAGAGGCTACAGGAGCTAACGTCGTTGCGTATGTCGCCGACCTGACAATAACAATTAATGGGAACAACAGAAGACAAATCGAAGAAATAGCACAAGCACAATTATAGGTGCTAATAGAGTAGGGAATCAGGGCGAAAATGAAGTTCTCACCTTCAAAGATAGTTATGATGATATTTGTCTCGCAACTAACAAAGAACAGACCGCCCACACTCAAGATCCAAGGGAAGACAATGAAAATGGTGGATAGCATCAAATACCCAGGAGTGCATCTGGACACCAAACTACCCTTTGTCCCACACCTCTGACAAGTTTCAGATAAAGCAAAGAAGCTATTATTCAAACTCAGAAGATTCGGCAAAACAGAATATGAACTGGACAGAAAAAAAGAAACTTAAGGACAATATTCAAAGGTGCATTCATACTCATTATCTCCTACGCTGTTGCAGCATGGGGACACAGAATCTCACACAGTCACATTAAAAGAACGCTAATGATTGCACAGAGGGCCCCCCTCCTCGCAATCACTAGAGCATATGGACTAACATCCACTCAAGCACTACAAACTATCAGTGGACTCTTCCCACTTGACCTAGTGTTAGAAAAAATTTACCTTAGAAGAAAGTTAAAAGCTGACCAGACAATAAACATATATAACGAGACCATTTCAAATACAGACAAAAATTGTAAAAGCAAACTCACGACAGAAATCCTTAAGAAGTGGCAAGAAAGATGGGAGGAAGCAGAGCATGGACAGACAACGAAAAAGTTCATCCCAAACATCGCCTTCGCTGGAACCCACAAATGGTTCACACCAGGAGTGGCAACAGTGCGCGCCATCACAGTTTACGGCCTCAGCAAGGCAGAGAGATATGCGAGAACTGCTGATAATATCTTTATATCTAACATCACAACAGACGGAAGAAGACGAACTGCGAAGAACCCCTTCTGCCCATGTGACAACAAGACAGAAGAGACAATCTTACACTTGTTAAAAAATTTCCCTCTGTACTCGGCAGAAAGTACTGAGTACGCAGTAACTCACAGAAGAGCCTAAGGACAGAACACTTACAGAACATCTTCACAAGCAAAGAAGATGTGATCTAATTCCAAGATTTCTTCATAGCTATTGAAGAAACAAGGGGCTCACTAGAGGAATGAGGAAAGAAGAAGAGGTCTGAGAGGACAGAAAGAGAAGAAAGAAACTGGACGGAGCAGACAGAAGACAGAAAAGACGAATGAAAATATGTACATAGTTAATTTAGCTCATTAGACCAATTACGCACTTAAAAATCACACACAAATTAACATCTACAAGAGAAGATCACGAACAGACATAAAACAAATCAAAAACTCACTTCGGGAAGACTTTCTTTGCCAATACCCACCTCTGCAGATGGTATCGCAACTCGGAATGTTTGCGTTAGTGTATTATCTCCATTTATATTTATTGATCTCATTTGCATGTCATATATTTTCAATCACATACACCATATTTAAGTACTTGGAAATTATCTGCTTTCAATTCAAGTTCTTAATAAAATCACTGGTATTTAGTATTGATCCTTCACATGTTAATGAGGATTTTCCTAGCATCAGAAGAATAGAAGAAGTGATTCATTTTTGGAACTTTCAAGAAGGTTCTATCATTTTGTTTTGGGCAACATCCATTCCGTGGAGAGCGTTTTTTCCTGTATTGTAATAAACATACTTATTTTAATAAAACATTTTTATTTAAAATTTTTCTAATTTAGAACTATTATGTAAATTAATTAATTTTATTTTATATTTTCGCACTTGCAAATTTTTTTTTATGTAATCGGAACACGAATTATTTTAGGATGAGGGACAAAAACGTGTGAAAATGCGGAGTAGAAAACATTTTCAACTCATCACTCGAGATTTTACAATTATCCATGCTAAATTACACGTACCAAAATTGAAATACAATACTTTTCATCATATCTTGAAACGTTTTACAATAAAAAAAATCATTCAATCGAAGACTTTGTAAACATTATAAATCTATAATCCTGTTAGAATAAATCAATAAGTACGTTGGCTCTCGGAAAGCTTTGGATCATCCAATTAAACGTCAGTCTTTTACAATGAGTGGCACCCGGATTACTACGATTATCTATTTACTCAACCGGATCAGACGATAGATCATCTTACAAAACATTTGGTAAGATGCACAATAATTAAATTTAATGGATAGGATTTTGTTTATAAATGAAAGTGACCTGAACGAGAGAGATTTGGGTCATGAAAGACAATACACCGTTGATAATACTGAAAGTTGTTATAATAATACACTAACTATAATTTTTCTTATATTAAAACAGTAAAGTTACGAATACAAAGCTCAGAATAACAAATCACAGAAGTTACTCCACTCGTCCTAGTCATTTAAAATTTGAGATCGTATCAACATATCAGTTACAATCGTCTATAAATTAATGCATAATGTTAATTGTGATATTGTGTGAGTATGCCATGGAGAGTAAGGATACATACATGTGAGTGACCCATCGATCCATAATTTAAATAAAACACATATTGCAAGTGATTTAGTGAATGAATATCTACAAAAATATGATAAATATTTTGATAATGAATAATATATATAATATAAATAAATTTATTGTCAAAAAACAGAACAAACTGCGTATGACCACGTGGAGGACAATAAACTAATTTACTCTCCGGAAGCAAGCAAGGGACCATCCCATCAATTCCGATCAAGGGCCCTAAGGCAGAGGCGGATTCAAAAATTTCAGCAAAAGTTCCTAGATAAGATAAAAAGTTAGCTGCGAGTTATAATACATATATAATGTCAATATGTTTGTAATTTAACGCAAATATGTTTGTAAATTTACATGTACAAGTTATTATCGAACTATAGATTATTCTGAGTATAGTATTTAAAAATTTAGTGAGTTGAAAAAACACTAAATTCACGATTTATTGTTACAATAAACACGCCCCTAGACAAAGCCTAGAGAACCTGTATAAGAAATCCGCCTCTACCNGCCACTATCCGAAGGAAAAACGGAGAAAACCCCGGGCCAGGACGGGAATTCTTATTTGTAATATTACGTGAATTAAGAACAAAAGAGACTATTGATAGTTGTGGAAATTTCTAACACGTCAAAATCTTATAGTGTCTTATGATTGGACCCTAAATCAAGGTTCGAATTATAGCGCGCGCGCGTGTGTTTGGGGGGGAGCAAGGGAATTTCCCCTCTTCTTATTTTACTCCTTTAGTTCTACATCTTATGTTTATTCCCGATCAGACAAATATAATTCCACCAATCATGTTTGTCAATAATAATTGTCCAAATTAAGCATTAGTTTCCACTAATCAGCGAACAATGTTTCATAGTATACATGGACATCGTTATAATAAGGCACTATAGAAATCTTTATTTAAGAAAAATAAATTTGATAGGTTAATGATGTATTGTAATGCATATACGCTACATCAAAACTAGATACAAAATTACAAAATACTGTGAGGTGCTTTTAAATGCCCTTTCTCCCCGTTTCTTAAATATTTTTTATAGATCTTCATTCACTAATCACTTGCTGTGTGTGTATTTATTGATTGAAAATTGTTGGTTTGTATATTGAGTGAATTATGTTCATATCTTCGTATTGTAAAAGTTAATTATTTAGATTTTTTTCATGTTCTGCTTTTTTAAAATCGTGATTCGATCGATCACTGAATTGTATAAACCCCCTACTCTCCATGGTATTGTCACACTACATTCTGTATAGAAATACGAAAAGGCAAGCTTTAAAAATGCACAATTACGACATTTGCTTAGAACAATGTGTGTTGCAGAAGATAATATTTTGAGAACAGACCAATGTGTATAAGAAAGAGTAATCTAATATTAAGTAATCCAGCTGCAATGCTAATTCTTACGAGAGACAGATTACTTGCGGATGGTGTGCTTAATATACTAACATGCAATATGACGTCCGCTGATACTATCGCAACTAATATTACTCCAAGAAACTTCATTCCAAGTATAATATGGAAGAACATGTGTTGCAGACATGCAGTCTATATCTATTTTTGTCCCTTGGCGCGGGCATGCGTGACAAGACACGCTTAGAGTATGTTATACGAGGGAAATAGTTTCTATGAGATAAAATAAATGCGGACTGCAATTTCAACATTGTATGATTAAGAAACTCGTGATATATGGAGAACTAAGAGGGTGTGGCAGACACGAATGTGTAATGTCTAGAAATTGATTAAAGAATAATTTCAGACAGTATAATTGGTTACTCAAATCTTATTCAAGTTATTCCAAAATTAATTGAAAGTTCTGTTTTTCTTAAGGCACTAAAAGGGGAGAACGAAACAGGAAAAAAATTTTTTTGAAAAAATTGTTCAATAACAAAACAAGATACTACTACGAAGAATTGATCATTTTACTACATCAATCATATATATATATATATATATATATATATATATATATATATATATATANCAAATAGACTTATATTCATTTCCGAATGAAATAATAATAAGGAATAATCATTTCAAAAGAGAGACGAAAGAGAATCAAGAGTGAATTTTGTTCAAACATTCAACAGTAAGTTCTTTCATGATAATGTTATTTCTCTTTATAGCTTCTCAGTTAAATATATCATCTACAACTTTGTGATTCTCTTCTCTTTTTCATCTCTAATAAACTCATTTTTCTACTGTGCAACGATTCTCGTAGTAGATCGATTGTAAAACAAATAAATTTTAAACATAATGATATGCAATTACAAAGGAGCGAATACATTTAAATGAAAAACTGTAGAGAGAAAGAACTTTATCATGTCAAAACGACTGTACAACTACTTCATTTTAATCAATGTTTCACCACAAATTTGTAAAATTCAAGTGATTATAAGGAAATTTCTTGATTTTAGTTATAATATTTTGAATCGCAAATAATTCCATAACGTTGTTTTTTGCAATTAACATGATTCTATTATGTTGTACATAGCAATGCTGTATTTATCACGTCATTTTTTTACGTGTACAAATTCCACTTACAAGCATGAAATGCTTGACGAGACAATTCTCTACATAGTAACTGTCTGCCTCACAACCAAACTATTTGCATTATCGAAATACTAATAATGGAATGAAGACAAATCATGAAACTTGACCATACGCTGATATCTTCGTCAAACCAACAACTGAGAAGTCAAATTCGGTGAATATTTAACTATTACGACCTTCCTAACACAAAATTGAACGATATAGAAATAGCACAGTAAGAAATAATTTATTTTAAAATATATCCCTAAATTATTATTTGTAATTAATACGCTGTCCTGTTTGAAGTTTTCACTATGCGTGTTTGAACCTTGAATTACATCCAGATATCTGATTTTAAACATTCTTTAAAAAAAAATTATGTTCTCAATCTATCTTACGTTATTAACTTGTATACTTATGCAAAGTAAACAAAATATGTTTTTTTAATTGCTCATCGCATTATTTTAGGTAAATTCTATTTAAATAATCTATATTAAGAATGCAAGAAATTTGAGAACCAATATATGATGATCAAAAACCTTTATTTCTGTAAGACGAGTTGATAAATCATAGCATTTTTACGGTTTTTCTTTATTTTTTGGTTGAACTTGGTTTTTTCACTTATTGATCTTCGTTAGTTAAGTGAAAAGTAACATTTCTCGTTTACTTTTTTCAAGCTGTTCATGTGTATTCAATGTTTGATTAAATTGAAAACATGTACATGTGTTGAGAAACAAAAGATATGTTGACATAGGCGATTGGAAAGAAAACATTTTGTGCCAGCATCTTCTCCACGATGGCAACCGTCCCCCGTGTGTCTGCGGCTTAGACCGTCGCCGCTCGTCGTGCACCCGATATGATATCACGCGCGTCGTCTCGACCTCCAGTATCTCCTTCCCCCTCCTCCTCCAACCACTCCACCATCTCCACACTCAATAAGAAAGGGATCGCCTTTTCAGTGGGCGACGCGTTACGATCTGATTCAAAGGCTTTTACACCCCCTTCGTCGCGACCTTGCATCACTTTGCCACGAGATCCTCGTCTCGTCTTCGGCTTTCATCGTTCGCTGCCACCACTTCCATCCCCCTTCGACACAACCCTTGTCATTGCAACCACTACCACAAGCCGTTCCATCCTTTTCGTCGCACAACCCCACCTGAAACACCGCCGCCACCCACGTCGCCACATCTCCAGCGACTCAATAGCTGTCTCCTCTGGCAGCGACGTAGCCACAGCTTTTCAATACAATTTGATAATACGTTCCTCCTCCCACGCTTCTTCATATCTCAAATATAGGCGTGCGCATCAAAAGAAGAGGGTTGAAAATCAGAGTATATTACACCGCGTCCCTTACAGGATATGAAGTGGCGCCTCAGACGGTGGGTCAGGGGGGAGCAAAGGCAAGGGGGAGCAGATGGGCGGAGCGGAAGAGACGGCTCTTGCGGAGGAGGGTAAGCCGACGGGGTGGTATTGGTTTCCAGCGAATGATATGTGCATGTGCGCACGAAATGCCATGGAAAAACATACAAGCACATTATACATTCATAGGGCATGATTAAATTTCGCTGAGGTTATACCTGTCACTACGAATTCATCACGCTTCTACGTACAGACGTATCGTCTGATAAAATAATATGGGTAAAGAAATTTTCATCAGAATAGGCGCGTTTCATTTTACAGTAATCATGAAATGAAACTAACAAAAGATAAATAAGTCTTTTGACCATATGCACTCAATCAGAACATACCCTAAATTGTAAGAAAATTATCAATAATATATTATTACTACAATATATTTAAAATTTGCGTGTCATATTTTCAAATATTTATAGAACAGACTTCATTCACCTCTTAACACATATCAATATAAATTATGCGTGAACTATTGACCAATTCACATTATCTATTCATCGTGATCTCAACAACAATAATTTAAGAGCTTAAAAGTAATTTCATGAATATTATATAATTCAAGGTCTTCCTGGCAAATTTTTATTTTGTAATGTATTGACGTAGTTATTTTAATTCTCACTATATTGTGATATAGCAGGTTCCTCTTTGTGAAATATATTCAATAGTCCAACTCTACCAAAACTAATTAAATAAATAATTAAAAACTTACAACTTTTTTATGGACGAAAAATATATATTTTTCTGAGAAGAGCTCACAACGTTTCGACTTGTTTGCCGTTGTTAGGTGATCTACCAAAATTATACCACATTAATGGAATAAATAATTAAATAGAGGTAAAATTCTCAAAATAGAAGAAATATAAACTTCCTCAAGGGAGTAACAAAATACATTTCTTCACTCAAACAAAATTGCGCACACAAAATCACGTGCTCCAGTTCCCTCCACATTACATTTCCCCGCCTGAACAAGTAGAGGGCAGCACAAGCAGTGTTATTTCGAGAGAGTCGCGTTAGCGTATTTTTGCACTCTAGGCCTCCGGCGCATTAACAGATCAGCGGCCGCCACCTAACTCCTCTTCGGCGTTGCACCCTCTTCCGCCCACCCTCGCACCTCGTGTCCGACGCCGGCGACTGAGATCAAATCACTCGCTCCATTCGTTACTGGGGGCTTGGGGATGGGGACAGATGCAGAGGGACGAACATTGCACGTGTTCACTATTCGCACCGAGCTGCGATCTCTGCGACACACCCAGATCTCATTCCCGAGAACATCGCAGCGGGAGAAAGGAAGTTGGTTTGGATTTCGAGCTTATAAATAAATTATCATTCGCTAATGCGAGAATATAATATGACTATGGGGTGGTGTATTAAATAATTTGGGCACCACACGTGATGTCAGCAGTTATGAGTTCGGTATTCGTCTACTTTCGGTCAAAAGCTAGAAAAATACATCGAGGAAATATTCAAACTCCATAAACTACCAACAAATAGGTACACTTTTTTCACTTTCATTTTATGCTCCTCCCAGTTTCTCGATCGCTCGGTCATTACCTGGGCTTGTCTTCGCTTCCCCTTTCTCTATTGATCAAATCTCTGTTCTTTGTTATACTTGTTTTCCTCTGTCTTCCGGTCCCAGTTTTCCTTCTCCTCAGGAGACATGTTTTCATAATCGTTGTGTCTCATGCTCTTGTGTAGTCGGCAGTTATTGCTCAGCCCGTGGTGGAACAAATAGGTTCAATGCACACGTATCGTGAAGGGTATAAACTTTGGTAATTGGTTGTATTGGGGCAGTACGAATATGTTTTATCTTTTGTGGTTTCGTTGGAGGGGTCACGTTACTTACCACAACAGCGAACTCTGTCTGGACGATCTCGTGGTAGGAAGAATAACAACATGACACGTGACTTGATGTGGTATTGTGCTCCCACCAAGTGTCACTGGAATGTATCAGTCGTCACAGGTATTAGCACGTGACTAAGGTAGTAGCCCTAAGGGAAACACGTGACTGGGCGCAGTGAATAGCATCATATCTCTTCGAGCCGCCATATTTACCCAATGATTGAGTAATTTATTAGGTACTTTGCTTTCTACAGTTATAGAATGTTCAAGAAGTTTTATTCTACGGCGCCTTAACATTATAGAAACACGGGAGTAAAGGTAGGTTAGGTGCAAGCCAGTCAAGACTTAGTTTTCCGAGTGAACAACTATTTCAAGTAAGAATAGGAATAGGACTAGTCATTCATAAAGGTTGAGTGCAGCAACAGACTGCACAGGCGTAGTGAGAAATGTTGCTGGGATAAGAAATGTTTCAACAATGCAAAAGTATCTCACATTTCGTCAGCGGGGCCAGATGCGACTAACGGTGGTGATGACAATAGAATTGGAGCAAACCTCACCCTCTGTATCTTGAACCCAAGTTTTGCCAGTGTTCCAATTTATATTTTCCTCTTCTATGGCTATACACGTTTGTACCACCGTAATTGCTTCTTTGCATTCCTAGTCGCGTCTCATGACATAAAGAAATTCTTTTGAAGTAAATGTCTCTGTTGGTTTTAAATTCATATCATATCTTTCTCCAAATAAGATATTTCTTACCAAAATTCATAAACTTTACCAAACGATTATGAATCAGCTATTTCTTCTATAACTTAGAATTAGTTCGACTCTACGTAACCTCAAAATTAATATTTTTCATACTTTTAAACTATGTGACTGCCATCAATTTTCAATTTTTTTTTTCTTTTACGCTACTATGATGTTGAAAACTCATTTCTAAAATCTAGACACTTTCGCTCCATTTTTATGGCAAAACATTCAAGAGAGTAGATCACGCAGTCAATCGCTTTCAGTACTTTCCAAATTCCAGAACGCTCATACCATTCTGTTTTATCTACCACGTTGCCCTTCATTAATCTGGTCAATGAAAATTTATGTCATTTGGATTACCATCATTGCAATCATCTGAACTGGATTCATCACTCTGTCAATCAGATCATTTTTCATTTATTATCATCAGAAATGTTCAGTGGTGATTGGCACTCCAACTTTACTCCGACATTACCACCGAAATGGTTTAATAATTTATGAACTCATACCATCTAAATTTGAAACTCTCGAAACCTAACTGATTTTACTGAATGCACACCCGGCATTTTGCCCTCTACCTCCTACTCACCACAGCACTATCGTCCTCGCGTGTTGAAGAAGCTGCTTCTGTACCCACATTTTATCTGCTTGCATAGCCTTGATTAATAATTAGATGACACGGCAAAATATAAAGGCCGTGATATATATATATATANATATATATATATATATATATATATATAATATTTTATCTCATAATGTTTGCATACATGTACCATACATAATAATCAAAAGGAATTTTGCTAACTCAGAGATTGGTCTCCGCACTAAACTTATTAAAAAAAGGTAAATTAACTACTTTGTTTCATGCATAGAAATACTATAACAAAAAGACCTGAGTTTTCAGAGACATTGTTTTCACGTGTTGTAATATGGGCATTTCATTTTCTTAAAAGACGATGCAGATATTTGATGTATTGTATTCATATAACGCATAAATACATATTGCTCAAGTGAACACACTTTCATCACAGAGTGAATAGTGAAAGGTATTCCTGGGGTTACATTTGTACAATACTATCTTACGTGAATGCACTCGGGAAACCGAGCATTAATTCCTTTATCATACGTGCCGCCTACGTTCTCTTATTCCCATACTGAGAGAGCAGCGTGGTCCCTGAGGTTCACTGCGCGGTGGTGTTAATATTTAGACCCCGAAGTCAGGCCGTGTATCTCAGAGGTATAGCGCTTCTCTGAATTAAAATTCATGAATTTGCTTGAATGTGATTAGTGATGTGATTGATTTAATGAAATTTGTGTATCCTACATACGTTTCTAGAAGGAAATATTGTGTAACCTTCCCTTTCCGACCCACCATATTTAACCAAAAGACAAAGAATCCCATCTTACCCTAGGTTTTTCTCCGGTTTTCCTTCCGGAAGAGGCAATTTTTACACAGGCTCTCCAGGGTGTACCTTGCATAGAGGCGGCAGCCTAATATAATTATTAATCTCGAAATTAGAGTTACTTTAATAGTTACGATTTATAAACAATATATTGCGAACAATTTATAATTCGTTATATTATGAACCTGTGAACCATTTTTTGCGTTTCATTAAATATGAACTTGTTGATGTTCTGTTTTTTCAATCTGCCTCTGCATTAGGACCCTTGATCGGAATTGATGGGATGGTCCCTTGCTTGCTTCTGGAGAGAAAATTAGTTTATTGTACTCCACGTGGGCATACGCACTTTTTAACAGTTTTTTACTATAAATTTATTATTATTATTATTAGAATATTATTTTATTATCATTGCAAAGATATATTTATGTTCCTCATATTGTTGTTACTCGTATCAAGCTGACATTTCAGCCATGTAGGAGAAAGTGGGAAATTGAGGACGCTTCAGCAAAATTGAAAATTATGCTTATACTATTACAAAAGGTTAAGTTCTGATTTATTACACTACTGTATTGATTATCGGGCTATTATGTAATACTTGATAATTTCTGCAATAAAATATTATGGTGTTATATACTTGTAAAAACAAAAGGGGCAGGCGTGAGGTGATTACGAATTTGAAAGGGTAATGACGGATAGACTAATATGAGCTGGTTAAATTTCGCAGTTTCATTGACTGTATTTTTATGGTTTAGATATCTAAAATGTATCCAAAATATAAAAGTAATAATAAATCTTCTTTGGAAATTGCTTTGATATCTATATTTATGTCCATGGTCACCATTAATTCAAATGAAATACGCACTGTCTGCTACTGCCACAAAAATAAATTTGCAACAACATTTAAGAAATTATTAATACAAATAAAATCACATTTTACCCGATGCAATATCGAAAAAACGTTAAACGGAATTCTCCGATTAACAAGAAATGCAAAAGCGCTGACACTTCTCTGGTAGAAATACTATTTATTTAATGTGATAAACAATCTTTTCGTAACATGAAAAAAAGAAAGAAATGGGAGGGTACCTCTTTTAGCGAGTGTTAAGTAAATGAGACAAGAAAAGCAATAAAGGTTGATGAAACATTAACACCGATAATATGTAAACCCTTTCCAACCAATTTATTCTTGTGCGGATTTATCACTGGCAGTGACCTGCATTTTATACATGACACTAGGTAGTATATACAGTTTCAAGAGCAGAAATGTTATGGAGACATCCTCTTATAAAAAGAGGATGTGGTTTAAAGAAGATTAGCAAAACGAAATAAAAGAAACGGAAATTAAATAAAGTGACCTTACTAAAGCCTATAATTTCCACTTGAGTCTCATAGTTCATCGATCATTTCCAAGTTATGTAAGAGCGTGAACACGAGGTGCGTTGTAGCATTCGTAGTTGCCGAAGGGTGTTCGACCTGAGCTTTACAACCTCATTCTGCGGTGGAAAGTTACGCTAGGAATGTATTCGCACCCATTTCCAACCGCACACACACACCTATGGGAATGGAAAGTGGGTACTCAATCGATTTATCACTTACCAAAGTTACATTTGCTCCTATTTTTTCATTTGCTTGGTTTTAGAGAGGTAATGCCGTACGTTCTTTAAACCAAAGTAACTTCTAATTTTCTATCTTCCATGAAAACGGACAATTTTTTGTTTCCCATATCGACCTACTTACGTCTAAAAATATTTGCGCTTGTTTATCGTCTTAATTTTTCGACATGAATTAGATGATGATTGATTCTTTCATGTATGGTTCCAAAGAAGATAATCAATACATTAATTTTAGGTTATCACGAAATTAAACCAGCAATTATATTAATACACAAATGCTTCGTGGTGACGCAAGTAAATGTATTGTCACACAAAAGAAGTTGCACACCTTCTTTATCTCACCGTAACTTCTTTTGAAGTGCAATTTGGTGAAGGAGGACTATTTCTGGTAAATTGTCTACACACTCGAGTTTAACGCTAGGCAACCGTTGGAGTATTAGTGTAAAAAATTCATGAAAATCAAGTGTAAAATTATCGCTTCCTGATATTTGGATGTCTCTATCAATATTGCGTGATTATGATGAAAAAGGAATTCTCTGTAAGCTCAAATAAAATAAAACAACATACAATAGAAAAAATCACATGTTTAACCCAATTCCTGAAGTGTTGAGTACTTTAGAGGTTCTAATAATCTTGAGGAGGATGTACAAAATAACCAGCTGAATCCACCATCCCTACTGAAAACCGAGTAACACTGAGAGTCAATTAAACCAATTTTCCCGTTTCAATTGTTTAGTTAGTGTCGTAAGGTTATTCATTCGATAGTAATTAGACGTACGCAACTCACTCTAAAATTTTATAACCTCTACCGAACCAATTCGATCAAGAGGTTATGACCCCACCATGAGGGTTTTGGAGGAAATTTAAGGGTTCTCTACGTGTAAATCTTTAAAAATACTAATGTTTTCATAACGAACTACTATTTTTATAACAAAATGTCTGCGATATTCATTTAAATATCCAGTTCTATTTGTAAACTTGTTTCCTGGCGGTCTGTGCCATTTTCAAAATTTTAATTTTTAGCTTCTAATAAAGTGCATTCTCAGCAAAAATACGTAATTACAATAATCAAACTTATTTAATTAAACATTTATTTATTCATAGATCGGCCTATTTAAAGACAGTATACGTTGGCAAACCATCTTAATTACTGAATGAGAGATTTTTTAGAAGGAATAATAACTCCCTGGCATTTACTCTGCAAACAAGTCGATAAACTTCTTAAAATTATCCGGCATTATAATTAATGTCTTCAAAATTACCACAATACAACAAAATGTTCACATTCGGTTTGGTGTTAAAAATAATGTGTAGATGTGTCCAACATGCCTCACAATGTAAATATGGCTGGCTTCTGGTCTGTGGTCTCCCGCTTCGCATAGGATTCAATATTAGCGAATAAATTTTAGCACATGTGACACAGGGCTCTATACCGCAAAGAGAAGTTTGTCATAATACCTCACTCTAAATGAGAAATCAGTAGGTACGTAACATTTTAATTGTTAATTAGCACATGACATACTGATACACACTTTAATAAAGTATTTATGCAATAAAGATTAATTTGAATTTCCCCTATCCTGGCCCAGGTTTTTGTCCGGTTTTCTTTCGAATAGAGGCGGATTTTTTTATACAGGTTCTCTTGGCTCTTGTTAAGGGACGGCATCTATTGAAAGAATAAATCTTGAATTTAGTGTTATTTTAATACTTACAATTTAAACACTGTTTTCCGAATAATCTACAGTTCGATAATAATACATACTTCTGAAATAATTTTTTGTGTTAATTTACTAATTTGCTGATATTCTATTAGTATTATAACACGTAGCTAACGTTTTATCTTATCCAGGAGCTTGCTGAAATTTTTCAATCCCCCTCTGGTTTAGGGCGCTTGATCAGAATTGATGGGATGGTCCTTTTCTTGCTTCCAGAGAGTAAATTAGTTTATTGTCCTCCACGTGATCATATGCAGTTTGTACCGGTTTTTTCACAATAAATTTATTATTATCAGATATGTGACAGGATGTTTGTTTAAGAAACTTTCTTAATATGAAATACGATGCAGAATAGTATTAAAGTTTTTTGCTGGATTCATATATTGACGATCACAAGCACTAAAATCACATGTCGTACGCTTCACTAATTAAAACTAAATTCACGGTAGATATGTAATTACTTTGATATCTTAAATATCTAGTAAAATTTGCTCCAATACAGTGACTCTAATATGTAAAGAAGTGATTGTTGTAAAAACTAGAGTAATTATCCTCAGGATTCATGCAAATTCAGAACAAATAACGGTTAATAACGGTGGGTTATTTGAAAATTTAAAAAAATTAAATACTTGGTCCCGTCAGCGTAGATGTTGACGACCAGTCTTACTGATGTGTCTGCTAGAGACTTTTTAAAATTATTTATATTCTTCTGTACTTGATCACAAATACATTATATCAGAACGCCTATCGTCAACATCTACGTTGACGGAACCAAGTATTTATTTTAATTTTAATTTTCTTGCACCCCACCGCTATTTACAGGACTTTGTTCTGAATTTGCATGAATCCTTAGGATAATTACCCTAATGAGAACAATCACTTTTTTACGTATTGGAGCCACTTTTACTAGAAGAGATGTTCTATCACAAGAAGGTACAATTTTTGTGTGAATTTAGGTAGAAAAAATAATCTTCATACTCATTATACAGGTATTGTATCGGAATGTATCAATTGTGTTAAGACCTTTAACGAATGTTTGTCATTTACGTAACAATTTAAATTCGAGACTTGTAATATTGTAGTTGAAGTGACATAAAAAGTCAACAACAATTCCAAAATTTATTATCCCTTAACTATTGGCATCTGCTTTCGGTATTTAGTTATCGAACTGCGCCCTCCTCACTCCACTTCAAACGACTTAATTTCCTTCACACATTCGTCACTTCCGTTCTTTTCGTATCAAAGATAACGACAAAGACATGATGAGATATTGATGCCAATTTTGGTAGGAACTAAACATTAGTACCAATGTATTTATAATTTATTTACAGGTATGTATTAAATGTTTTAAAACTTGATAACTTGTGACATAATTATTCTGTTACCTGGCGGTGAGGTTTACCGCAATTTAAGAGATTTCTATGACGATAGAGTGTTAATAATAGTTAAAAATATGTTTTAATTGAACATAATTTATTTCTACATTTCACGTTTGAGTTATGAGTGCAAGAAATCTATTTCCTTAGCGAGCTCTCTGAACCTTTGTGTCGATTTAGTGGAGGAGAAGTATTTTAAACCATTAACAATATTGTATTGTTTTACGCAACATTGTATTGTTTTTAGAGACGATCGAAATGTATTGCGATTGTTTCATGTGGATACAAACACTACATTTAACGTTTAAAAATATACAGTTCTTGTTTTCACAAATCTTTATTATTTTTTGCTATTTTTATTTGCCATTGAAATACAATTACATGCTCAGTTACATCAAAAAAGAAATGTGTTTTCAAGTAATTAATATTAAAATAAAAGGAAACAAGTATTATTGGAAAATATTCTTCTAAATATAGTTGTCTTTGGGACGAGACATCAGTATTCATGGGATAAAAAATACGTCAGAGATTAAGGGATAAAAATCTCCTTGGCAATCATCAGTCTCGCAACGGAATCCTATCGTCGGAGCACACTTCTCCAGAAGAAACTCTGCATCCAGCGAACAGTCGTGCGTTGCTTTCAGTCGATCGCTCTTCGCCTAATCCCGGGACTTCTCGACAATACAATTCGTCTGTACGTCGCTAAATCAGGTGAGCATCGGCTTGCGAATTGGACCTAACGTTTTCTGCCTGCACTTCGTCTCGCAGTGGTTAAGCGAGTCCGATTTCAGCTAATGAACCAGCTGTATCGGTTTTCCCCCGAGGGTGACAGAGAAAGAGGGGCGGGCTTTTGAGAGGAAGACGAGGACGGGGTGGCAAGCTTCTGAGGTTCCGTCGTGGCAACAAAAGACGCTCGGCAATGTCAGCGCGACTGGTGGAAGAAGAATGAACGAACGAGGAGTAGGAAGGAAACCATGGAGGACAGACAACACTACAATGGGAAGACAAAAAAATCTTAATTGGATTTTTAAAAAAGAAACCGAAAAAATATGTTATTGGTACTTCATTTATTAAAAAATATACTACGTTTATTAAAATAATACGTCCAGATATTTTTGAAATCGATTGGGTCCCTTTCTCTAAAAATTATAGTGAAAAGATTTTGGTGTTGGAAATAGATCTTGCATATTCTAATTCGATTGAAAATTCGCTTTTGTCATTTTAAAGGCACGTTCTCATAAAAATAACAGAAACGTATATAATTCATTTGACAGGTATGAAGGTGACTTAGCACCCTTATGAAAAGTACGAATTTTGGAGAATATGTCGGAAAAGAAAACTTATTAATCGGTTTGAATTAAACAATAATGATTGCGAACTGAAACTAGAACTGGTAACCAGCAGATCATTAATTGGTAAATGAAGAGTATGATTTTATTATAAGAAATAAACAAATTATAGTGGGTTTTTATAAGAAATAGTGCGAATTAAAATTTTCAAACAATGAAGAATTTAAAAAATAATTATGGGTTTGGTTATCATGATTAAAAATTTCAAATGGAGTAATTGTACTCGATGAGACCAGCCAATTGTCATTTTAATATATTCCGCCACTATAATCACAACAAGGAATTTTAAAAAAAATTGTTAATGGATTATTTTTGCCAACTTACTGAAAAAATAATGGTTTTAAATTCGTCAAAACACTTCTTTTTTTAAAAAAAATGGAGGAAACATTCAAGTATGAGAATCGTAATTTCTGAAAAATGTAGTATACATTAATTTTGCATGGTATTAACATTTTAAAACTATTTATGTTTATTTCACTCGTACGAAGCTCAGGCATGTATGATCAGTGAAAGACTGACACGCGTAGAAATAGAAAAGAACATCATTGATGTTCAAGGTATGAAGTAATTCACAAAATAATTTATCAAAAACGATTGAGAATGAAAATCGGGGTAGTTAATAACAACAAGTATGTTTGGAGTAGATCCCCCTTTCAATACTCTGACAGAACTGTCAGATACATTTAGTTCAAATAAGACGTTTCTCTTCAACTACAGAAGGTAATAGTACGTGTCTTTAGTAGTGAAGCAAAACGTATTCAAATGAAATTTGTATCACTCACTTTCCTACTGTTCTGCTTAACCCAATCAAAAGTATCATCAATCGAGTCTTTGACAGTTAATGAAAACCAGACATCTGACATCTCATGTGACACACCGGACGCAAAAGACTTTGTTTTCATTCAGTCTTTTCTATTTTCACTTGGAAGAAAGGCCTGAAGTAGACGCGCACCAAAAACGAGTCAGTGGCGAAGAAAGATGGAGACTAACGTTGCAGACGACAGGCTTAGAAGAGAAGCAGTTGGAGAGGAAGGAAAAGGGGGAGGGGGAGGGTAGCTACCGGAAGGAAGTTGCGGGGGATCGAGGGAGGGGGTGCTGGTGACGACGACGACGACGACGGCGGAGAACGGTGCAAAGGTTCCGGCGGGGGACCTTGATTTATAGCAAATCAATAGGCACCGGTGACAGGCTACAGGGAACGGCAATCCCTGGTTAATTACGAAGCGAATATGAGCGCTGAGACGCCTCACATAGGAGGGAGAGAAAGATTTTTGCTCACGCCTTCCTGCGACGCGAGGATCCGAGAGAGCAACCAACCGATGCTGAAAAAGTAAATGTGTAATTTTTCGTGTTTTTTAATTCGTGTTTTCTACGGATTTTTCGCCCGTCGTAAAAGAAGACGTTCGTGGAACAGTTGATTTCTTTTCAAACAAAAAAGAACAAATTACAA
Source organism: Laupala kohalensis (assembly GCA_002313205.1). Classification (NCBI taxonomy): domain Eukaryota; kingdom Metazoa; phylum Arthropoda; class Insecta; order Orthoptera; family Trigonidiidae; genus Laupala; species Laupala kohalensis. Next base: position 440,200 of record NNCF01127201.1, read on the forward strand.
ACAGCAGGTATATACACCTAAATAATATTGCAGCTAAGTTAGAAATAATAACAATCATTAAAGTACACTTTCTATTCCCCCAAATTACGAAATAGGCTAAATGGATACAGAAAATTACACGTTTTTGAACACAAACTAATCGAAACATTTTAAGACTTTAATAACGTTAAATTTTGTTTCTTTTTTCAAGGTTTTAGGCGTGCAATAGATAATAAATTTGGTGCCTCACAATAATCTCAAGAAAATTTATACCTGACCATATCTACGTAACTACACACATCACTATAAAAAATAATGCAGCTTTGGTTATAGACCTAATTGAAAATAAAAATAAAATATTTTAACCATCCCACAGCATTCATGGGTTCAAAATAATTATTTATTGAATTATATTTTTTTAATATGTAAAAAAAACTGTGTGCCACTTCTTTAGAAGTATACATCAACCCGTGAAGCTATGCTCCTCCTCCAGCGACATACTCTGTCTCATGACAGTGAACGACGATGTACAGTGAGTGCTCGGCTGCTAACACGCGTGTATATTATCGTGTGTCTTGCACTCGAGTGTTTGTTGGGGTGTCCCGCGGCGTTGTAAACACGCTCGGCACTAGCGCCACCATTAGGCGAACCCTTAAACCCGGCCGAAGGGATTGTGACGATTATACCTGAGGGTTTTGTCTGGCTCGATGACTCGTATTGCGTTGAGGTTGGTATGTGTATTCTTCCCAAATACTTTTAGGAAGTATTTTTAGGATGTCTCCCCAAAATAGGATTTCGTAATCCGAAATGAATCAAATGGAAAAGTTATACTAAGATGTAAACAAATAGTGATAATTTCAATTTTATATTTGAATCTGTTGAAGAGTTTATATAGTAATTAATTTAAATTGGGGAATAATTGGTCAATATATTACAAGTAATCAACCTTCTGATTAGTTGTAACTCTGGGTATATTTCGATACTTATGCTTCACACTACGTTCAGCTTCATACTCCACATATAGTTCCTAATGAAGAAAAAAATTCTATACTTCATTATCTTGTAATGTTGTAATGTAAAATTCTATACTTCACTATTAATTTATTGGTAGAAATATAAATGCACTGTTGCAATATTTTCATCATTTTGATGGATACCTATCTACATTTAGTGTTAGTTCTTTAAATTATTTCTCTTAGCAACACTGGTTGACTTTGTCACGTTGGTTGCATGCAAGAAAAATACGCAATTTAAAGCTCATACTTTCAAACAATTAATTCAAAATTGAATCACAAAAATATATCATCATGTGTACATCTACTGGAAAAAATTGAATAAGACCTCTACACAGAATGAAAATAAAAGCACTCATACAGTTAGCTCTAAAATAATCGACTATTCTTCCACAAAATATTCCTGTCATTGTACGGGAATTTCAGTTCTCAAAAATACGATACGAGTTCTGAAGTAGCCATAATTTCAGGAATTTTCAATACAATACCTTCAAATCAAAAACTACTCAATACTGATTAGCACTCCATAAACCAAATTGCAAATCTAAAAGTGCAGAAGTGATTCACATTATATCAATAATCATGATAAAGGAACAATCGGAGTAAAATTCCAACTTTTATCGAAGGAAATGTATGCGTCGTCGGTCTTATCTTCCTAAGTCCATTCAGCGGACGCGATAATTTACGACATTTCGATATCAAAGGGAAAGTGGAAAGTTGCGTCTCCGGGAAGCGAGGGTGGAAAAATCGACGCAACGGAGTTCATTACCAGCCAGTGTCGAGCTTCGGTGTTTCCGAAACTTTTTCGCTTCCTTTTATTCCTCAGAAAGAAATCAACTAAGAGGAAACCTCATTACGGATCGTCGATGGTTCAGAGACGTCCACTCTTAAGAGAGAGGGGGATATTTTTTTCTCTGGTGTCTGACGCAACTCCGAATTTCCTCTCCTCACCTATGTTTTGTATTCATCTTTTTCGGGTTATATTTTGTGTTTTGAATTAGTATATATTATTTCTTAGAATTATACAATATTTGGTGTTCGTCTTTATGTTCTTTATTCGAAAGGATTTAAAAATATCTTTTTTTTCTTACATTGTTATGTAAAACAATGGTTTTATGTACGACTTCAAAATAGAGCACGTAATTTTTTAAGGAGAGAGTTAGTAAAACTTTATATTTTACTGAAAGTTTTCTATTATAGACAAAATTATGTTTTGTGGTCAAGAGAATGAGGATGCTGAACATTTTCTATTGAATTACCATTTGTACGATGAGGAAAAGAGTAGCATCGGGTTGATGAGGCATGGACGAATAATGACAGAAGCAGGGACAGAAGCGGGGTTGATATCCACAAAACTGTTATACACTCAATTGGAGAAATCCACTGCTAAGTTGTGTACACTACGATACTACAATAAAGAGTGAGGTATAACCTGACCTAAAAACTCTCTACGGTGGGGACACGTGTGTCAATGAGGCAAAGAGGGTGTGTTCAACGAGGATGTAAAGGAGATAAAATCCATATAATAATAATAATAATAATAATATTAATACATTTTATTGTCAAAGAAAACAGTACAAACTGCGTATGACCACGTGGAGGACAATAAACTAATTTACTCTCCGGAAGCAAGCAAGGGACTATCCCATCAATTCCGATCAAGCGCCCTAAGGCAGAGGCGGATTGAAAAAATTCAGCAAACATTCGTAGATAAAATAAAAAAAGTTAGCTGCGAGTTATAATACTAATAGAATGTCAATATGTTTGTAATTTAACGCAAAAAATTTACATGTACAAATTATTATCGAACTATTGATTATTCTGAGTATAGTGTTTAAAAATCATAAGAATTGAAATAACACTAAATTCACGATTTATTATTACAATAAACATGCCCCTAGACAAAGCCTAGAGAACCTGTATAAGAAACTGACAACGTTTGAAATATTTATTTTTAAAATAATGTTCAAGCAACGTTGGAGTTTTTATGAGTAGAAAGTTTGTGTGCTATAATAGTGATTATCAAAAATTACATATTTGTATTCTTGGAAGATAAAGAAGAAGAAGAAGAAGAAAAGTCTCCTACATTCGGAACTTTCAGTTGTCATCAGGTGGTCATTTGAGAAAAGAAAATGACCCCACTTCAACATTGTTCTGGATCAAGTAAGAAAACGACAGCAATCTTTCGATAGATTAACTCGCCGACGAAACCAAATTACTCATGATGACGACAATTTTCCATCACAACTCGATCGAACTTCACGAGTTAAGTAGGGCATTTAACTTCCAAAGAAGAACTTTTTTCAACTCTAAGAACATATGTACATGCAGTGTTTCATTTCACGTCTATTCATGACATTAAACGCATTTTTATAAAAAGGAACACAGAAAGCTAAAAAGTCACCATTCGTATTATTTCCTTGCATCAAATACGCTATAGAACAATAAGTGACCTTAAAGACGTGAATGTTTGCTTGCGCGACCATTGTTAACAACTCAGGAATCCGATCAGTATTACCAACTTCTGTGCCAGAGAGTTTAGAAAGTGGCTATTAAGCGGAAGGCACGCACCTTGACAAAGCGGTTTTGGCAGCCGATCCTACCACTGAAACACGTCTGACAACCGGTATATGAGGTACAACATTGAATGTTGTTTCATAACAACTTTGTGAAAAAGTTATTTTTAATAATTATTATTGGTAATGATTCAACACACTGTTTGTAAAGGATCAGACGTAATTCAGCCGTTGTTTTAGAGAAAAGTAATGAGCCGTTAGTCATCTCACATTACTATTCCCGAAGAATGGAAACATTACACAAAGCAATTCAGATCGAAAGAAAAGAGGGCAATTAAATAGGGATCTCAAGAATAAAAAGTGATATGAGTCCGGAAAGACATAACCTTATTCGTTTCTAACTCAAATTGATATTAAATGTTTCTCAGTCAAATAAATAAATAGATTTTCAGAGGTATCAACTTTTCGTAATTCGCTTTGATTTGAAAGATTCTCTCTGATTTATTGCCCATTTTCAAACTCCACTAGATCATCAAAGGACATTTAAAAACAGGGAAAAAGGAAACCTCCTTGTTGCATGACTTTCTTCTCACTTTTTAGTATACATCCGTCGAGACGTTCTCCTTTAACGAAATAAACTCCAAGACCAGACAGCTCGCGGCTTCACTGCACGAAATATTAACAATATACCTCTTGGTTATGACAGGAGTAAAAAACAGTATCTCTTTAAAAATAGCTTCAGCGGATCTTTCTTCTTTCTCTTCTCGCCCGACTGTTATGTTTCCAAGAGAACACAATTGGTTGTTTTAGCAAAGCAAGATTCGTGACAAAGGGCGGAGAGATGTTTCGCATATTCAACGAAAGGTGTACACGCATCGCCAAGGCTTAGATCTTTGATATATACCAGGTGTTTATACAAGGCAACAAAATCCCTCAACAGTTTTGAATGAAAAAGAAAATACTGTGACACAAAAACCACCGAAGAATTTGCTTTGATATCGTTACAGTTGAGTTTCGTTCTGAGAAGACATTTTTCATTTAAGTGTGATAGCAGGTGAACACTGTGGGTTCACTGTTCAAATCCATATTTAATTCGGAAAGAATGTATTCGCTAAATTTATCTTTATATAAAAACGTTACAAAAGAACAAATTTGTTACACTATAATTAGTTTGAAGTTTTGCCAATCGCATTTGCTACGTTCTATGTATTTATTAGGGCAAGATATTTGATGTAGTGCCGAATACTAAGCGATGTAAATTTGATCAGAATTTTTTATAATAAAAATAAAAACCATTTCTTCGCCATAAACGTATACTGTATTCCAAATGAAAACAATTTGAAGACCGTAAACGCCATTTGATGTAGAATGAAGAAGTTAAAAAAAAATTATATGAAATTCAATCTAAATATTTCTCCGTTCTTGGAACATAATAGTTTTCCCATCTAATTCTCTGACTGAATGTGGAATATAGCACATTTCAAACTGTTATAATTCACAAAATTACAGTTTACAAAAGTTTTTTTCCTTCATCTTTAGAGTATTTTTGCATTTCGAGAAGTAAAGTTTCAGTAAAACCGACTCAGACAAAAATATTAAACTTTGTTGAATCCAATGTAAAATATATAATCACATTTTGATTACTTCTATGATATTTTCAATTCGCTCAATTATGTTTCCTTTTATTCATATTGAACATACTTTTTTTGAACGGTATCAATGAAATACATGCAATTATATTTCATCAGTTTCTATTCTTTCATTCAGCAGAAAAACGTATCACAAAAAAAGTGTTCTAACAGGCGTTACAGATTCATCAATCTCACCATATTTTAGTACCTAATCATACAGATAGAAATTAAGTATCGTACAGATGAAATTGCACCCCTGATTTAGAAGAAACAATATAGTTCACACTCATACAACACTCGTAATAAGGCTATTATTCATCGTCCTGGCGTGTCAACAACTTTTTTGCCAAAAAAGGCTCATATCATTCATGAATAATATTATATAATTACCTTGCAGTAATATAAAAGATACATAAATTAGGCCTCTTCAAATCTGCGGTTAAAAGCTTTCTAATGCGCAATTGTTTCCATAATGAGAAATAATTTACTGACTTTAATAAAAGAAGTTTATGAGAGTTTCAGTTTCAAATAAATATTGTTTTCTATATGACTTCAGATAATGTAAGTGGTGTTAATTCCTCTTATACTTTATCACGCCATTGTTATAGTACTCTTGATACTGATTAAATTTCTTTTTTAATAATTTTATTTATAATAGATTATTCCTAACTTTATGCTATTTTGGCACGGTTGTGTACATTATATCTGTAGCCCCATCCTGACCCCGGTTTTTCTCCGGGTAGGGATGGGAATGTTACTAATACTTTTGTTTTATTAACCTCAAAGTTTTCTGCACCTCTATAAATCATTTTAGAATAATAAAAGGATAACAATACGATATTTATTAAATAATTTCTTCTATAAATGTTAAATCCGCCACTGCACTTGGGCCCTTGATCGGAATCGATGGGATGGTCCCTTGCTTGTTTTCGGAGAGTAACTTTATTATCCCGCACATGGTCACACGCAATTTGCAACTGATTTTTTGGACAATAAAGTTTATTATTATCATAGAATAACTTATTTTAGCCGCTACAGTTTGCAATGAAAAAAAAAAAAAACTACCTAACTTCTCGAACTCCAGAAAAACAAGAAACGCCGTTGAATCCATGAGGGAACGTACTGGAAGCAAGTAAATCCTGATGTGAGGGCCGTTTGTCGCGATAGTAAAAGCACAGTGAGTGCCAAAGCGCCAGCTTAGAAAGGAACGGATGAACGGGGTCAGCGACGTTTGCCGAGCAAACAATTCTTGGGAAGAAAGGGATTTCGTTTACGAAAGGAGACAAACAACGAAGGCAAAGGAAAGAATAGCGTGATTGGAGGATTAGGTTTGTAATCGGCTAGGGTTATGTTTCCTTTCAGACGTTGAAAAGGAGATATGTCATAGTATGTTTATTCTATTTATGACAGGGTCACATTCAAATAATTTATATTGTGAAAATAAACTGTTTTATATAGTATCCGTGTATACAAACTTACTCGTCTGCAATGTTTACCAGTTCTCTCCTCATTTTTACCCTATAGGAAGCATTTAATTATTTCTGATTGCTTACTCTTCACACAGCAAGAATTATGGAAAATTGTTTTCTTTGGGAAACAAAGATTGTACTTTTAAATCAAATCTCTGGGATCTATAGCAAAGAACGTTATGAATCACTAAGGTGATTGAACTTTACGAATATGATGAACAGGAAACATAATTAAGAACGAAAATGTTGTTATTATTATCACTATGAAATCAGATATTTATAGTGAATCGCATGAAATTTATTTAAGTTTCCCTCACAATTGTTGTATTTTCAATAAAATCACTGAAGTCAACTAATATGTGTTTTGAATTCTTGCACACTATTTGAAAATCCTTTTGTATACGAGTATGATGATCAAACCGCATAATTTACCGCGTCAATGAATACAACCTACCAAATTACTTTAATGGAAAGTAATGACGTAATGAATCGATTATTTTGAACAAAACGCCCGAAACCACATTTCCGCCGTGGCACCTTCAGATGTTGGCGCCTGGGGCGAGGTGGTGCGGTGTCTGGCCGAGTTATGAAAGTTTCAGCTCGCAGGCGGGTACCCGTCGCTGAAAGATGGATGGGTGACAGGTGCTGGGGGAGTTGTAGAGAGGTGGATAACACCGGTGCGTCTTTCAACAAAAAATGATGTACCCTCATTTTCAGGCGGACCCACTCGTCTCGTAGTTCTTTCAAAAACAATCAATGACGTCAAAAAGACGGTAAATTGTTAGAGTTGTAAGGGGAAATAGTTTAATAAAATTTATATTAACGATTCTTGGGAGTAAATAGTGTTTAGTGGAATGTTACAAAGTCATTAGCCGCATAGAGTCAGGTAGGCTGTAAGAGAGCAATGTGGCAGCGCGGGTAATTAGAATCAAAATCAAACGGAGCGAGAGAGTACGAGAACACAGCGAAGTCACGGGACTCACTAGCATGTACTCAGAGGAGTGCAGTGGTATCAGTGCGCATCATTATCAGTGTGATTTTGCAAGATATAATATGTGACATTGTAGCTAAATTTTTATTTGACATCCCGAGTCAATTTCCCCCCACCCCTCCAAAAAAAAAAGTTTGATTTTTTTTACATGACTCACGTTAACTAAGAGATTTCGAATGCTAAAATCATTGTAAACAAAATTCTTTTAAAATATTTTATTTTTACCCCATACACAGATTTGAGTTAAAATATGACCATATTGACAATATAAAGATATTTGTAAGCATTTATCATCGTGATTAATCTGTAATCCATTTTTTTTGTTACTTTCAAACCCCACAATTTTTCTCGTTTTCTCATTAAATAAACGGAGAAAAATAAAGAGACACTCCAACTACGAAGTAGTCGTGCCGAATACTTTACGTGAATGGTTTTCGACCATCTACTTACGTAGTCAGCACGTCTACTTTTCGTAGTTGACTGAGAGCGCCCACAAGTACGGAAGTAGCGCTCTCGGTTACTTTTTCGTGCACGGAACAGCTCGGCAAGTAGACGAGATGTCTAGCTTATATCGCCAGCACATGCATGTGCCTATATCGTCGTGAGGCCGAAAAATATAGGTTTGGAAAAGAAAAACAAATTACTTACTGTTCTTTTGTATTTATTACAAACATCTAAACATCGGTAAATTTATAAATCCTCACAAAAAATGAAAAATATTTAATAACATTGCTTCGTTAAAAATATAAAAACTTATTATAAATGTACATAAATTGACATATAATTCCATTCTATTCAATTGGGTTTTATTTGAACATAAAAATTTATACAATACTTTCCTTCAGTGAACATATATACCTTAGCTTGTAAGGGAAAAAAATCCTGTGTTTAAGACTATTTTCAGGAATTTATTCCATGGAAGAAGTTCTCACAAATACACTTCTTACTCAAAACTAGATAATGAATTCAAGGTAATGACAATGGTTGTAAGAGATCACAGAAGAATTTCTAATATGCGTCCACAAGTCCTTTTTGTATCTTGTAGTGCCCATTCCCTCAACTTTGTAGTAATCGAGAATTTGATTTCATCTCGTTCAATCTAACAAAATCATCAAAATTGAATTGTTTGCTAAAGGAGTTAAAGTTTGAGGCAGGGAGCTGTAAGAGGTATCGTTCTACAACTTTCATTATATTTACAATGGTGTACTATTGCACAGATAAAGAATATATTCAAAATGAAAATTTGGATGTGTAATTTCTCAAAGAAATGGTTTTAAACATTTTTTAAATTAATTTACTCGATAGTTAGTACATTTGTATACTTACTTTATTTCATGTTACGGTGAACTTTAGGTCAAGTGGCCTGTTCTTTTACCTATTTCATATTTTTACTAGTAAATTAGGAGGGAGAGATGTTGGCTTCTTGAAGAGATAAACGTTGATACTGCAATCCGTGTACATAATTAAAATATTGCGACCTTTTACGGGTCAGTTATATATGTTCTGTGAAGAGCTTACGTTTTGATTTGGATTTAAACCGTCGTCAGGTGATCAAAGTCGAAACGTTGTGAGATCTTCATATTTTTTATTTAATTACATTATATAATGGACGTTAATTGTAGTAAAATTTATTCGTTTACATTTGTAGATTGCGTATTTCATTGGCAGAGTCTCTTCCGAATAAGTACTTTTGCTTTCTTTATATTACCTCCACAGTAACTCATCATCCGTTTTCTAACGTCGTCCGCAATCGTTCCGTCCTCCCTCCACCTCTTCGTTGAGGCAATTTCTCAGCCCGACGCGCGCCGTTCTCCGCCTCGTCGCCTCACTCGTCCCTGCGTCTCAGCCGTCTCCACCCGTGTCGCCCCCGCCGACGTCGTGTCCCGGTCCGCTCCGCTCCGCTCTTCCCCGTCACTGCGCTCCGCTGCGCACCCAAACTTGTCTAAGCCGCAATTTCCGCCGCCACCACCTCCACCGCCATCAACTCCTCCTCCCTACAGACTGCATTGCCATCTTCGTCTCTTCTTTCCCCATCACCTCCATGGAGTGCCTCCATCTCAACCTCATTTCTCTCGTCGTTCGTTCTATCATTAGCTATCACGCTGTTATTGTGGAAGAGGAAACCACAGTAACCATTGTTGCTATGGGTACTTCAACATCCCCCACGTTGTACTCGAGGACTATAGTGCACTTTTGCCATAAGCTTCATAGCAGTTTTCGTTTCACCCTTGACGAAGGGGAATGGCGAGTGCTTGTACTCATAATAAAGCGGTATGCTGTAAGTATTTAGTTCAACGTGCACTAAAAGATCATGTACGTATCATGAGATTTATTGTTATGTAATACAATATATTGTACTAAATTAACTACTCATTCTGTCTCTTNAATGAAATTGTAATTTACGTAACACGCGAGTATTAATGTACTAAGATTTTCACGAAAAACGGAATTACTGAATTATTGTTACATATGTACACATGTTACATATGTTACATGTTACACATGTAAATCACTCCGTTTTTTTCATTAACAATTCAATATTATTCACTTATATTGCACGTTACTATAAATTAATACATAAAAAATATAATTTTTAACATTACATTGAAATTAGAGATAAAGAATTAATAAGTTAAAACTAATAAAATAATTACCTTATTCCACAAAATGCAATATATTTCAAGATTCAAATACCACAAATAACTTATGTTGCACGTTGTTTCAATTAAAAAATCAACTCTACTATGATCATAATAAAAATATCTGAAGACCATGCTTTGTTGCCGTCATGGTTCCGTTCTTTTAAGGATATAAAGACGTGTCCATATGAAATATTGCATCTAAAATAATGTTGTGGATTGACAAGCTTTGTTTTGCTTTTTTTATTAAAGCAATATGAGTAATCAAAAATATTTTCTTTACAAAAGATATTTTTGTTTGGTAGACCTTCTCAAAAAACCGAACACTAACACAAAAAAGTTTTAAGGCAATAAGATATCACATCAAACAAGAAGTGAATCTAGACAATGTCAACGTTTATTAACAATTTAATCGTGGTAACGTGCTCAAATATTTATCGAGTTAATGATATCTTTGAAATGAAATTCTAGAGTTGGGCATTCTTTAACGAACTGACCTTATTCTTTGACAGGTCAACCGTAACATATCGAATGAGGATATCTTTGATTAATGGAACCCTCACAGTCTGCAGCAGCCCGAGACGGAACGACACACGGTAGAACTGACGTCCCACGTACGGGCGCATGCGCATTAAAGTTTCAAGAGCGCGCGACATTCGCCTGCGGACCATAGCGTCGAGTCTCCTCTGTCCGGCCTTTCCTGCAGGCAGACCTCGCCCCGTTCTGATTGAGTTAGAGAGCGGAGAGGCGCGTGATACGTCGGTCGAGTCATCACGGTACAGACGCAGTGTGGTCTTAGTGTTGCCTCAAGAGATTCAGATGTATGTTAACATGGGTACAGGATAACATATAGTTATATATCTGAGGTAAATTTTAGACAGGAGAATAGAAAGTGGTTTCACATTAACGAAACCGTTTCTGATGGAACACGGCAAATTTTATGAGTTTTTACAAAGGTGAAGAATGAAAAGAAGATTGAACTTGCGTGTGTATGTAAAGTTACGGTTAGGCTTGTATACATGTATGAGTGACTAGTCTGAGATACATGTCAAGTTGTATGAGCTAGTACCGTACAGTTACTCTTTGACTGTCATGCGACAGGTCCTCAGACAAATCCTAATACATTCAGGATATACATCTACGCTCATGTAAATCGCAATTGCATATGCGCAATGTGCATGAGCAGAACCTATGGACAGTTCGCGCTCCGCCAGGTTTGTTTATAATCTAGCTGTTCTTTGTAGGTTGTATTGTCTAACGTTTTTGTTATAATATGTTGTCTTCTGTTATCGCAAGTGTTGGGTAGTGTATATAATATTAACTTGTTAATTTTAGATCAGTTTACTTCTTTATTAGATTAGTATATCCGTTTATGTCCTTCCCTAGCGATACACCAAGAATTCTCTGATACAAATCGCGAAGCTGTCGTATACATGTATGACGCAGAAGTGTCTGACCTCACACAAATTGCACACCTTCAAAAAATTGCGATACATGCATCTCATACAAGTCGCTCATACATGTATACACGTGTAAACGCACCTTTAGGAGAAGAAGCAGCATGTTCTTTAGAATTGTCCATTCTATGGTGGACAGTGAGCAGTATTTTTATAACATCAGAAGAGAAATGGGAAAATAGCAGAGCGATATAATCCAGAATATATGAAGACAAAGGACACGTACACAATTCTTAATGATTATGTAATGAATATTGTAGAGATAACAGATACTTTAAAGAAGAAGAACTAAAATGAATAATTAAAAAAAACTGTTAAGGAAGAAAAAAATTGAAGGAACTTTGCAATGACATTGTCAAAGAAAAGGTGATCAAAGTTGGTTGACTTGCAAGAAAATAAGAAGAATTATGCAAATCGAGACTGGTTGTGAGGGAGAAAAGAGCGCCCAGATAATGCAAAGGTATTGCGAGTAAATACTCATCAAAATATCATAAGTAATAAAAGCCAACCAATACGAGAGTCAGAACACAGAAAAGTGTATTCTCCGTACGATTATTCTCCGTTAGTATTAATACATTAATTTGTTTTCAAAATATTGTAGACGATAAATTACGTAGTGAAAAACCCACAAAAATGTTAACAAAATTTTAAAAATTTGAGATCCCGTCTCTTCAAAAATGATAGTACAATAAACCTTTTCACGAGTAACTTTTTTTCAAAACTTATCAAATGAATTTATAATTAACTAAAAGGATTATTACTCAAATTAAACACATATCAACTTTACCTTGACTTTTGTTCAAATATTTTTCTTATTGAGACACGTTTCGTGACTTGATTTTGACATGACACAGCTGAGTTCAACCAGCACTCAACTTATTTTTTATTATAAAAATATTATAAATCTCAACTTCTCTATTTAAAAAATAAACAATATTTCACTATTAATGTGTTTTATTTTTTCCTTCTATCATCCTTCATGAGGAAAAGTGCTTTACGTGTGATGGGATGTGATTACGATAGCGCTAAAATATCCCCATCAATTGGAAGCTTCCCTCAAGCCAGGAACGACAGCTATCACAGTGACAGTGTCTTCGCTTCACACGTTTTCCTGAGTTCTTTGATTCCCCTAACCGCCCAAAATGGAGAATTTTTAATATGGGATTTCACTTGACTATTCCTGGACTGATAAAAGTTCAAATGATCTTGAAATTCTCACCAACCCATGAAAATGAATAAGTTTATTGTAAAAAATGCAGCCACAAACTGTATATGACCACGTGGAGGACAATGAACATTAACTCCCTGGAAGCAAGTAAGGGACCATCCCATCAATTCCGATCAAGGACCTTAAGACAGA
>NNCF01127201.1:453327-479675 GCA_002313205.1 Laupala kohalensis
CTCTTGTCTAGGGGCGGTGTCTGTTGGAATAATACATCTCGAAATTAAGTGCTATTTTAATTCTTACGATTTATAAACAATATTATATTTGTACAAAAGCCAGTACAAAAATTCCGCCTCTACACTAAGGAAAACTGGAGAAAAACCCAGGTCAGGATGGGACCCGTTTTTTAAATTCGTAATTTGTTTCGTGGTTTAAAGAAATCAGTCCATGAATCGCATACCAGAAACAATACTATTAGTTCCTTGTATTGCACAGGCAACACAGACAAGGAGACTGTTAACAGTTAAACAGAATGGAAGAAAATGGGAGCTGCTCATATATCAATGAAATGAGGGAATATTGCTTAATGCACGGTTTTCATTCTCTTTCATAATATTATCTATACATGGAAATCAAGAAAAGTACTAGATGAATTGATCTAAAATTATGCACGGGTCTACTTCAGAATCATTGCAAATGCAGAGCAAATAATGGTTATTACTGACGAAACAACGACAAAAAAGAATGAAAATCATTAATAACAAATCAAACGACCATATTTTTTATCAACAGACACCTATTTACTGCAAAACACAAATAAATAAAATAACATACACAAAGTTTCAAACCTTGTTGTGGATCATCTTTAGGCAAATTGACAAATTTTTACTTGAATGTCAATTTGCCTGATTGAAACGTTGTGTATTTCTATTTTATTTATTTGTTTTAGCGTAATTTATTTGTGTATGTCTGTTCATAAAAAAAAGAGCAGTTCGATTTGTTATTAATTATATATGCAGACGGAAAATATGACTAATTCAAAAAAAATCATTGTTGGTCTCCAGCAGAAATAGCTTTGTTAGCACCACTAGTGACTATCAAGCTTATTGTTGTGTTCACCAATCAGAAGAGTCAATCCTAGAAGTGAACTGAAACAAAGAATTTCAGCTTTGTTTCGTACGTGTGCTGTATAACGAATTCACCTTCTTCCTGGAAGATTTCAATGAGTCGTTATGCCTATATGTTTTTTCAATACAATTATGGATAGTTATGCTTATATTTCTTTCACGTACTCTACACTTGGAGAAGATATGTGACAACTGTCGGTGAGGTGAAAATGGCGACAAGCCGGGAATCGAACCCGGCACTTCTTGATGATCGCAGGGGTGTTAACCTCTACACCATCCGTTCGCATTCCACAAGAGGTTTAGGTTTGGGTGATAATGGTGTACAGCTGTGGAAGGTGAACGGGTGGTGTAGTGGTTAATAACTCTGCGATCATCAAGAAGTCCCGGTTTCGATTCCCGGCTCGTCGCCATTTTCACCTGACTGAAAGAAGTCATTATGGATAGTGTATGTATTCGTATAAAATTTTAAGTTTAATACATATGAAATCATTAATATGTGAATAATATTGTTAACAAGAGAAAGTGGTGTCAAGAGAAAGAGAACGCCAGAAAACTTATACACTCTCCCGCGAGCCCAAGGATATAACTTGCGATTACATTTTCTGTTGTGAAGTGTCAGGAAACAGTTCCAAAATTCCTTTTCTGATCTCTGTGACCACGTGTTCTACTGCGGAATGAAACTAACGACTTTTTGGTAGTACAAATGAAAATTTCAGTTTTGATTATATACAAATTCATAATAGGAAAACAAAAATAAGAATATAGAAAAATATAATTTAAAATGTATAATTTATTTATTTTTACTTTTGTGTGGCGCACTGTTCTTTTCATCAATATTCGGCTTTTAAAGCGCGACAATCGTGAATCTTGACAAATTTTGATAAGGCAACTTAAAATCATCTTAAAGTTTACAAAAATACTACCTTAATTTTAATACGTATTTTCATGAGAAAAATGAAGGAAGAAATTAATTTTAATTAAAGTTAGCCTTGATCATATATAACTAGACAACTCTTTCGCAATTTGTTTGCTTATGTATTATGTTTAATAAAAATACATGTCGTTAGGAAAGAAATGAGCGAAAGATCGTATTTGGGATTCTCTTCTAGAACAATTTTTTCGAAATTCAATTTTTTTTTCTGAATTAATTTTTTAACTTTTGCGTGGCTTCAGCTTGAGTCTCCAATTTCGGCAATCACTTTCTCCATGTTGTGTCCAAGTGCACCATCTACACGTTTTTTTTTCTAAATGTAATTCATAAATGGTGGTTAACAATTATAAATGGTTGTTTTCTTACAATCATAAGTGTACTGAGACAAGCGTGAGTAGGAATAAATGGGCTCTAATGACCTTCGATGTTGACAAGCCCTAAAGCCCCCCCCCCAAAAAAAAAAAAAGTAGGGACAAAAAATCTTGCAGGTATCCAGTTAGTTAACATTGAAACAATAATAAGGGAATAATCAAGGAGATAAATCGAGTGTAAGACATTGTAGTGTAAAGGACAAACATAAACCCTCTGGTATAGATAAGTGAAACGCAAGTCGGCTGGAAATCTTAGGTAGTCGTAGGACCGGACCAATTTTCTCCTGCTGTAGTGCGGGGTGAAGCCGCATCAATAACGCTATAACTTATGATAATATTCGCACAAGCGTCAGAGCAGACTGGTTGATCATTATACCGTCATGGTAAAGCGTTATGAAGCCTTATTCAACACATCATGCCAGATTGGAACAACGGGAAATTGGAAACTTTGTACTGCTTTACACACACACAAACATGAATTTATGCGATGGTCTTGGTTGGAAATTCGAAAAATACTATATACATAGACAAGTACTCAATTGAAAGAGTCATAAATTAGAACCCGTCGAATAAATTAACAGGAAATCCGGAAGAAATATGATTTTTTCAATACATATCGTTCAGAAAGGACCCAATATAACAATAGATCAAACACAAAAATAAGTATTACGTGATTCTACTTCATAATATTTCAGTAAATATGTTTTATAATTATTCCAAGAAAATACTATTAGGAAATATTCATGAACATTCTGAAGGTTTTTGTAAGAAAAATATGTTCTTTATGGTAGAATTCTTTATTACAGAAGGTTAGAACAATATATAAGAGAAACATACTTCCAGTTTTCCCGAATGTGGTAGATACGAACGAAGAAACAACTCATGGAAACATACTGAAGACAGAATATTGTGTCTTGTGAGATTTTTTATGTATTGTGAGATACATTGTGAGATTTAATGATTCGCGATGTTATTATTTGCTTACTTTAGAGTGATAAAAAATCACTCTACGGTGAGTTTCAAGTTAGTAAAGAGACTTAGTGTATCTCCAGTTCCTTTTATCGGATAGATTTATCTAGAGGATTTAAATTAGACATGTTGGCATCCGTTGTATTTTGAACTGTGAGGGTGTGCCAAAGCTCTACATTTGAGATAGACAGGAAAAACCACTTCTGTTGATTACAGGCACCAGTACATCTCTGCTCGCAGGTCCTCGTATTTCAGGGGAATCCTTCCAATGAAGAATTGGTTAAATCTCAGTTTCTACTTTCATCGTGGCCAAATAAATACTTCTCTATCTTCCCCGCCATATTTCACCGTTTAGTAATAGCTTTCTCTGTTTCAAATTCATACTACACTATCCGTACTTCTCTCTTAAATTTGCCATTTTTTTCTTTGAAAATATGTAAAATTTGCAGAACACTAAATTCTATCCACTATTTACCTCCGTAACGTATAACTTTGTTTTTATGCATATTAGTAATTTTGGAATTTGGGTGAGTATAAATACTAACATTTAACCGAACCGAAGGTAGATTATTTTCACCTTAAATTTTGACTTCTAGTTCTACACAATTTAACTATTGAAATAACCAACTCTTCGTATATCATTTTCTAATACTGCCTCATACTTGTCTACGAAAATATCCTCACTCTAGTTATTCATTTTTTTTAAGTAACAGAAATATCTAAAAACAAAACATACATATATTTCGGATTACAGATTATGGGGAGAGGGTATATTAGAGAGCCCGGAGAACGTGCAATTATTACTGGAGCAAAAACAAATTTATCTCAAAACATGTTGTCATATTTTCGGCGCTCTCGCAACACAAAGTTGGGAATATTTTTCAAATATGCCATCCTTACATCCAGATACGTCATCCCATTTCGTTTTCTCTCATAGAAATATACTATGCCTCACGTAGAATTCGTTTAGTTTATGAATTGAAAGTATTATATTGCAAGAGTTCGGAGAGTCATAGGTATTAGGAGTCTTTAGTATTTTCCCTATTCTTTTACACTTATTGTACCCTTCTTTTGGTTTCTCTCTCACCTATATCTATATACACTCCTCCGACTCTTTTTCTCTCTCCTTCTTTCTCCCTCCCACATTCCCTAGGTGATACAACCCACGTTCCGAACTCCGCACACTGCCCCTCGACGCTCTCTCCTCCATGCATCCTTCTCCCACGGGCCTCGACCGGAGCGAGCTCCGTCCATGAATTATTGAATGCCGATACAGGGTGAGCGGAAACTCAGCTCCGGAGCGGTGTCCCCCCCTCATAGTCGCAGTCGAGCGACGGGGCCGTAAGAGTAGACTGTAGCGGAGGGAATGGGACAGGTTTTGTGGGTGGACAGACTCGGTGGAGTAACGCGGATAGTGTGGGTGGGAGTGGGGACCCAATACCGCCGCGTGATTGATTAAACGTCGGCTAGCCGGAACACGCTCCCTTTTTTTCTGGCACCTCGCACCTCCGCTTGCCGTGTCCTCATCCCAAACACGTGCGGCGCCACTCCACCGCAGTTAGTTGGTGCGATACACCAACTATCCACCATTATCGCTCGTGCCGTGTGTTCTCTTGGCCACTACGGTGGTTTTGGTGACCCACTATCACCCCAGTGAGTCGAAGAATTTAGTGAATTGCGTAAGCGGAAACCAATTACAGTATTGTAATTAAATTATAGGATGCTGCCTTTCATTCATATCGGTACGGATTATCAAATGAAATACGAAGCATTTAGTCATAAAATTATATTTTTTATTGACTTCATCTCCACATATATAAGCAAATACATATCAAAACAAAAGTTTAGTTTAATTTGGGACATTTGCTTTTATTATCGTCAATAAAATGTAATATGAATATAACGAAAGAAAATAATGTATTAAGATTATTTTGTACGGATACATTTTTTATGTCCTGTTATTTAACTTTCTTTTGATCAAATTTATAAATCCTAAATTTATATTTCCTGTACACCTAAAACTGAAATATTTAAATATATTGTAAAATTTAGACTGCAGTCTACCGCACTGTTTGCTTTGAATAAAAGTGTTCTATTCTTACCAAAATAAGTTTTTCTTATTGGTTATTTCATTTAAAATTTTTTTAGGTGTTATTGTAAGTATAGAATTAGATTAAACCATTCCTAGGCTCTCAAAAAGTAACGGAAAACGAACAGAAATGAATTTTTTGGGTGCTGTAGAAAAATATTACAATACAAAAACGAATACTGTAGTAACGTATGGTACATGTAGGCAACTAATTAAATATTTCGGTACGCCAATTAAAGCACTACTTACTCCAGCTAGTTCTACTATATCTATTATTGAAAGCATTTAAGAGATTCTACTTTCGTGATAGTAAAGTGAAGGCGAGTAAAGTATATAATAAACTTCCACATTTCATTTGTTAGCTTCCAGATTGTGTCAATGCTTCTAGGAGGGCTAAAATGAGTTATTTACGAAGTATAACTATTTGAGAGAGGTAAAGGGTACATTACTAGCGAAAGTATTGGAAATGTGGCGACATTGTTGCTAAAATAACTATTACTTTGTAGTAATAACAAAGAATATTTAAGAAATATTCTTTGTACAAAAATCTAAAACTTCAAGGCGGCAAATTCGCAGATACTTAGCTAGTTTATAATATAATCAACAATTTTTTTAAAATTGAACAAATAAGGATAATATTATTTAATTTTTACTCATCAATTTGACTAGATCTTTAACTATGTACCTACCAAATGATTTAGGCCATGCACTCACTTCTTGTATTTTTACATAAATGTTTTCGGGTATATTTCTTTATTTTGATTCCGTTATAGACTCCAAATTGTCCTGGAGTGATGTAATAGACATATATGCATCCAAAAATAATTGTAACATGTCTGATGTTAGTACTCGTTTAATATTTATGGATGAAAATGCATATTAACGACGCAGTAAATACACGATATTCATTTCAAGATTGATAATTTTATACAAGATTTATTTTTATTGGGTTTATGATCATGAAAATTATTTATACATTGCTTGTACAAACGAGGTAATTTTAATATTAATACGATAAATTATAATATTTTTGTTGTGGATGTACTTTCCAGAGCAAAATCCAATAGTAATTCTGTGATTCTATTTAAAATAAATACATTAAAAACAAATACATATGGCTGTGTTTAAAATTCACGCTCTTGACGGAGCACAGAGAAAGTTCTATCATTATAGAAACTGTTCAAATTACAAATTTGTATGTTCACTACATTAAATGATTTGTTTCTTCTCAGAATACACTAGAGTAGAATTATTTTATGAAAACGTGTTTGAAATATTGAGACATTATGTATGAGACATTGTGTTTGAAAATCCTGAATTTTTCTTCAACAAACAATACAATTTCTTTACATATTTTATTCAGTGAAATATTATGTAAAATACTGTATTTATTACTCGAGCCTATATTTCCATGTAAGGAGATTCATTAACACTTTAGGAGTCGTGGGTGATGAAATACCGTGTGTACTCGCGAACGCTACATTCATAGTCGAATCGTCATTTTGTTCATGAAGGGCAATAATTAATATTTAATATTCTATTATATGTGAATATATATTAAATAAATCAAATATTTATATGACACTGATATAAATTAATCACATAAAACACTGTTGATATTTAAAATTCACAATTCACGTTAGTTTAGAAACAAAAACGTTTCGACGTTAAGATTTATTGTCGGATTTTTTATTATAGACCCCTCACTTTGAACTGCTGTGGAAGGCACAAAAAATCATAGAAAAAATTTAACACCATAATTTTTTTCATGTTCTTGTGCATATACTTAAATAGTTATAAGAATGAATAATACTTTTAAAATAGCAGAAATATATCAAAAAACGCGAAATGTCCACAGCTTTTACTGCTACGTCGTCTTTACTAATTTTTATACAATAAACTAAAAGTGTCGAAAATAATTCTTATCAGAGAATGATTAATATTATGTTTGTGACAACATTTAAAAATTTCGGGCTTCTATATGGAAAATATAACAAGTTATTAACATTTTTTCGAAAACATTGCTGAAAACAACCAGGCACGTTTTTAAGGAATAAAATTTATACTGTCGCCTTGAGAAAAATGCCATGATCTCATGATCAATGAATTTAAACGTTTAAAACTTATTATATAACCACAAATAAGTGATAAACAGAACCATGTTTTCATTTGGTGACCAGCGGTGTCTCAGCGGCAAAATACAGTCTGCTCGTGCTGCTGTCGCGCCCACCCAGTCCCCACTGAGGTGGTTACGCGAAGGATTTAAAGAATACTTCATCTCATAGATAATTTTTTCGTAAATATTTCATAATTTTGTTATTTGATAATAACTTTTGTCGTATTTTGAACAAGGAAATGTTAGAATATTTAATTCGAACCTCAAGAATATTAAAAATAGTTTTTGTTATCAAGACATTTTATAATATTGTTTTAAACATATATACATTGAAACATGTAAGATAAGTGCTAAGATCGTTGTTATTGAATTAAGGTTTAATTTAATTTAATTGTGACTTTATATTGAAATGAAAGTTTAATATTCTAATATTTTATACGACCTTGTAAGTAAATTAATTATTTATTTTTACACGTCTCGCAAGTCAATTTGTTTATAATACAAAAGACATTTATTTTGAAATTTTTCAAAAAAGGATTATCATTATTATTATTATATAAAGATCAATACTCCGTCCCAGAGCTCAAATTTATTTATTTTTAATCCATTGTAAAGGAACCTCTAAAGAGGTTTTGCCTCATAGGTCCTAGATTTAATCCTTCGCATTTATTCTGTTTACTGTGTGCAAAGTATAGAATAAGAATACTATTATTCCACATTTAAAAACATCACAACAAAATATATTAACAACTAGGAAATACTGGTCGTCTTATCAAGTAATGATGGCCAGCTCAACGAAACAATCATGGAGTGGTAATATTACCAGAAGTCAAATATTTCCAATGTACAATGAATGACTGTGTTAAATTCAGTATTAAAAAAATTTGTAATTTGATAAAATAAAAAAATATTCTATTCTTTTTATCAATTACTGGTTATATGGTTGTAGTGTGATCTGTTCTTGATTATATTTAATTCCATATTTTCATTGTTATGTAATGTGTTTCAAAATTATAATGTAGAAAGTGTATCAATTTTTTTTTCATTACGCAACTCCTTCGGTCTCTTCGAAAATTTACTTGTTTTTGTAAGTAAACGTAAGCAAATGACTACCTCAGTCACAATACCCTCGATAGATTGCTTTTTTCAAGTGTTTCACTCACTTATAATATATATCTGAGCCAGCACACGTAATCCAGCTCTGTAAGGCATTTAGCGCTCCGTTTAGAACTTGATCTATTTCGGAGTGCAGAATTGTAACATTATCTCGATAGTGATAGTGCGATCTCCATCCCACGTGCTTCTTTTGTATTATACTTAATATGACCTTCTTCTGTGTGCAATCATGAAAGGTCGACACTCAATTCGGGGAAATTTTCAATTACGTTCTTCATAATACAGAAGAAAAGATTTGCAAGTTCTGATATGATTTAGTAGTTAACTCTTCCGCGACATGGTTCGGTTTCCATGTTGTGTATTACATCAGTAGAGCGAGTAAGTCCCGAACATCATTATGTTTCATTCAACGACCTTCAGGAGCCATGTCGGATAACTGAAATCGTAGTCAAGATACGAAGAAGGATAGTGTTATCATGTGTGGAGTGCTGTAGTCTCTCTGTCATTGGTTTCAAACTAAGGTAAATAGGTCTAAACACTTAACCCCAAATCAGAATTCTAATGGAATCCCAAAAGAATTCATACTATCAATAGAGTAGCAATAAATATGTTCAGATATTTATTTAATATACATCTTCAGATATTTAAAAATGAAAGAAAATTTGGTACCTGATAGTTGCTGAAACACGTAAACTATGACGTGGATCAATAATTACGTAGAACGAAGATCTTAACCGTAGTGCTCCAGCAAGCAAAGAGAGATTTTTTTATATGCATCGAAGAGACATTGTTCTATAATTTGAATTCTGAACATTTCTGAATAGAAAGTACATTTCTGAATAGAATGTAATACGTATTTAAGAATTGTCATCCAAATGTAATTCATTATTTCTTCCATTATATTATGTTGTGGTTTGTTGACAGGACAGAATTTCTTAAGTATGACTGTTTTAAATTTATCGGTTTAGCAAGCATTAGAATTATTACAGAGTGATTTTTTTATTCCTTCTCTGACATTGACTTTCAGTGCAACTGCAGCACAACTTCTCTAACTAGGAATTAATATTTGGTATGAAACAACTGAAGGTGAAGGTAATGATTTCGTTCAAAATAAACAAATTAAAAAAAATAGTGTCTTTTATTTAATGGGGGTTCAGTTTTCAATGAATTTGTGAATATTTCATTGCAAAACATGAAAGCAGTCACATAACTTTTGTTTACCAAATATATTTTAGGATTATTTTCTATTCCTTTATTTCTGTGAGAGCTTTTACCGTAATAAATATTCATCATACAACGAATAGATAGAAAAAAATATCACCCATATCTCCGCAATGGTAAAAGAATTGTTCAATTTAGGTTTAATGATAAAAAAATTGTATTTCGAGTCAATATCACAGATCAAACGTAAGAATGTGAGTTTTAAAGTGGACAGAGAATACTAAACTAAAATACTCTCTTACTCCTACTACCACGGTTGTTAAATATATATTTTTTGTTACAAGATATTTAGATACACGGAATTTTTTATAGTAAATATAGAATTTTTATTCGGGATATGAAATAAGACTGCGAATTGAAGTCTTTTATAAATTTTATAAATTTATTTATAATATATGTACTATTTTCATGGCTAGTTTTAAAATTCAATTTAAATTAGAATCGTAATAAATTCGTAAAAACCTTCCAACTTTTACATAACATATTTCGTATTCTTTATATTTCTCGCATTCTAAATTCATTGAAATATCATGAACTACAAGAAACACGAAAAAGCTAATGAAAACTTAATTGACAAATATGTATAGAAAGAATGCTATCGCATACGAGTATAAAAACTGATTATTATTTCTACAACTTATTATTACTTAAACTGATTATTATTTCTGAGTGTGTATATATATATATATATCTGTCTCTTATACACATCTAGATGTGTANAAAAGCTAAAATTTGGCAATTCAATTCAGTTTAACGATAAAATTACGACTTCCTTTCATTGAGAGTAAATACCATGACTTTGAAGCTCACGGATCTATTTAAAAGGGCATTAGAAAGGCTTGTAGAAAAAAGACTCGACAGATATTGTGTATAATTAAAATTTTTGTAAATGAACTACCCTTTTGAAATGGTATTTAAATATTTATCTGTGCCAAAAAGTCTGATCTTTTTTGAATAGTATTTTAATTTGTCTAGTACTTTTTATTTATAGTAAATTTATTTAAGTAATATTAAATTAAGATTTGTGTGGTTTGTAGTCTAAGAGAGTGCATTCAGCACTAACTAGTCTTAACTATTTCACTCTGGTGACATTTCTTGAGATGATGTTCACGTCAGCAGTCAGTTGCAGAGAAGAGTGGAATGGCATCAGAGAATGTAACCGTGTCCTTGACAGAAAAACAACGCGATCCGCTTATCCAAGGAGACGCACAGGGGTTCCATAGGAAGGAGAGGAGGAAGATATTCCTCACATGAGAGAATTGCGGGGGTGGGAGATGAGCCCAGGGGTGACATCAGTGGCATACCAAGCGATTACAGACGTGCGTGCCCTATAGCCCTACTCTAACCCTATGGCCTTATAGTTAGGGAGATACCGACCCCGATATCTATTCATTCCCCTTCGGCGTTACACGGTCGATACATACATTTTCCTATTATCAAACTTGAAGTGACATTTATTTAGCAAAAATCTATGTAACAAATCCAACATTCTTAGTTTTAAAAATGCTACAGTGTGCTACGAAGATGACGGTAACACTCACTCATTGATTAACTGACAAATTATGATTTATTTGCAGACGTGATACAATGTTTATAGAGATCTTGCGGGATTATTCGGAAGAAAATTTTTTCGGTGCCCTTAAATTTTGAAGTAAATTTTAAAAAAATAATTGAACCAAACTGAATTGTTAACACTTAATTCATATTGTTGGTCAACTCACAAATTTTAGAAGGAAGAAACCCAAAACCATACGAGTTCTGAAATTTTTAAGCAGTCAAACAAGGAAGACTTTGTCTATGAAAAGTTCTGACCGGACCATGATTTAAATCTATGTTTTTGGCATGAAAAATATGGCAAGTAGTTACTTACATCGTAAGCTGTTAACCGTTCTGATATACCTTACTTTAACATCAAAACAAATCACAGAACAAATTGCAAGTGTTTTACGCGAATGCCATGTTTGATAAACATATTGTTAAACGACATTTTCCGCGATGGAATTGAAGTGAGGGTGAATGAGACCACGAAAGAGCGTATTGCACAGGAAGTTTGCAATGTTTGCAGTCGAAAAGTTTCTCTTGAACGTGAAGCGACGTTAGTCATTGACACATAGTTGTAATGGCACACATTCACCGTTCTCATTCCATAATAATGTTTGGCTGTTTTTTAGGACGAAATATTTTAAAACTCTTTTTCCAACAAAGTGTTTTTCTGATAGAAGTTCTTTGATTATATCGACAACTTATAATTGCGTATACTAATTAATAAAAATGACCACATCTTTACTCATACGTTTGTGACGAAAATAACCACAGTGCGGTAGACGGTTCATACTCTCTACGGCTTCAGAAAGCTCCAACAATTTTCTAATTGGTAAATCACGGTTCAGATGAATTTCGATTTAACGTATTGGAAAATATTTTAGAAATAGAAAAACGTGATAAATACAAGCCTCAGCTTCTGAGTTTGCAAAGGTTGCAACTTCAAGAGCTAGGTAATTCCTCTACGAAAAGACACCCGCTTTAAATAATATCCAGACTCGTGAATTTGTAAAATCGGGTCGAGGTGGAAAAACCGTCCTCGTTGTTATCAAGCATGATGCAACGTGATAAAGAATCGAAAAAAAAAATCATACTTTGAGAGAATTACCAGACGTTACCACACATATTTATATATCATTTCATTTTCACTACATCTTAATTTCCTTCCCAATTCCCTTAACCAAGTCCAACGGTTAGGTGGAAGAGCAGACCTCATGTCCTGACCTTGCCAAAAGGCATAAAATAAATAAACTAACTGCTACATTGAAACAAATTCCATGAACACGTCATTGATAGTTTTCCTCCATATTTATTTCACAAAACGGTTTCTACACATAACAATATAAATGTGACCTGTCCAAAAAGAATAACCAAAACGTTTTTCACGTCGATCTACAAGTTTCGAAAATAACTCATAAGTACTTTGAGTGAGAGAGAGCGAGAGAGCTAAGAAGATGGCATGCCCCTTGCTGTGAGAAGGTAGGGGAAAGGAAGGCGTATCTGGGTAAGGGGAAGGACCACCTGCTGTCATTTATGATGCACCGCCCCGGGTGACAGAAGTGTCATAAAGCAACGGTGGGGCCCACGACGACTATTATGCGTTACTTCACGAGAGTGTGCGCACCGTCTTCTCTTATCTTGATTAGGTCCAAGGCTAATTGAAGAGATGAAAGACGCTGTAGGGTGCCAGCAGAAACAGGAAGAAGGTGAGAGGATGATCTACAGCTCATCCCTCGAAGAACTGGTTTTAAATTAGGATAATTGAAAAAGGATTGGAATGGAAGAAACAAATTCAATGGAGTATAAATTATCATAATAATGGAGCTAAGAGACAATCTTATTATACCTATGTTTTCTATCTTCCCAACAAAGCGAGCGAGTAAAAGTGAGTAATGGTCAATTTGATGCATTCCAATATAAATACAATCTTAATACATACTGGAATAATGAAGGAATAATAACATGAGCTCCTAACTAATAGTTCTATTCTTAATATTTTTAATAATTTTCATACATATTACTTATTTGCGGTTTCTAAATTTTGACAGAAATTCAATTTCAAATGATGTTAGGAACGAAAACATTCTGAGGATTCTCGTCTTCAATTCGAAAAAAAAAAACAGGATTTAAACCGGTTCACCAGCAAGTCTCGTTACATCTTGACAATTGAGATAAAGAATTGCATGATTGAAATGATTGATTGAAACACAAAGTTGAATCAAGACAAATACATAAAAAATACCCAAATTCAGAATCGTAGAAATGAATCACAATTAGAATGTTTCACATGTCAAAAGACACTTATAGATGAAATTCATGCATAAAAATGGACCCTTGTAGAACATCATAATTAAATTCGTTAATTTCTAAAAATAATTATCAAATTTTTACCAATTGTATTAAAATCAAAAGTCAAAAAATGTTTTAGAAGGAACACTATATATAAGTAATTTTAGAGAAATATTACATTATACAAAATTTTCGATGAATATACTTGTATGTTGGAAAAAAAGCATGGGTGGAATTTTTGAAATAACAATATGATGAAACATATTGGATAAGTAGAAGTGAGTAATGATCAATTTGATGCATTACAATATTAATAAATACTGTAATAATGAAGGAATAATAACATGAACTCCTAACTAATAGTTCTATTCAGTCGTATCTCCAAATTTATAAACCTCAGTTCAGTTGGCAATATCACACATCTAGTTGGAAAATGGAAATGGGAAAATATTATTGAGTAATGCAAAACCTCGTGAAACGTTTTTGAGTAATGCAAAGCATTGTGTCGCATGGAGATCATATGCTGATGTCATTTTATTTGTATTTGAGACTTATTATTCGTGATCTAAGAATGTTCTTCTTTGTTTCAAACATTTCCTTCAGTCTATAAAGCAGCTGGATGATGAATAACTCGAAATGAGGTGTAGAATGAACGAAACTTGCAACGGATACGTTGTGATTTGTTCTAAATACTTTCTAAATTAAAAGAATTATATGTAAGAAAATTATTTTAAATACTGGATTTTAAATAGTTATTGGATTTGAGAATTTCATTAACCCCTATTCAAAAGCCGTGGGTACAGTACCAATGTGTATCCTTCTCAATTCTCTATGATTTTAGGTCACATCAATTTAAGCGTTTGCAACACATATCATCACAATAGTTTCTCAACATACATGTTATCGTTCGAGGAGTATTACGAGACGAAAAAAGAGTAAATTTCTTTTTAGCATTCCAAATATAAAATTCCATTTTGTATTTTTAATAGAATAAACTAGTTTTGTAAACTGGAGAAAAAAAAACGACATCGACGAAATACCGTAATATTTCTAGTTTGAATTCTATTTCTACTTTTAATGTATAACTCTTGTAAACGGCGGTCAATACAAGAATAAGATCAATACTAAGAACAATGACAAAGAGTGAGATACTGGCGTGTCGGGTTTTCCTTGAGAGGCGGAAAGCCCCCGAAGTGGTATGGCAGAAAACAGACACTGGGCAAAGTAGAGCTGAGCAGGACCAGCGGAAATGGCTCGCTGGCCAGAAGGAAGAACCTCTTAGGCCGCGACCAGAAGTGGAGAGGATCGAGGAAAAGGGGGTTAAAGGGTCAGAGGGTTGGAAGGTCAAGAGCATCTAGGAGAGAAGGGTCCGGGGTAAGGCGTCAGTACGAAGAGGTGGAAGTTGGTCTAGTTAAGATTCCGACAGGAACCCCTCCTCGCCTTTTTAGCAGCGCTCCCTGATCGCATCTCAAGTAGAACGCGAGCCTTCCGTCAAAGAGTAGAGATCGTGAAGGGAAGGGAAAGGAAGGTATGTGAGATGAGAGGGTAACTCCTTCTTCGGTCAACTTTCCGGAAGCTTCCGTAATGGGGATGGATTGAACTGTGGGAGGTGAGCTACGACGTAGAGTGTTGTGATCGACGAGAATGTTGTAAAACCTGGAACGTGTATGAGGAAGAAGAACAGGTGATGAGTACTAAATGAAATGGAAAGCATTTTTTGAGGTTCTATAAACGTATTTCCACTCTTTCTCTCAAGTGAAATTTAGATGAGCAAGGTCATACAACGTCAAAACATTACTACCGCATATTTTTATAAAATTAAGTTGAGTTGTTCATATAAACTAAGAGATATACCAATATAATTTAAATTTGTTTTGAATTTATGGATGCGTTACAGTTAAAACAAAACGTTTAAATAAGGCACCTCACGAAACTTTTAATTTCTCTGAAAGCTCTCGTAACTGAGATGGAGAAGATCATCTTATTTAATGTTCTTCAAGGTGGTATTTTCATGATGTGGATCAAAAGGGAAAATATCGTATCCAAAATCCAAATTTTGATATTTAATTTCTCGAAAGACATATTATGAAAAAAGAAATTAGTACTACAAATTGTTGGTACAACTGTCTGGAAAAATTTCACTGGGTTTCTCTCTCGCACAGTTATGATTTTAAAGAAATTTAATCATGTTTCCGGTTAAGGACCGTAATAATGTTACTAATAATAATAATGTTACGCCAAAATACAACAAATAAATAAAAACAGAAATGAATAAACAAATAAATACGGTCCAGGTGAACCGAAAAGACCACCATGGCGAGTTGCATGTTAGCATCATTGTAACATCTAGAAAAGTGCTCAGGGTTCAAATAGTAATAACGTACAAGGAATCGTCAGAAGAAAGGAATATCGTAGCGTGGTGTTACACAATTGTGCGATAAGTCTTCTTTCACGATCTCTTATGAAACATAAGATTCTAACCACGGCATCCTGCAGTATATATGAAGGCTAGAGGACCACGTTGCTCACGCACCAGCCTTAGATGTTAAATTTAAGAATACTTTGAAAAGTGCAAACTTTCAATCGGATGAAGTTAAGAATTATCGAAACTTTTTATATCGAGCACGGATAGATGGTCTAATGTTATAGACTATGATGTAATATCGAAATATAATCGAGAATTTTACAGATTTTTTATTATCTTGATATATTGACCTTTGATGTTTCATTATTACATGGACTAATTACAAAATGTATCAGACATTGACCTTGAGATCAAGGAAAATACGTAAACGGTCATTACGGGAAGCTATTTAGGAAACATTGCGTTCAAAAGAAAGAAAAAACATTCCATACCAAACCTTCGCAATTAATGATCAAATTACTCTGTAAATTCTGAAAAATGGACTAAACCATTCTATAGAAAAAAATAATATCTGACAGTTGAAGGTTTAAAACTCCTAACACTTTCTCATTTATTAAATCAGTGTAGAAAAGAGAATACTTTATCTTTCAATAATAAAATGATCTTTCCCCACGAACATCACGATACCAAAAACTATTATGTTTGTTAGGTATCTATAAGGATTGCAGAAAAAAATATTTTGAGGTAATAATTTACAAAATCCACATGAACAAAGTAGCGAGTATTAGTGATGAAAGAGATTGTATTTCGTGATTATACTTACGGCAAAAGATAGTGACAAATTATTATGCAGGTGCGGCTTGGAGGTATTAAGTCGATACTCCAGCTTAATAGTCATTAATTTGTCCGTCACCTCCTGCGCTTCAGAAAGTCAACCATCGGAGCTTCAAAGCGTTCCACCAGTGAACATCACAGTTCGGTGTAACGCTTTCTACACTGACTATACAGAGAGAAGTGCCATTCCTTTTAGTGGTGTATTTTAGTCTACTAGATATCTCGCCAAAATAGACGAATTTAGGAATAAAAAAATAATTTATGATCATAAATTTAAAAAATAGATTACATCGACTTTATCCATTTGATGTATTGAGAAAACATCAGAATATTAGAAGGGAAATAAATTATTGTAAACGTTACATGTCTAAAATAATACACACAAAAACCACAATGGGGAATTTGAACTTAGTATAAAGTTTCAATTTTTTCATTTTTTTTTTCATTTCTTGTTGTTAAATATTTCATTTAAAATACATTACTAGCGCACCGTATATTTATGATCTATCGCCTGATGAAGTTGATAACCAGTGACATGACCTGAGTGAATTAAAACTGAAATCTGGGAAATACCAAAATAGTTGATAATTTTATAATATAATAATGACAGATGTTAACAGCACAATTCGATAGACTTTCTTCATCTGTTTGAAAAACAAATACAAAATCTTAGAATTAATTATTTTCTATCGAATTAGTAGTTTCCTGTCGATATCGTAATTGGTGTTTATTTTCACAACATACAGCTCGAATAAGACGAACGTATAAGATGACATAAGGCTGGATAAGGACGATAAGAAGCAGAAAGTTCATGCATATGCGGATTATGAGTCATCGAGAAAAGCTTAGCGCGAAGTGCCGGGGGTTCCGTGCCATCACCGGAAGTAAGAAGCCAGCTCAGCTCAGCGCCGAATCGATGCGGCGGCTCTACGACGCGAGCTATCGGAACGAAAAATCGATAATCGTATTAAGTCTATGCATACAGAACCCCATAACGAGTTTGAGCGGCAGCGCGGGAGGTTTCGTAATATAGGAGCAATGAACTCTTGGCTCCATCCTCCAAATGTATGCAGTGTTTATCTTTATTAAGGCTAGGGTTGCTGGAAGGTTGTGTTGCGAATTTTCTATATACATTGCTAAAATATCTGCTCAAAAGAACGGGTTGGAGATAACGAATTTTAACGCGAAGAAAAAGGACATCAATTTAGCAATAAAAACAAGCGAGTGTATCTTTTCATATTGATAAATATTCACAGAAAAAAATTGATACAGGATGCAGTCCTTGATTTTCCAACTATTTATTCTATGTTCTTTAGCAAACTGTTCTTATCTTATTCTCAATCTCATTTATACGTCTGTTCTGGCAGGCAATTGTCGTAAAGAATATCAATGGTAATCAAATCTGACCAATTTATGATTATGTATATCCTAAAACTTTATCACTACTTGGAAACATGATGTCGTGATATTCTTTGCTGTTCATGTATTAAGTTATTGTTTTTTCTCTTTATTTGCCACATCAAAATATTATTAATGTTTATATGAAAATTCAGTGGTTGATCTCGTTTATAGTTATGATAATAGTTAATATTTATTTATGGTTAGTCTCATTTAAATAAAAACTATGAGCAAAGGTTAATCAATGAATCTATTCTAAATTGTATTCTTCAAGGGCACTATTGATTGGGAAATTTGAACATTGCTAAAAATTAAAAAAGGATTTTCTATTCCTATGTGTAATTAGAATATGTTAGAGGAGAAAACCTTTTTTACATGTCACAAGATTGTGAAATAGAGACCACCTCGATATATAAAACTAACATAATATATTGATAAAATGGAATATATATTCGGATAAATTAATAACGTTTTGGTAAAGGTGCTTCATTGGAATTTTTTATAATAGTCGTACTGTAATGACTAACATACTAGTTTTATTCAGAAATATTTTGTAAGTTCGTATTAATACTCCGCAAGTGGGTTGATAATGTTCGATTAACATAATGTAGTAGAGTACTAGTCAATGAAAAAACAACCTTTAAAAATTGTTTCTCTTCATTCTTAAAACGACACTTGGATCGGCGCTACGTAAGTAACAAGATAAATAATATATGCATTTTCTTTTTTCTCTTGATCAATTGCGCAAGACTTTTCTTAGAACAAGCAGACGTCATAATCACAATGAAGGTGAATAAAAAGAAAGCTTTAAGTTACACATCAATATTTTTTCTCGTGTCTACTGAAAACGATTCCGATGACACCGAAAATGGCGCGTCCTTAAAAAGCAAAGCAGGAAAGGAGAAATAAGAAAATATTAACTTTTAAACTCTCACTTTTATAAAGATAATACAAAATTACATTTGGCGGGGTGGGTGAACTAGGAGATAAGGGTAGACAATGAAAAATCATCGAAATATTGAAAGTTATATTGCACGTAATTTTTATTCAAGCTTACCTTGGCCATAATCATTGATGAATCTAACTCTAAAAAAAATGCGCGAAGAATTCGAGAAAAAAAACAAACAAAAAAACTCACCTCGCCGGGGAACGTGTAGCCGTGGATGCGATGCTCGGAGCCGAGGTGGTTCTCTGTGCCGTAGTGGATG
Source organism: Laupala kohalensis (assembly GCA_002313205.1). Lineage (NCBI taxonomy): Eukaryota > Metazoa > Arthropoda > Insecta > Orthoptera > Trigonidiidae > Laupala > Laupala kohalensis. Next base: position 472,668 of record NNCF01127201.1, read on the forward strand.
TAGATTTCTTCGAATTGGTATCGATAGGCCAGCGGTCCACCTGAGATGTTGACATGGTGCTTGGTGTCCTTGTCCACACGGAACACCAACGTCTGACCGGTGTTATGCAGACTTCCGCTGACCTGTATGATTACAAAAATAAAATAAAGTTATAAAGGAATTATAAAATAAATTTATAGATAAAAACCAGTAACAAACTGGGTATGACTACATGGAGTACAATAAACTAGTTTTCTCTCTGGAAGCAAGCATGGGACCATCACATCAATTCCGATCAAGAACCTTAAAGAAACGTTGGATTTAACATTTCAAAACACTCCTGAAATAAGAATGAAAATAGTTTGCTCCGTGAAATAATATCAACAGAATTCCGACTTATTTATTTCCTTTCATTCAAAGCTATTTCTTTCAAAATAATCACCTTTAATTCACAAATAGTATCACACCGCTGTTTTAATCCAGAAAATCTTTATTTCTAGTAATGTTTTATTCAAATTGCTTTATCCTTACTCTACTCTGCCCCTAGTAGAGTAACTTTGTATTATCTAAGGCAGACCCGAAACTTCTAAAAACAATTTAAACATAAACCACTTATGTGGAGTTGTTTAAATATCAACTGTCAAGTAAACCATAGGTGAATCACGTCACGGATATCGGCGAGGGTGGCTGATTAAGAAGAACGCGGAGGTTGATCAATGCGCTGTGTCAATCAAAATCGGTTGTTGTAAAAACGACGTTGCCACATTTTTATACAATAATGCTATTGTCAGTTAGTTTTTAATCTTCCCACAGCTTTTATTGGAATCCAAAAAAAAAATCACTGGAAGTGGATTTTTTTTGTGGGGCTTTACGGCTCGCCGACATCGAGGTCATTAGAGACCTAAAATTTTGTACAGGTAGGGAAAATGCAGTTACGCACTTAGGAGAGCCAACATGACTCTCCCCGCGTGTAGGACTTGCTGAATGACTCAACCATACCCTCTAAGAACCCTCCTGAAGTACAGTATATCCAAATATAATTAAAAAAGTTTTTAAACCGAAAACAGGGGGAAAAATTAAATTTGGAGAGAGAGAAATGTTAATTCAAGGTAAAGGGGGAAAAACGATTTAAACCCAAACCCTCCCGTGAACTTGAAGGAGGAACCCCTTTTCATGTACGGATGTGAGCAATGACATACGAAAAAAAGATCAGATATTGTTCCAGAGACCACATTCCTGAAGGAATCTAAAAAGACGCATCAAAATCGGTTCATTTTGTCCCAGAATAACGTTCAAACTGTTGGGTAGTTTGTGTCGCCGTCGGCTGGTACTATATTTGAGAAGAAAGTGTTCCACGGTAAGTGTTGTGTTGCAAGTATCACAGATGGGAGGAGGCGTAAGATATGACCATAGGTAAGATAGCAGTGGCCAATAGGAAGGTGTGTAAGGATTACTTCTTCACGTCTGTTCGCACGGGATGATGACACCCAGGTCTTAACGGAGTCTTGTACCTTTCTCTGCTTGAAGGTGCAAGTTTGCCATTCGGTTTGCCATGTCCCAAGAAGAGACGATCTTATGTCAATCTTCGAATCTGACGTGGGAACAGATAAAAGGTCAAGGACTGCCCTCTGTGTTTCCCGCTTCGCTGCCTCATCAGTTTTTTCATTACCCATAATACCCACGTGCCCAGGAATCAAGCAAAGGACTATTTCAAAATTTTGAAATACTAGATGACTTATTAGATTCTGAATTGTCAGCGTAAGTGTGTCAGAAGTGTACAGTGAAGACACTGACCACAGAGTCAGTACAGAGAACCGCACACCGTATTGATGATACCTGAATGAACTTCAGCGCCTCAAGGATTGCAAATTTTTCAGCAGTGTACACGCTGCAAAAGGAATGGAGGCGAAAAGAACGGGTGGCACTATGACAGTGGAAAGCAGCACCAACGGAATTATTCATTGTTGAGCCATCAGTGTATATGAACATATGATCCAAATAGAGGTGTTTTAGTTCTCCGAAGTGCTGTTGGTACACAGCAGGAGTGTCTTGCTTTGAAAGTTTAGACAGACGAAAGTCGATGGTTGATTTCATGAAGGACCAAGGTGGTGTACGAGAGTGTGGGTATTTCACTGGAGGAGGTAGTGTGATGACATTTTCCTCTAGCAGTTGTTTAAAACGAACACCCGCTGGGCGGGGTAACAAAGGCCTTGCAGCGTAAGATGAAATAAATTTAGAAGAATGTAGGTGTTGCCGAGTGGGGTTATTTGAAACCCCCATCAGTTTCACTCCGTAAGATCCAAGTAGAATATCACGTCTCTTGTTAAGAGATGTTTCGCCAGCGTCTACTACTAAGCATTCTATTCGACTTGTGCGGAAAACACCAGTTGCAATGCCGACTCCTGCATGATGGATACTGTTAAGGGTTCCGAGTGTCGACGGTGATGCGGAGGCGTATACAATACTGGAAGTGGAAGGCTGGATCCAATCATATTCGGACATGTTCCAGACCTCAGCGCCGGAGTTACATTGTATTTATATGTTCAATTCTAATATACGAAGAAAAACGGGAAAAATTATATTGTCTCAAATTATAATTACTACTGTTCACACAAACACAGAATAAAATCAGCCGGCACCTAGGAACAGCATTTTCACAAGTGTGTATGCAAAGAAGATCACTTCAATAAAAAATTCACCTATTGTTGAAGAAGAATTAAGCTCATTGGAGCTTATAAAAAACAGGATTTCATTGTCGTGAAGAATTTCAATTGCCTAGCCAATAATATGTTCAATTAAGAAAGAATTCACAGTATAAAGAATGTGAATGAAAAATAAATGTTTCAATATGAAAAAATGAGCATAAAACAATTATATACAATACAATACGTATATTCTTCCTCGTGCTCGTTCCTCGTACAAAGGCCGCCCTAAAAAATATACCATAAAAATGAAACATATGAATGTCGGTCAAGGTCGACCGAAGCGCACTCAAACGTAGGAATTCAGAGATATTGCTTTGAGCCTGCAAATCTCTTAGCCGGTCACTGGTGGGCCCTGGCGGCGTAAGTTTGAACTATGCGAGCTATTACAAGCGTTTCCCTCTCATAGTGTTCCTCCGTCGTCTCGGGACGACAGGTTACTGAAAATAATTAATATATCTTCAAGGCGGGAACGTCAATTCTGACGAACTGCGCAGGCGCGTGGCACACCTGAACACAAGAGGCGCCTGCTCAAATACAGGTGAGCCTGATACGCAACATGCATCATCATTTCGAAACAACTACCATCTACCTGTCCGATATTTCGTCTATTTTTCAAAGTACTAATAATCAACAGTTGAGAAACAAGCTATCGAATTTAATTGTTTTCAAATGATTGTTAGTGTGGGACAATAAAGCATCACCGAGAAGCCGTCTCTTGCACGTTCATCAGAGACTGTCCCACGCCCGTTTTACCCCTATTCACAAGCAGAGGCAACCCCAGTCCTCCCAACCCTTGCGCTCAATTCACACGTCAGAGTGCCAATATTGACGGAGAGAGCGACAATTGGTGTCCGGTGGCAAGTCACTTATGTTGTGACCATTGGAGAAGGATTTCATGTTTATAAGAAAAACAGAGGGGTTATGGACGAACACACGAAATGAATATACAGTGCTTAGAGGAGTCATTATTAGAGGAAAAGAAGATATTTAATACATGAAACGCTAATGTAAAAGTAATGTACTCTGCATACTCTGCAATGTAGGATTGTCCTATGATTATATTTATGATCACATTTTTGTGATGATCAAGTATATTATTCACACACAGACAATATCTGTTTTCATATCTTAAACTATGATAAATCGCAAAATTATATCTGATCTACATTTACTATAGATAATTTAGAAAAAAATGGTGTCATCTTATTAATTACTCGAATATCATCAATGAGCTGCACCGTGCTCTACTGAATAATTTTGTAGAATTAACTACGTGAATAACATTAGCAGAGCTATAGTTGTGTCATACTTACTGAATTAAACAATTTACCTAAATTCCGGTGTTTATGGAAATAAAGTACTATTCTACAAACGTGTATTGAATGAAACTGTACATATTTATAATCCTTACATTATTTTTAATTGGAACTTTAGGTCAACATATAGGTCATCGATACATTCATCCATAATTTTCAATTCTTGTAGCACACGTTACCGAACTGTATAATATTTTTCAGGAAACCACCATCCAAATTATTTGATTTTATACTAAATGGTGCATTTCCACCAGAAGCTAATAATATCTAATTCTATCAATAGATCTAAAAGGTTTAAGTACAACAGTGTATCACAAGACAGCTCTATTCTCACCAAGACATTTCGTGATAATAAAAATATATAATTACTCTTTCAATACATAGAAAATCGCCACTTAAATTCTGATTGTCAATTTTCTAATTTTAATGCAACATTGAATCAATTCTTTAATTTGTATCAAATTATAAATCTTTAATTTGCACACCAACAATTATTAATAATGTATTTGCTCGGGAGTGTTTTCCCTCGAGTTAACTTGGGAAGATCCCGTAGCTACTAGCTCAAGCATCGCTCTCTCTTCGGACTTCGTCGAGTCAATATCGGGCCATTACTGCGTCCGTCATGAACATTTTGCGAAGCGTGTTATGCGTGAGGTAAAACTATACATTTCCTTCAACCATGTGATGCGACCATCTGGAACTGTCGTGAATATGGTTTTATTGTGATCATGGANCATGTGATGCGACCATCTGGAACTGTCGTGAATATGGTTTTATTGTGATCATGGAAACAGTGATCATATAAACTTGAAATACTATTGATGGATCCACACGTCGTTGCCTCCTGCAATTCAATAACATTTAACTAAACCTTGTTGCACATAATCATGTCTCTTTTATCTTTAAATTAATGCCATGTTTTCGCTGTAAGATTTAGTATTAGATATTTTGTGTGTATGTCCATTGATTTCTTGTGTGTTTAGGTTAGATTTTTGGTGGGATTATTAGGGAACATGTTTTTGTATCATTTCTTTGTAAAACAATATTTGTATGTCCATTGGTGTATTGTTTGGTTTGATGATATAAAATCATGGTAATCCATGTGGTCCTTCAATTTAAAATCTTTTAATTATTAAAATCAAGATACTATCCACTCCCATAGCTACCAGAGTGGTTTTGTGTACGGCTCTTACTCCAGTAAGGATATTGAAGTATGATATAAAATGTAAATATGACATGCTACTAGAATACTTCCTTATTTATGTATATACCTGAAGAAGGCCAAATTCCTTGGGTGTTAAAACAGTAATTGTCTGTGAGGTTAAATTGAGTAATTGAATAAAATTCTTCTCAATTTTTTCGAAATATCATTATTGAAACAAAACGAAATTAATATTAAGATATAACATATATGTATGCCTCATATTATTGCGATCAACGTATTTCATAACAGGTAATAGTATCAGAGAGAACACGCCTAATGCTCAAAACACACAAAAGAAAATTCATGGCAGCAAAACCGCGAGTAATCAGTAGGTTGCATTGAAAAAGATATTACGGTCAACTATAATACACAATAACTGGATACATAAGATACCTAATTAGATTGTATTTTGGCCATTAATTTTTATGTTAAACCTTTTATATCCTACAAATGTAAATTTTACAGTTTAATCATCCAATAACATAGATTAATGAAGAAATTAATGGCGAGAGAATTAAAACTAATATTCTGTTGTTTCTAGAAGAAAACGATGTCTTTTTTAATTTCAGAATAGGAAAGTAAATTATGCACCGTGAGATTTTCTTATGTTATGATGCGCTTTGCTGCAGGTTATTACTTACACACATGCCATGTAATTAGATGTAGTACGAACACATAAGCGTGGATGATAGGTAAATACGTTCGATACAATGTTAAATAATACGAGTAGTAACTAACTTTCAGTTGTAACTATCCATTCTTAATGTAATCAACGTTTCCGAGAATTACCAATGTCGCGGTGGCAACCTCCAATACTTAGTATGGGAATTAGGAAGGAATTGGGTTGCCGAGGCACTAATGGTACCGAACCCCAAATTTGTCTGTAGGTGAGGGACATCCCTGCTGACAAAGTCACCTAGAGCGACCGAGCAGTGTTTGAACCACCACTCTAGCGGGATCGTGGATGCTATCACTAGACCAACTCCCTAATTTATATCTTTAGAAGTGGAATTTCGAAAAATCTTTCGTCAGTCAGTCTCTGCAATAGAATCGCAACATTCCATCAAAACTTGGATGAAAGAGTTAGAACTACGCCACTTATGGATACCTCGACCAATAATCATTCACAACGTTTCATAATTACGGACGGCTCTCTTCTTTGTACGAGTAAGGGAGTCGCACCCACTCACCTTGTGCTTGTCAACGTGCAGCGGGCGGAGGAAAGGGTCGTACAACAGCTTCTCCGGTTCAACATTGATAGGCGACTGTCGATGGCCCTTGTTACACAGCGGCCACTGCGGGTTAATGAGTCCCCAGAAGCCAGGACCTGAAACAGACAAACAAACGTCACATACATGGCATACAAGACAAAGAGACATGAAATACACTTAAGAGGAAGCCTTTGATCAACAATACATTTACTACATGTTTATTCCCAATTCAATATTGCTATTAATTTTTTCAATTTTGAATTCTTCTTCAAACACATTTTTTGTGTTTAGAACATTTTAATAGCTGTAGGATGTTTCTGAGAGAGGAAATAAGATATTCGGCCGATAAAAATAGTAGGCTACAAAATTTTATTTCAGTAAATATTTTAATATCATTTTTCTGGAGTGAGTTGGGCCTGCATGTTATATAACGTAATACATACCTATGCACTAACAAATTCGGTTTTCGTCAATATTTTGTAATCAGTGAGTTTCTTTACACAGTTTAATTTCAATTTCAACGTTTTTGGTAGGAGTAAGGACATACTAGTTCTGGGGAATTGCTTTCCACATGAACTTAAGCATATGCATAA
>NNCF01127201.1:479772-508701 GCA_002313205.1 Laupala kohalensis
TATATATATATATATATATATACGTTTTTTTAATAGAACCTCGATAAACTATGCTATTCAATGGAGTGGGTTATAAGTTTGCCAACTAATATTCTAGAGACGATTTGATATCCATTAAATGCCAGTTTCATTATTCTATCCATAATGCCAGGAATAACTTAGCTTCCCATCACACAGTTAATCAATTTAATTTCTGAAACATATAGTATATGCATGCAATAGCGATATACATCCTGTTACATATAACGCTGTCAGAATAAATTCCGTGTTAAATACAAAAAAATAAGAAGAAGTAATTATAAGAATGAACGTTTTATACCCCACTCAATTTAGTAATATAGATAAGACCACACTAGTTGTGAATACCACATTTCCAAACGAGGAACTTACGAGATCCGTTAACTAAACACGGTCATAAAGAGAATGAATGGAAAAAATACCGAGCATTTAATATTCATGAAGCGTAATTCCGTACATCTAAATCAAGCACTGTGCTTTACAAACTCTCCGATCCCCGATAAGCTGCACGCAACTCGTCCCAACAATTTATCACCGAAATGTATCAGCACAAAACGACCGAGTGACAAGCGCCCGTCATGGAACACGGGGGGAGCGTATCTGAAACTCGTTTGTTGCGTGAGTGGGGGAGAAACAGACGTAATAGCACGAGTGCAAGGAAACGGCGTATACTGCGAAACTGCGTCGTATCCGCGTCATCTCACTTCGGCGTCGATGTCAACGACTGACGAGGGGAAGCGGTAGAAGTTCATCGTTGATCCTGAGGCGAAAGCAGTTTCTGGAGCTGTTTCGCTGTCGTTCTAAGGCGAATATGTTCCTCTGAATGTCATACTCGGTCCTAATGCAATACGTATGCCTTTACACGACGTTTCTCTTCTAATACGCGATACGTTCGTCCCGGAATTTTGCAAAGTAGTATTATGCTAGCGAATCGGGATATCCATTGTTAAAGTCGTTCTTACTTGAAAGAGTACTAGATTGGGTTTCCTAATCCTTGAAGATTTCTTTTTTATCTCGCTCTTAAATAATGTTTCACGTTTCCTGTCTTTTTAGAATCAATATGTTTCTAAAAATTCAAGAGAATAGATATAATAGAATCCCAAAAGACATGAATAAAAATGCTCAATAACACTCAATAAAATTCTGTGCATAATTCAGTTTGATACTATTTCTTTGGAAATTGGTACTAAACATCGTTCTTTCCTTCGTATGAGTATGTTAATCTTCTACTTCGTAGTCATATTTGGAACAATCAGTCTCCCTTTCCAATTCAATCAATACTAGCTACGTAACGTGTTTGCACTTCCTTTATCACTTTCGCCGTCAGAAACACTGCTCTCACACCAACTAGAACCACTTCCTCCATTTCACTAGACAGGCCACCAACATCTCCATTATGGTCATAATCGTTTCCAAAGCTACCCACGAGAACAACAGAGACTCTTTAGGGAGAAACGCTTGGGTTGGCTGTAGTTTGAAGCACTTGGCAAGGCGCACCCTTTAGTAGATGAGGAGTGAGCGAAAACAGGGTCTAAAGTGGGGACCGCAGATACGACTTGATGGAATGGTGCCAAACTATGACTTCCGCTCTGAACAAGGACACTTGGAAGAACAGCAAGGGTCCCCCCACCCACCCACCAAGTGCTTATACGAGTCAAGCGAGAGGAAATAGGTGGAAATCAATGTTATATTAAATTCTGTTGAACTCACGAGGAATGAAATTGGTCTCTTCCGGATGGTTTGACACATTTTCATGAAGTTTGAAAAAATTGGATATCAGTAGATAAAATAAAATTATACGTACACATATACAAAACACCTTACTAAGGTTCTTCTTAAAATAATAACTTTTTAAGTGAGGACGGGGCACCATCTCTTTTTCTTTCGTGTATGAAAATAAGACTTCCATGAAAATTTCAGAATTAAAAATACATTTTACGGGTCGTTACTGATCTTTAAATCTTGAAATTGTGAGATTTTTAAAAATCTTGAACTTAGAAATTAATGAATTTTTCAATCTAAAATTTTCATGGAAATGCTATTTTGATATCAAACGAACTGGTAGAGGGCCCCGTCCAAATTTAAAAGTTGATTTTTAATAACCACGCTTACGTTCTACTTCCTTGCCTAGCCAATATACATGCTCAATGATCTACAATTAACTAATTCCATGCGAAAATATTAGTTTGAGGGAAAGAGGAAAAACATTCAAATGTCGTTAATGCATTTGACAACCACGGACTCCGTAGAAAGGAACTTAAATAAAACGTATTTGAAGAGAGTATAGCTCGAGAAAAACATTCCAAAATATCCAATTAAATTTACAATTTGTATGTTAGTTATAGAAAATGGTATCTATACTGTTTCCTCTAGAATATAAAGTACCATACCAAAACGAAAATGAAGGTAAATACTGTGACAAACATTACACCAACAAATTGATTATAGCTTCTAAGCGTTTCAAAAGTGGCAATGTCAACAGAATAATCCTTTACAAACCAAAATACAGTGACAGGACCATTAATATTATTCTGCAGTCTTGAGACAACACGTACGACCATTAATTACGCCATAATTTTCGGTAAGCTGTGAGACGCATGAGGCGCTGGAACATATGATACAAAGTCCGCGAAAACAAACGAAGAAAATTTAAACAATACACACCACTGAAGAGGAGAGGAATTTGGTAATCTAGGATAATTTTAAAATAAGAGAACGGAATATGATATTTAAGTTGATAAAACAATGTGATGAGAAATCTATTTATCCGTTTACATTTGCTACAATATACTTAGGATTGGTATAATTTGAAGAATTTGTTTAAATTATGCAACTTATTCTGAAGATACATTCAAAATATTGCATGCAATAAAATAAATTAAGTTCTATCAAAACTCTACAGGCTTAAAGATTGTCTCTTTCTTCAAATTTTAAACACGAAAAAGTGATTTCGAAACAAATTGGGGTAACCATAATAATTTAATGGTGTTCTTTAATCACTTGTGGAAAACGTATATACTGAAAGGGTTACATGATAAATCGTTTTTAAAATAAGACAGTAAAGTTATTTCATTTTAGTTTTCAAGATTTATTTTGTCACATCCCGAGTTTTGCAGTATGAGAATAACCCTAAAACTCTACATCTATAAAAATCGTCTAACTTAGATTACGTGTACTTAATTATTCAGATATATTCACTTTCTAAATTAGGGCTCTTATGACCTTGCCACTGAAGAACCCTAAAGCCCCACAAAAAACTTTCTAAATTACATTAAATAAATTGTTATTTAGGAGTAAATACCGTTGTTCACCCTTAGGAGAAAGACGTTCATTTGTATATAAAAAGCAAACTTTACGAGCTACGTAAACTAGAATTTTGAATATTTTTATAATTTAACTTTTCTGTCATTTTACTGATCGAACATATGATGACGTCGGTCATGCAGAACGCCACCACCCAGCTATCCCATTCCCCAACACCACCAGTGTCGCGATGACGAAGCTTGTAAACTCGGCAGCGTGTCGACATTAAACCACGCGTTTCGACTGATTACCGCTTGCAATATACATCATCTTCAATATCTGGGCTGCGCTACGCCACCGACCCGACCGTCGCTCCGTGGATTAACGTTGGCTTGGCGCTAATAACTTACGAACAACGATGCAAGAACACGCGCCGGAGAAAGGAGAGGACTGGTATGGGCGATGAAACGTCTTGGCAGTGGAAAGACCTCCAGGAGACGGCGTTTAATTCAACGTTATGTACGGTGTGTTCCTAATAGTTATAAATTTTGCATCCATCTAAGTTTTAAAATACTTTGAGCACATATTTTTGTATATTTACTGAAATAGTGTTAATAAAATAATTTGTATAAGAAATATATATTTTTACTGAAAACTGACGATACAATAATTATAAACTTATTTTAAATTTAATTACTCTTTCAGTTCGAAAAAAAAATAATATGAATATGTATTATACGATAAAGTATGTATTTTCTTATTTGAGTTCGCAGAATTTTCCTTCCTGAAACTCAATTAAATAACTAATAATTATTTGAATATATTAAATGAATGTTACTAGGCTCAAATAGTAATTCAATTCAACAATGTTCATTATATTGCGATGTCTGTTTTACATTTGTGTAATATAATTACATTTTTATATAACTTTTTATACTTTGCAAATAAGAAAACATGTCGTCTCAAGAGGATCCAGTTCTATAAAAACATACAAATATTCATATGTATGTACATTGTATGTACCAACGGAGAAATAATGCAAAATTCACGTAAAAAGTTATAGATTTAAATTACTACTATTTTTTATTCTTAATAGGGACCTCCAAACCATCTTGGTTGAGGTTGCAATCATAAAATAAACGGAGAGTAGGGGCATGACTAGAACTCGTAGCAAAATATATTAGTGATTAGTAGATTGAAATGATTTTTGCATTAATTTTCTTCCTAAAATGACTTCAAAACATTCGTTTCTTAAGGAAGATAAAAAAAGGAAACTTAAATCATTTCAATTTTATTCCCACAATCTAATCTGCATTATTGACATTTTTATCGGATGCGACCTCCATTCTCCCCGTAACGTGTCTTCATCCAATCCCGCATCACCGTTTTGCTTCTGCTGCCTCATACAAGTCTTGATAGAATCCACACAGGACGTAATTTCTAATTAAGCCTAAGGCACGAGGAGCGTTGATTCGAGTCGACTAAGGATGCTGCCACTGTTGCCGATGTAGCGACCTCGCAGCGTAAGCTTCCTATATTTCCTCCCCTCATCTCACAACTCAGCAGTCGTTTCTGTCTTCTTAGCCACCTCCTACGATAACTCAATCTTCTTTAAAGTATGACATTATTGCGTTACACTATAATGAGGTTACAAACACTCAGAAATTATAAACGGTTTTCAAGCCCGACGATCGCCCGGTTGATGTAGTTTCGCGAACGCAGCGCAAGGGAAATTGTCGCTAGATGGCATCAGCGGCGTGTGCGACGGGATGTGACGTAACGAGCGATGACGATCCGCCATGTCAGGGAAGGCACAAAATGCAAGGAGGAAAGAGGTAGGCGGAGGAGAAGGGAAGTTGTATGTCTGTTGCTGGCGGGCAGCGAAGCTAATTAGGCAGGAGAAGGTTGTAACATGATGCTGTATTCGCAACACATGTGTTGTGAGATTCAGGACCCCAGTACGCTAAGGCTCTACAGAAGAGAATGAATATCACAAAAAGGGACTCTCGTAAAATAAGAGCCTGAGATGTCGTACGTATGAGAGAAGAAATGACAATATATCAGAGATGACAAAAACGGGCATTGACTCCAAACATGCCCAGTAGAATAATACACATGATGTTATGTGTCCGAGAAGATCCAAACCAAATTTTCACACGAACATACCAGTTAACTTTATTAATATTTTCGACGTTTTGGTCCATCAAGGTTTTGTGTGTGTGTGTGTTTGGAACGTATATGACTCAGGACACACACAATGAGGTTATGTGTGTTCTGGCTAATCTTTTAATGACCTTCTATACTTCTTAGTTTTAATTTCTTGAGAAGGGCTACTCATTAGAGGAGTTGAAACGTCGAAAATATTAATAATCTTGTCAGATGTATTTGTGAGAAAATTTTGTTATTATATCAACTATTTCTTCTCATACATTTAAAGAACTAATCTTCCCGTAAACGTCTATCTAAAAATAAATTCATATTTTATTGTTAGTAAATAATGCGAGAATATTGGAACAAATAAATATGAAGCAATGAAATTTCACATATAAAAAGATTCCTCATTCATCTCAATTTTATTGTAAAAATTAATTATGGATTAATATAGACAGAGATACTTATTAAAAATTAATGTATCACCATGAAAAGGCAGTGGAAATTTCTGCTTAATAGATGGGGGAAATTCACAAAAATATCTCGATACACAAAAAAATATATTGTGTTAACAGTAAATACAAAATAAAAACCATTTTATCACTATTAATCGAAATGAATTATTTAAATTGTTTTATTTCATCAATACATCATTTATCTGCTGTCGTCTATCCGAAAGGAACATACCCTCACACTGCAACGCTTTCAAAAAATTCACGCCACAGTACAAATCCGTAAATCTCGTTCAATCATTCCCCAGACATTTGAATAAGGAACGATCTTATGTCCATGGGACTCTCACTTTGCTCCAATATTTATAAGAAGCAAATCGGGACGGCTCAAAGTCGATAACAGTTGCGAAAGGGAAAAGAAAGAAAAGAATTGAATTATGGTGATGAAATAAATTTCCCACGGGAAATACACCTCAAACTTTTCAGTGGCATTGTTCCACTGGTATCACCGAGTCCTTTGATGCACGCTGTATTGTAGGTTTTTAACATTTTTATGTCAGCACATTTTGAAGTTATAGATCTAAACGAAATCGATCATAAACGAAACTCAATAGCTCTAGAGAAGAAAAAAAGACATTCCAAGGTTGTAAAACTTATTATATTTAGAAATTATTTAATTATCGATGCATTGGTGCACTTATTCTTAGAAGTAGAATACATGAAGTATTCTGAAGCATTCGCACATGTAAATGTAAATCACGGAACTCTTGACCGCTTAGATTAAATAAGCTCTATATTTCGAATTTAGTTAGAATAAAGGAGTAAATAATCAAAAAAATTATTTTGATCGAAATATTCTTGGATCACAAAGAAAGTGGTAAATGGTGACGATTTTAAAAGAGTCTTGAGTTCTTGGTTCTACTAGAATAACGTGCAAACATATCCAATATTATACAAGTCCCAACGTTTAACTTAATGACTCAATATCAGAATCTACTACCATTCTACAAGTCGTACAGAGATTAACTTGACACATTTTATGTCTAATAGACAATGAAATACAAAAAAACTAAAAATTTATATTTCAACTACATTTTTCGAATAAGGAAATTTTGCACCATAGTAAATCATAAGATATGCAGTGTCTAAATTAAGAGGTTATTGAACTCTCGTCTAGTTCTAATGTATCTTTCGTAAAAACAGAAATAGTAGAAAAGATAGACGCCATAAAAATACTTCGACGGGAGTTTAGCATGGGAGTAGCCCCCAGTCAGTTGTCTTTTGGTGCCTCAGCACTCCAGCGATCATGAAGAAATGTCCATATGGAAACGGCGTTGTCCTGAGTGCGTGAGTGACTCTCTCACTGATGGACGCATTCATAAACGTAGAGCCCTAAATATTGGAGCTTGACATATGAAATTTGCACAGTAGGTTTCATTTGGTACCGACAAGATCAACTAAGAAAGGATTGGGTACATTGGCAGTAAAATATTTCGTCCATTTTCCTAAATAACTGACTCATTCATCAAAGCAAAACACACACACACAAAAACAACAAAAAACAATAGAATATGAACTTGAAATTTGATGGGAAGTTGCTTATATATTGAAGACACACACTAAAAAAAGAATGTTTTAAAATTTTCTATTTTTAAGGTATGAACTGGACTCAAATATTTCTCTCACATTTTCTTTAAGTGTAATAAGCAAGTGAACACCATGGTTTTGTAGGTAAGCATACTGTTTGCCTAGACCTCATTAAAAACAAGGAAAACCGTATCACACTAACGAAAACTCTCCCGCGATGCCAAGCAGGGTCGTCTTGTCCAGCAATATAATAATTTTTTTCTGCACAGGCCACCTTACTGATAAAGATTTTGTATAATTGTGAAAAAGGACAAGTAATTTATACATTTTTAAAATAATTTTATAGATATACTATTTGATATTTTGAACTGATGATTTCAGATAAATAAAATAATAATTAAATCATGAATTAATATCAGTGGAGCGTAAATCAGCTTTCGCAACAAATGAAAATTAAGTGGATTACTCTTTCAAGAAACTTCAATATTACACTCTGCATTAGATGTAAATTAATTGATAATCGCTTCACCAAATGCGCGTACCACATAGGGTTGTGTCTACTGTATGTCTAATGTAAAGCCATAGCGCCGTAGGCCACTTTGAGCGTGAATTCGTCCCCGTGAGCTTCAGTGTGCGTAATGTTCTTGTTGTGAGGGTTTAATAAGCTTGGCGCTTCGGCACAGAGAAAAGGTTTCTGACCGAGCATCGAATCCAATGCTCGGACAACATATATACCGCGTTTGATCCTGAGTTTTACGGGACGCAACCGAAAATATCTCCTCTTCAGGCGTATCACACCAATCCTGTAGTACGATGCCGCTTCATAACACATAGAAAATGAGACATAAATAAAAAAATACTCGGTCCTCGTGAACGTATTATGAAATTGAATAAAAAACTCCAAAATATGTTATTGCACCACTAACGTTTCAGAATAAAATAAGTTTTGTTTTAGGTATGCATACGAGTTTATCACGATCTTATCTTTTATAATGAAACACACGAAAATTCATTTGCTTCATTTCAGTTTTATTAAAAAATACAGCATTAAAACTTTTATCGTTACATTGTAAATATCAGTATTTATATAAATCAATGAAAAAAAACTTGAGTCAATGAAGGGAAAAGCTTAAAAATTATAGATTTCGTAACATTCTACTTGAATATGACTTAACATCCGTTGTATTGTTTCGTTTTATTCATAGTGTAATTAATTAATGATATAAGGTGTCAAACATATACTAGACTTCCATTGACACAAATTCACTTATCCAAGTCCGGGTGCGCAGGATCCAACGGTTGCATAGTAATCGTCTTGTTCCGCAATTCTCAACTGCATTTCAGGTTGCCTATCTACACAACTCTTAAATTGTTCTTTGTCAAGCAGAACATGAGGTGAAATACTAATTTCACTACTTTCCTTATTAGATGTAAGAATCATGCTATTTAGTTTTATTTGAGAGAATTATTTCACTTTTTTATTTAATGATTTGAAACATTTCAAATCAATAACGCTGACGATTTATTGTTTTTAAATTTCAAATAAATATTTAGTGGTTCTCCACATGCATTCACTATGAACTACTTCTCTCTCAAGAAAAAAGAAACAGCAATAATATAAATCAAATGAATTACATAACTTTACAATATTAAGAAACATGCAATAGCTTGTGGTTACAGTACACCGATCCTTATTGCCATAATATCTTAACACTTCCGTGCATTTATTTTTATGAAACGGTCGTGTTTGATAAGACCGAATTACTGAAGCGCCACCCTTGCTTCACACGAAACAGTCTGGTTCACGAACACAGTACTCGCAATAGTAACAATATTCACCGCTATTTCAATTATTATGATTTGTAAACATTATACTCAGAATAATCCATACAAAATAAGTTTTTTGTGTTAAATTACAAACATAGACATTCTATCTAATAACTCGTAACTAACTTTTTATCTTATCTAGGAACATTTGCTGAAATTTTTCAATCCACCTCTGCCTTAAGGCTCTTGATCGGAATTGATGGGTTGATCTCTTGCTTGCTTCCGGAGAGTAAATTAGTTCTCCGCGCCCTCCGCGAGGTCATACGCATTTTGGACTGTTTTTTGACAATACATTTATTTATTATTTATATTTCAGGTCGTAACATTTTATACGACGTCTTACTGTAGTCTCCACGTAGAGCAGGCTAGTATTAATACAACTGATAATCAATGGATAATGCATTTCACATTAAGAGATAATACATTTTGGCAATAAGATAATGAATTTGACATTTATCGAAATAATTTAGTTACTTCTCTAAAATCGTCACACGGAGACAATAACGGCGTTAACGACTAACTTTCTGTTCAAAATATAGTCTTAACAGTGAGGGGAAAAATTGTTTACTAAACTTTAAATCCATGATTTATTATAACATGTTCTCCAGACTTGAACCATGGTATTAATCTGAAGTAGAGTAACTTAATGAAGCTCAATATTAAAGCTATTTGTGCAATGCAACAGTAACTTGTTTATTTTTGTATTTTGCATTCCTACTCCCAACTCTGAAGTTTCGTGGTGAAACTTTGATCAGTGATAGTCTCCAGTAGTAAGAAATATGAAAGTGTCATTTCAAGTAATTGTGCGGGAAACCTTTTCTTTCCAAGTTTCTATGGCGGTATGTCGCCAAATGTGATTGGTTTGGCCGACTGCTTCTGTAGATATGTCAACAAAGAGAGTTATTTGATTGGTGGTAAGAAAGTATATCATTTGCTAATACTCTTTTTATAAATATCCTTTGAGCTGTGTAAAATGTCTAGGACTATTCCCATTAAAACTTTCGAGAGACACTAAATAAATCCATCTACTTAGCATAATATTCGTAGTAAATTTACACTAAACCACTTTGAATCTGTTCCTTGTTAACTAATGAAGAGTTTAGTTAGTTGTATTGAAAGTAATGTGATCGTAATTCTATGATCGAATCATAACTTGAATAATTTTTTTTTCTAATCTAGTGTATTTTAGTTTTTTTATATACATGGCTATATGTTCCTCGCTCCTTTTTAGTCTTATTGAAGCATTAAACCCTTGACTTCCTTCTCCTATTTCTTCTAATTTATCTCGTATCGATTGTATCCTTTATGACTGTGTTCTCTTACCTAATATCATCAGATGCTCTTGAAGAAATATTTTGACTTCACATATTTCTAGTTTCATTTTCTCAGGAGGATTAAAACAGGGCCATGAATCGCGTTTACCTATTCTTTCGCACGTGAAGAACACATCTGTGATTCCGTATTCACGAGCGCAGCGCAATACATATTACACGTTCTACGAGTCCACCATGACCATGTTGGCTGTGCATTCCTTTTGTCAGTGGACGTACCGCCGCGGGGATTACTACGTTTTTACTCGGCATTTTGCGTTCCAGGGGGACTGCCCTCGACGCCAGCGCTGCTATGCGGTCATTTTAGGAATTAGCACATGCCCAGGCAATGGAGGCGGTGGAGGGTTTGAATCCTCTTCATAGCTAATTATAGTACGTGCTAATAAGGAGAAAGGAACGCTTCCGATCTGAGGTTGCGCGTGGGAGAAGGGGATTTAGATCTCTAATTCGCAAAAGTGGGAAAGCAGAAAGGGAAATGGTTTCCAGGAGCTGGAGTACGGAAAGCAAAGGTTAAGAGAGAATTGGAGAAGAGGTTCAATGGATATTAAGTGAAGATCGCTTGTTCTGTAGAGATTGTGGTGTGGGAAAAACGACGAATACGTACTTAGCAGGCGGTTCAGGACGCTTTTTGGTTTCTGTTCGGAGTGCGAAGCAAAACACTGAGTTTTCTAAATGAATAAGTAATTACAGGGCAATCTTCTGACACAATTCTGAGTAAAAAAACCAAACAACAACAAGATTATATAAAAAGTAACAGTACAATAAAATATATTTTATATTAATAAATTACATTTGGATTACTAAACGCTGGAGGAAATTAAAGAAATGACTACAACCTTTAAAAATAAACCATATTAATTGTTGATAATGAGTAGAATGTAAAATTATATAAATATATATTATTAATGTTACTACACTTGCTTATAGTATGTTAATAATAAATAATTTATTATTTTATATATTCTTGTGGGGCTTTAAATTTATTGTTTTATAAGAATAAACTTTTTTAATGCAACTATTTTTATCCAAATGATTTTTATTCAAACTGTTTTACCCATACATAATTTTTATTTACTCTAAACCTTAAAATATAATTATTTTTTTCTTAACTCAATTTTTTTTCAATTAACAAAACATTGTTCATTTATAGAATGTATTAAAGTTGTAAATTATTGAGTCATATACATAGCATTTCACAATCAACAAATATTTGTCAAAACAACGTTATAGTGATTCGAACAAAACATATGTACGAAAAAATATTATTCATACATATGTTTTGTTTGAGCTCTAAGAATATAACTAAAAATCAATAACCTATATACGAACTGAGATATCAGAAATATATCATCAAAGCCCGCAGTATTTTATCCAACCATTCAAGTATGATGGAAAATTTTATACGGAAAATATTTACTCAAAGGATTGCAGCCTGGGGATACACCGATTTATTTGAAATTGTCAGTTTGCTTAAGTGAAATCTAGATTTTTGACATCGACATATTGGATGTCAACAAACATCAAAGGAATAAGTCTGGGCGTTTCTTTTTCTATATTTTTTTTTGGAAAAATCAATAACTCGAATTCGACTTTGAAATGTCATATAATCCGAAAATTCTTGAATCTTGGTTGCTGAGAAATAAAATTCGGCACTATAATACGGCCATAAATTCCGAAGAGGGTGGCTACTGTGCTCCACTTTTCACGCAAAAACTTTTTCTTTCGTTTTTGCCCCCTCCCCCGCCAATCGCACCATCACACAGAAGACACGTAAAGAACCGAAATGTGTACAATTGCGAGAACACTATAAGTTTTACTTTGAAACTCTTAGAATTTAAAGCAACCGAAATAACTAATATCGAGTACCTTAACATGAACAACTATCCACTTATGATTTTGAGTTATATTTTCAAAGTTTTGTATTAGGACAGCGCTCAGTAAAACAGTAACAATTTATGTCAGCAATTCTCCTGATTACTATTCCCGAACTGAATCAAAATAACAGTTTGTAAACACTGTATTTTATAATGCTAAATGAAAGATGGTTTAATACTTTGTGAACAAAAACCTACTCACACCCATTGAGATTCAAAAAGTGTATAGCGACATAGACTTTCCAAAAGGATGTTTATACCATTAACGAATGTGGGTAACGGTTCATTGCCGAATTCTTTCTTAAGAATGATGTGATAAGTATTGAATACGATTTATTTTATTTTATTTTATTTTATTCGATATTGCGTCTTCGTCTCGTTCTATATTATGTTACTAAGTAGAAAATAAATTCTAATATCCGAGCTGAGATATATTCCGTGCGGTTTATAAACTTAATTAAAAGTCGAATGATGAAATAACATAGTAAAATCAACAAAAATACAAATATAGGTGCTACTAAAGTAGAACTCTTTATACTGTAACTAAAATGACTGTATTCATGAGAGATGGAAGGAAAGCACATGTTCAAAATAGTCGGATGTGTGTAGAAATATATTATTAGAAGTATCTTTCACTCTATGTATTTACTGCTCATTAAAATGTTTTACTTTTTAAATAGTTATTTACTACTTTCTATTCTCATGTTCATGGTTATATTGCATTAAGTTAAATACACGAATATACAGCCTGAATAATTCGATATATACTATTCTTAATATGTGGTATGATACTGTAAAATGGGATCGTCAAAGATGAATATTTAAAATATTTTCGTGTTTTTATTATGTGACAAAGTCATTGTCAAGAGAGATAAGTAAACAAAGTGAAATTCAAAGATACAGTGTGAAGAAAGAAGGATGATATGCGATGGCATTGTGTATCTCAAACCTTAGTCTAAGAGCAGGATAAGCAACATTGACGTAAAAGAATTCTGAGAGATCTCGAAAGACATAAGACAATAAAAACTTGGAGTAGGGTAACATAAGAGTTTAGATAGCGAGGTAGAAACCAGAATGTGGTCGGGCCCAGACGAGAAACGTCGCCGGTGGTGGCATGAGATGGAAAGTGGGAGAATAAACAGATCAATAGACAAATCGAATAACCCATCCGGGACGTCGTGATCTGAGAAACAATGTAGAACAAAACGGAGGGACGTTTATGGCTGTCTGAACGCGTTCTTCACGTGAATACGGAGGAGCGCTTGGAAACTATCTCGTGTGTTCAAAGCAGTTCATGTCACGAAGAGTAGCTTCTTCTGAAGAACCTTCTCCAGAAAATACGACGCACTCAACGCAAGAACAATTTTCTATTCACACGTTTACGAGATAGGGAGTAAATGTATGTACTTTTCTTGCAATGACTGCACAGTCCTCAGACGAACAATTAATCCTCATCAAGAAAATCTTAGAGACATATGAATTGAAAAACGACTCTCTATACATTCTCTGGATACACTACAAACAAGAATATGATACCAATACAATTTTACATTTCAGTTAAGATACAAAAAACTTAAATTATACATAAGTAATTGTGTTAAAATATTGAATGTTAATACCATAAGTATAGTTATTATGGGCTAATGAAGTGAATAAATTAAATGTGGTCCAGAAATATATTCCTCAAAATTATACATAAGAGTAAAAATATAGGTTTAAAAATCAAAATAAGTACTTATTAATCCAAAAAATTTATTGTATAAAGTGAACTTAATAATTTAACTCTTAGGGACAAAACCACTCACAAATAAAACAAATGTACGTTTTACTTTCCACAATATGCTGACATGATATTTTCAATATTGATCATTCCATTGACTGGTGATGAGGTCTCAAGTTAATTCTACCTAATGATCGAAATTGGCACTTGAAAATTGCTTCTCAAACATAGACATAAGAACAGTGCAACGGATCTTAGTGGCAAGTGTACAAGCACCAATTTATTTGAGTTTCTCAGTCCTAAAATCCTTCACGAATAAAACGTTCGAATTTTTTCATCAAATCCATTTAAGAAATGTATAACTCGTTTAAGTAATCGGATTTATTCATTGTTAACGTAAACTGCAGTCTTACATTGTTTTGGCATCAATATTTTAGAATTTCGTATATTCACCTATAAGGCATAAAACGCTATGTGATTGATCAACTATTCTGCGTTGAAACTGGTCACCTGCAAATGACGTGTATGCGGTGTGTTTCAGTTGCAAAAGAAGGAGGGCGGTCGGAGCCATCAACTTAACGCCGCTTCCGCTCCCAATCGATGGAACCTTCCGCCTCTCTGCCCTACGATTAATACGCCCATCAAATCAACCACACCTTGCATACTGCTTTTTTCGACTCCACACGAACCATGTAGAACACATCATTAACCAAATTTTGCCGCTCTAACTACTTCTCATGCGAATATTGCCCACATATCGTATGTTTACATCATGAAAATGATACATCAAACTAAAGTAGTATTAGTAATAGTATTTATTAGTGTGTTCAGATAAGGAATTTTTTTTCTGTTGTTGAACGTAATCTAATTAATATTTAAAGCTAGCGAAATAAATATGTATTAGTTCTTAATACAATTAATAGTAACATTCATTAATTTACAATTAATAGTAACATTCATTAATTTACAATTAATAGTAACATTCATTAATTTACAATTAATAGTAACATTCATTTATTTTCAAACAATCATTAACTTCGCAGAAACCAAAATTATCACCCTGCAACGTTATTATGTATTCGTGTTATTTCTCCGACTTTTCACGATGGAATTACAACCAAGAAAAGTGAACTTTCGCATCTTATAAATAAGAGGTAATGAAGAGAAATTCCAAAATTCTCTCGATTATTTAACTATTGACGTAATTATTTAACTAATGCCCGGTAATTATGAAGGTATATGTTAAATTTGCTGATAAGTTTTACATAAATTTCTCATATTACCAATAAGAAAATAAATAAATTTTGAATCAAGTGAAAGAAATAAAAAATATACTATATTTAAAATAAACATTATCTCATTTATATTGTCAAAAACGTGAACTTCGATGAACTAATGTTCATCGTTTATTCTTTATTTTCAACTTTCATAGACATTTTCTCCATACCATTACAGCATGGAAGGAATTGGTACTAATTCAATTTGTAATTAGTTCCTGTCAACAAGAGGTTTTATTAGGATTTATCATCAAAAGAGCTTTTAAAGGTAGAATTATCAACAATTTTATGCATAATTTAGAGACATGCTCATTAAAATGATCGATGAATGATATCAATTTTCATGTAGTATACAATAACTAAACTTATTATAATCCCCAGAAAATTTAATTACTCAATATTTCTAGTGTAATAACTTATTTGTGTCAATATTGACATAAAATTTTTGTATATAAATGAGATAGTGATCGTCCGCGGCAAACACTAGTGCAATGAAGGTAATGGAGTCGGCAACGATGCTGTTGGGTTGAGAGGACTTTGTGTTTGTAGCAGCAGTGCGATCGAACCTTCATGAATATGGATGCGAGGAATAACGAAGGCGGAGGCAAAGGACAGAGAGTTGATGATGTCATCAGACACTTCGATACCAGGAAATGAGGTTAGGTTCGGGAATGCTGTGGAAATGATTCATGAATGCTACGTAAATTTGATGTAAGAAATCAGCCACCAATTTAGTGGTGAGTTGCATACTGATGTCGACAAATGCTGGAGGATGCTTAACACATGATAGAAGAGATCTAAACGGTAAATATAATGCACTCATGTTTTCTTATTTTGTCTCTGGCAACTTAGACTACTGTTGCCGCTACAAATATGACATAGTTTTGGGAAATTTTTTATATTCATTGCAACTAACATCTGGTCTTTCATTATTTGTTACGTTGCAAACATGGAGGAAGGGGTAAAATAAAAAATATATATTGTTTACATCAAGGACGTTAAAAGTTGATTGCTACAGATGATCATTATCTATATTTATTGATACTGATTTTTTGTCACAATTGATACACTATAAGTCATTACACTGGCAGTACTGATCAATAGAATGTAAATTATAACTATATAAAAATTTGCTTGTTTTAACCTTTTGAAACACTTAAATATTTTTATTAGTAATAAAATACTTCTAGAATATTTGTGTCTTCTATCTCAAAAGCAGAATTTTGCTTTCTTCAGTTTGTTTCTCTTTTTGTTGCACAGTCATCGTGGGATCAATTTTCTAAATCACATTGTTCCTGAATGTAAGAATTTGATACCCTAAAATTTGAATTTTAAAAATATTGGTGGATAAGGTAAATGAATATTCTTTACAATTGTTTCATTGAACATTTTTAAATATTCTCATTAATGAAACCTATGTTTTTAGATTTTATAACATATTAGTGAAACCTATTTCAAGAACATCAATTCATTACGTACGAATAAGTGACGTCAAGCGAGGATAAATACAACATAGTTGATATTTGGTAGATACCAGAACTATTGTGGATGGGAGATATATGACACGGAGAAAATAACGCGGAAAGCGCGAGACTGGAGAAGAAAGGTAAGGTCTACATATACAGAAGAGCGTGCACGCAGGATTTAAGTGCAGTGTGGTTTCACGCTGGTGTGACACCGTCCACTTAAACCCTATCTCGCTCTCCACCCGCTTCTACTCTGCGCTGATATTCAGATTCCACCTTCCCTCCCGCGACACGCCGATCGCTCGGCGTACACGACCCCTGACACAGCTAACCGCATTCGAAGCGTTCTCCCATTTGCATAACGCGAAATGATGAGAGCTATGCATTTAAGGAACCACGCATATAACTTCATATCAAATACAAAAAAAAAAAAACACAGATTTTAATATTAATAATACTATTAGAATTAACAAACCTACAATGTTTATTTGCCGTTAATTATTTATGAATTATTCGTATATTGACGTTTTTTGTATCAAATTACCATTTCATCCAGAACATGAAAGAGAATTTGCGATGTAATATCGTGAACATGAACAAATATTTGCAGAAGCGTAATTTTATACAGATGTAGACAAATAAAAGTTTGATGTAAAATCCATTTAATTGCATCCATTCAATTCAATATAAAAACCGGTGTAATCAAAAGGAGACCTATTACAGTGCTATAAAGCATGTCATTGGAATGAAATTTGTGTTACGTACATCTAGTTAACTCCTGTTTCCAACGAATATCGTTTTTCCATGATATATCTACACAGTGTTTTAAAAAAATTAATGTATCAGAGAAATTTCTGTTGATATACTTCTGAAGAGGATTGATACATTATGCAAGTTCACGTATCTTTCATTGAATTACTGACTATAAATATCCTATTTTATTGCACTAGTCTTCTTTCTTTAGATAACTCTGTTTTACTGAAGAATTATTAGACCAGTGTAAACTCCTGATCTAATAGGTATATTGTTGTTTCGACAATTTTGTGTGTCAATCTCTGATGGTTCAATATCTTTTAATTTTTATGTCACAGCGCAATATAATGTAAATGATGTACGATTCTTCAAAATACATTTGAATGCGTACCAAGAAAATTGGCATGTAATAATAAACAATCAGGGCATTCAACTGATACCACTAAGTCACTTTTCGCTTCTCACACTGAACTCGGTTCCTTGCAGCTTCATCTCGAAGTCGGCGGAGGAAGAGTCTCTCGGTGAAGCTCTTTGCTGTTCAAAATATCGAAGGGGATCTTCAACTGCCTTTAAACCTTCACAGTGGCTCATTTTCGGTTATTCCTCATGGTTATCAGGGGCTTCGCTTTCGGAGTCATTCTCTTCATGTTTCTCTTTTTCTTTTATCATCGTGACAATTTCATCATCTGAAAGAAGGTGTTCATTGTCATCCTGCCCCATCCAATCTCCTACATCAGCATCACTGAAGTCTTCACAGCCAGGAACTTTCTTCAGTAAATTGACTAGGGCAGAATTTCTACCGGGATATCGGTAAACGAATTGCCAGAATGGTCAAGTACTTTCTTCCAAGAGCGCATCAATGTTATTGCGGAAATTACGCGAAAATTCTTTCCGTTTAAAGGAATTTATTATTTTCACGGAGTCGACGACAAATCCAGACAGCCGGGTTATAGGGTGCCGAGTTTGCGTGACTTTACTATACCAACTGTGACGGACAGAGGGCTTTATATCTTTTCCCTGCTTGACGCTGCCTGAATTTAGCTTTTCAACAGTTTAGAGTAGCCTCTGTATGGGTACCACGACATGCCGTCTGGAGTGGGTGGAGTGACCTATGC
Organism: Laupala kohalensis; assembly: GCA_002313205.1. Taxonomy (NCBI): domain Eukaryota; kingdom Metazoa; phylum Arthropoda; class Insecta; order Orthoptera; family Trigonidiidae; genus Laupala; species Laupala kohalensis. Next base: position 498,587 of record NNCF01127201.1, read on the forward strand.
TAGGTCACCGCGCCAGACATATAACAACACCGCGCTTTCATTACATTGGTTACATCTCATTACTTTTCTTTAGCTGCGAAGACCTTAATGCTTATCATGATTCGAGTGAGTCAACCGATGTCATATGTTTCGTCGTAAGAACTATATCTAGGATCGCAAAGACCAAGAAAATTGTTGATAAATTTGAGATGCGAATCTATGCCTCAGAAAAGGTGAGATGATGTCAACCAAAATATTATTTTTATCTTCCTCTGCGTGATCACAGGAGATAGAAGGTGAAAAGAAAGATCGTCCTAGAAACTTCAACATTTGTCTGAATTGGCTTTGGATGTAACGAAACCCTCAGTCAGAGAATTGGGTTTTCTAAGTTAATTGCAGATTGTGGCATTTCTCTGCCGCGGAAATCTCGCGACTTTTCTCAACACATGTAACAAGAACACTGTAGAAATGTAATGTACATTTTATTTTAATGATATCTTTGTAATTTATCATAAAAAGAACTACTCTTCTGAAAGCAATAAAAGCCAAATAACAATGGTAAAAGAAGCTAAACGCAACCACAAAAGTAAGAAGAAGAAATTGAATAAAATATGAGGCAAATATAGGAGTACAAGACTCCGTTAATTACAATTGTAGTTACAAGGATGATAAAAGAGTAAATATATAAATAAAGTTAATACCATACTGTGAAGAAAATTTACAACGTATCCAGTAGTAAGATTTATTTAAGACTTCCAACTTGAATTTCAACTTCCAGCCAATACAAAAGAACTATTTTTCTGGGAAGTTAGAATAGTAAGATAAAGAAATAAACGTTGTTAAAACGCCAAATATGTTTCACTTTATACCTTGTGTACACACTAAGTGAGTACCTTAATCTCTGTACGCTTGTGATTTTTTACACTATTTCGAGTATAAGTGTTATTCAGTAGTCAGTTCACCCACGAGGTAACATGGATGGAAACGATGACGTGATGCGTTGCATAAATTGTTAAGCAATAAGTTTTCCCTAACTACTGTACAGGTTCTACTGTTGTCTGTTATTAGATTTATTTGTAGAGACAATTATGATTCCAAAGCTGCTTGCTAGATATAGTCCTCACGACGCAATAGCCTTTGTCCCAGAGTTCCACTTCCAACTCTGTCGTCGACTTAGGACAGGTTTCCATCACATACAAGATTGCCATAGTGCTGTGTGTAAGGCTGTACGTAACCTTCGTGGGAGTAATAGTTGAAAGGAAGGAAGGAAGCCCGGGGGTTGACTCTTGTGGATGAGTGAGAGGTCCTCATGTGATATGGTGTAGGTTAGAGGGTGGGCAGGGGGTAGGTGAGACGCTTGGCGGCATAAGCAAAAGCGCTCAGTGGCAATGGCGGTTGACGTCACTCAAGGAATTACGTTTCCACAAAACAACGTCGTAATTACCTCTGCCGTCGACGGAGACGCCGCCGCCGCCGCTGCTGCTGCGTGCGCGCGCACACACACGTATAGCTCACTCGCAAGCACACCGAAAAGCAGAAGATCTGACGCTGAAAGCAACAGTGGTTGCAGTTGCAGTGGTGAAGACAGCTAGTGTTACGGGAGACGTGAGGACTGAGCGGAATGCGACAGAGATGGTTTCTCAACGTGTATATGACAAGGGAGTGTGTACAGGAATGTAGATGATTTCACACAATAGGCTATATAGAAAATATCAATGTAGAATTTTTTATTGTTGTATTTGTAAATGGTAAATGTAGCGTTCTATTGAAGATTATCTACATGGAGTGACAGGAGGTAGTAGGGTAGTAGGCTAATGTTAGTAGGTGGACCAACAACTTGTTTACCAACAACTTGGCCCACGTGGAGGGGTTAGTAGGAGTTGTCAGTAATAATTAGTTACTGATACTAGCAGGAGGTGGATACAGAAAGGAGGGTTTGCTTTTCAGTAGCCACAGCTATATAAGAACTGGGACTTAAATGTGAAAAGCTGCATTTTTTCTGGCCCCACCGGAAATTGAACCCGGGATGACTTGGTGATGAGCTAGAATGCTACCACCTGAACCATAGAGGGTCTAATGTAGAACACAAATAAAAAAGTGTGTATTGATAACATGTTAGAGAACAGATCATTTTTCAAAAGCTTACAAAATATCTTCTTTAATATAATCCATATTTGCGTTGTATGATAATAACGGTGATATATGTTTAATCGCACCAAAATACTGTATTTGGGGTCCACTACAAATAAAATATTACGATTGGGTACATTAACAGTGCGGAATCTCTTTTCTAGTTTACGCACAAATGTAATTATCGATAAAAATCTAAGATCATACATCAAGTCCACCGACAAGTTCAATTATTTGCCATTATTCGAATATTTGAGGTATAACACATGAGGAAGGTGATTTCGATGCAAACCTTTGAGTTCGCACTTACAGACCACCACGTCGTCCTCATAACGAGCGTATTCAAAACAGTCTCCATTACTGAGCGATCGTGGTAATTCCACGAAGTGGGTGGAGTAACGATCGAAAGCAGAAGAAACGGAGGGGAGGATAAACGTGATAGGATGATGATAGGGAAGGAAAATGGTGACAGGAAGGAGTTATAGTTTTCATGAAAAGGATGAAAGAGCGAACGTGGAGCAAATGTGGCGTTCCTCAAGGCAGACATAGACGCGCCTTAATCACGGAGCGAGTGGCTCGGGACGATATGTGAGGGAAGGTGCAACGTCATAGACGATGAGTGAGGAGACATAAATGAAGAAGTGAGAGGTGAGGGGAGGGCAAAGGTAAGGAGCGTTGCGGCGAGTGTTGGTGAACAGTGATAGGTGATGGTAGCGGACGTAAGTTGAAGGTGGATGGCGGTGGTAGGCACGTGAAAACGGCGCACGAAGGCAGAAACTCCCTCTTTGGATCCGCTCTTAATTACGCCTGCTGCCTGGGGTTTCTCCGCTCCGTTTCTCTGACTGCAGTCCAGAGGCCTCGTGCCGTAGGAGTCGAGCCGTTGGATCATTAAGAATCCGCCAGCAAACAGGCAGGAGTAGTCTGCCGAAATACCAACGCCGATTTCTCTCCTGGCGTCTCCACTGAGACACGGTTTATTTATGTATTGTGGCTCAAAATGGTATTTAGAATTTTTTTAAATTAATGTCAAGTAAGAAAAATGATCATATCTTTAAGTTCTCTTTTGTGTAAAATGTGAAGTGTCCACTTTCATACGTTCAAAATTCTTGACCGCACTTGCATATATTGTAATAATATTGCGGGCTTGATTATTAATTGAAAGATTTATTAACTATACTCACGTTTCGGTTAGTTTATTCAGCAATCGTCACAGCTATGAAGCTATTGTTATATAAACATACTGTATTATACTTTATAGTATTGGATAAATAGTGTTTTTTAGTGTGTAATTTGATAGCATTTAATTATATTTACTGACCGAGTGTATTTAGTGTACATTGTCTAATTTAGTATAAAGATGTGGTGGTATATGGTAATATTTATTTCAATAAAGCTGATATATGAGGGATGTAGAATGAAAAAATAAGTTAAAAAATTAACAAGGTATGTTATTATTGTACATTGCAATAGTTTGTAAACAGTAAAAGAGTATATTAATTTTGTTAATGTTGTCTATTGCGGAAATATTTTTAAGTATTGTGGAATCTAGAGATAGTAATATATACAGTTAAGTCTCTTATGGGCCTGATTAGTTAAATATAGTATTAAAATGTTTCTATCATTAACCGTATCATTTTGTGTGTGTTATAATGTATCACAATAACCTCATTTATAGGAGATTTTGAAGTCATTAATTCCTTAAGTTTTTACGTTTAATTAGGACACATTAAATTACAAATGCGGTATGTTAATGTTAGCGTCGAAACGTAAAATTCATTACATGATTATGCTAAATTATAACTCTAAAATATTAAACATTACATGGAACATCTGATGTGAAATTTATAATGAATTTTAATGCAAAATTTCTTATGTATTTTTATGTAACTTCTCTTGTTTTTTTTTAATTTGTGTAATTTAGTTTTTTAAGCTTTTTAAATACATATGTCTGGTAATAAGACGTCGTCCTCATTGAGATTTTTCTGGGTTTCCCTCGATTGCTTAAGGTAAGTGTCGGGATGATCCCTTGCTATCCCAGAGTAAAGTGGAATTAATACTCCTATTTTAGTTATAGTTAATCATGTATGTATGTTTTATGTTGTATGAACGTTTTATCATTTTATAGGTGTGTTGTATGTATTGTATGTATGCAAATAGTGGTCAGGCGAAAGTGATTCAAAGATATATATGGATGATACATAAATATTTAAAAAATACGTATTATCTTCCAGATATACGTATTTGTAATATAAATTCCAAAATACACCTTCAAGAACTTAGAGATGTCAACGTATGAATTTTCCATGGTTTACATGATAAAAGTGGAAACACTTTCAGTTTTAGCGGAAAATGAGAGTTTGAAATTCATCATTTATATACATGGTACTCAGAAAAAATATGATTTTATATTTCATCGAAAATAATTTTGAACATATTTATAACTACAGATAGAGAGCGATATATTCAGAATTCAAAAATATATGTTTGAACAATTGAACTAAATGTATCAAAAAACTGAAGTATTATACTATTAACTGTTGTAGTGATTTAGACGACATAACGTCAATTAACACGTTACAAGAATAATACTTAATTTAGCAATGAATCATGAAAGAAAACAAGATTGTTTTTAATATTTTGAAAGAAAAACAAGTCCATGTTTTAATGCGCGTTTTTCTCTTAACATAAAATACGTTATGGAAGGAGCTGTCTGAAGGTTTTATGAGGTAAATTATTTACAATCGTACTTTCTTTAATAATTTATTAATATCGTGTTAGCAAATACCCATAAGAAACGAATGATATACTCATGCTTGTGTAGCACATGATTGTTTTGTCTGCCCCACATATAGTTACTGCTATATGTGGAGATGTGGTAACAAAATGTAACGCAGATGTTTATTACTACGATATACATTATGATGGAAAAATAGAGAAAACGTTTCCTCCAGAAGAATTATATTCTTCCACCTATGGGGAAAAATGACGAAAAAATTTATCCAAAATCATTTGTTAATTAATCATACTTTGAAGAGCATTGTTTATTATTATGTTTCTTAAAACTGAACATAACTCTTGGAAGTGTTGTGACGATATTTGAAACAAAACATAATTATATTTCAAACAAAAACATAATTATATTTCACGTACTGGTTTATCACAGAAAGGAAAAGAATGCAATTATTAAATATGCCTCTGAAGCTGGTATTTAATTTCTAAAACTATTAAAGTATAAGTAACAATAACGAGGGATAATTTATCTCGTAAAATATAATTACATTAATAGTTGTTTATTTATCGAGTTGTAAATTAATATTTTGTAGTGCAGAGTATATTTGATATCTAAATTTTAAAGCATGACATACAGGTAACAAAACCTGTAGAATATCTGAAAAAGAGCACTTTTTCATCTACAAAGTATAATGTGGTCATGTCATTGCGTAACACTGGCATTATCAGTATTGGAAATATTCGATAGAAAATTACTATATTTTTCCCAAACTATTCAGCATCAATTTAATTTCGAAAAAAAGAAAGGAAGATCACTTCGACAAGGTGACAACTTGAGAATAGAACCTGTGACTTCCTGCACTAACTAGTGTGGATACACCCCTATTACTTTGCAACACGCTCTCATCAAATCTCCATTTAATTAAAGAATTAGTATAGTAATGAGTTCCGACGTGGGAAGTTCTCCTTGTTCAACACATTAAAGAGGTTGGATGAACAAGTGCACTTGCTACATATAATAATATTTACTATCAATAATCAAAAGAGATACCACACATATAAGAAGCGAATACATTCGGTTACAAGTCCAGTAAGTAGTGGAATTAGGCATTTTTGGAATTGTTATACGTTTACAAAACCGTCTTGAAATTACAAATGTATGATTAACAATATAGCTAAAGCAATATATGTCTTAATAATTTGTATAGTGGGATCGAAGTAGAGGCCTTCAATCAAATCAAAACCTAAAATAAAGGTTATGTTTATGTTGTTTAAATAAATTGTTTACTTAAATTTTCTATGTTGAAAGAATAAAACAACTGAACGTAACTATCATTAGCAACTAAGACGCATAATCCTTCCTTATCTTTTAAAACTAATGCATACGAATTATTTAAAATGTTTAGTAATAATTTAAACTTAAAAGATCGTCTCTACAAAATTACAAAAACATACAGAAGAGGCTTTAAAGTTTCCTAAATTAGCTATAACTTTTATAAGCATAATTTGTTGAATACGTTGAGTATTAAACATTTCTAGAACAAAAAACGTGTCCGAGAGTCTTTTAAATTTACAAAGAATTCTTATGGAAAATTTCATGCAGTTTCAATATTGTTATATTAAAAAAATTGTAATGTGAGTGTGTGTGTGTGAGAGAGAGAGATGTTTGACAAAGTATGACAAAGGGGGAGGGGGTACAGGTTCAAGAACACAAAAATCGCGGGACGTAACGCGCGAAATGTCGCATAAATCAAATAAGTACATCATAATAAAGGGGAGAAATAAGAGAAACTATCCGTACATATGACAATTTCTGTCAATTGATTCAATATTATAAAATTTGCGTATAAGAAAATTACTTATTTATGTTTCAAATAACAAAGTCTTTAGTGTACAAATTAATTGAGCAAATATGTGGAAACATTTGGATGGTATCCACTTTAATACAAAAGACTGCTGCCATCTTCGAGGATATACACCGAAGCTGAACCTCTTCCGTGAGGAATAGGTGAATTTAACGCAAAGAGAATTATTGCGTTCATTTACTGGAAAGATTTCAATTGATAACTGCGTTTATTTATCTGCATACCTATTGGTAATGAGGTAAACAATTGTCTAATTATCAGTCGTGCTGAGCTGGTTTGCTTTATGTATTTAAGCAATACATAAATGGTAGGTTCCTTTTTTCAACGCGAAGCCTGCATGGTAGAACATTCCATGACAATTTCCTATATTAATGATTTTCTTTGTTATACTTCTCATTTTATCTTCTCTCCTTCTTTCTTCTTGGTGCCCTGCTCTATATTACGTTCATCCTATCTACTATGACTTATCCGTGTCATTTTTTTCCTCCTCTGCGTCTTTTCCTCTCTAAGCAACCCAACAGAGTTGCCCATCCGCACCACTGGAATGTTATTACAGCATCTACTACCTATGCTTTCTGTAACTCTTCTCTTACTTCCCATATATCTATTACATCTGTATTTCCTTTTCTTGTCCACCATCTTGCTCTTTTCCTGCGTATTTGGTGCTGAACAGAGTGGGTATAATAATTAGTAGGGCACCATAATCTTTCCACCAAGCATCAATCTATCAGCGCTATCTCCACCACCGCCGCCGCCAAAGCCCTTCCTTCCCTTCTCCGCCGGAGCCTGGGCTGTCTGTCGTGAGACGCGCTCGACCTCCACCGAATCCAATCGTTAAATCTGCGCGCAAAACGCTTCGCCACTAATGAGGAGCCGAGACCACAACTGCGTGGAACCGAGAGGGGACTGCAGGGAGGCTTCAAACTGTGGAAGAGGAGCCTCCGGGCGCTCATCTCCACGTTTGCAGAAAAGGATTTGGAGGAGACCTTCCCACCCTCCCTATCCCCATACCCCAACCCTCCGACGATCCCTCGCACCGTCCTCTTCTCGCTCTGCTCCGTCTTACCGCGCTTCGCCAGGACGTTGCGCTGTCACTCGTGAACACTAGAGCTTCCATTTTATTGCAATTAAAGTAAGAGAATAAATGTAAAAGCGGGAGAAAGAGGTAAAATGTTCCTTAGAGGTAAATTATAGTTGATGAACGGACATTAGATTTTAAAACAAACTGACTAATTTATTATTTAAAGGACTGATAAAAGAGCAGTGTACACACTAATTGTGTCAATGAATGTCCATCTCAATTGAGAAACATGTAAAAAAACTAATATAAAATTGTTTTTAATATCAATATTTAATGGGAGAGTAAAAAAAAGAATGTTTAACATCGATAAATTCAGGCAACAATATTGTCTTGAAATTCAATGCAAATTTATTTAAATAAAATGATGAAACACGTCATACTAAATTAGAGAACATCTCACATCCTTAATTGATAATAAAGTGTTTTATTTTTTTATAAACACACGTGTATGAGTAGAAGTAAACATAACTAAATAGAAGTAGACCATAGTTGCAAACTTAGGTTTTCCCTTATCATTTTAAATTGACCACGGAGCTCTAATTTATTAATATTTTTAATCTTTCAAGATTTTACATTTTTGAAACGGTGTAATTCTTTGCGTTTTATGCCCTTCAGATTTTCTTTGCCTTTACGGGCTACGCCCTACATTGCCGTGAACTCAACTGCCAGTTACGGTAAATGACTTCACAAAATATCGTAGTAAAATCCTCCCTTCAACGCAGCATTTAACTCTACTCGAGTGCAACAATGCGTGCATTTCTAAAACACATACGCGCGAAAGCCGCAAAATGTCCTCGAAGTTTTGTAGCGCAGAATCGTAGCATGCACCTTCCCCGTCCTTTCCCCCACCTCACTACCTCCGCCGCCACCAGGAGGAGCGTGCAAAGAGCGAGTTTCAGCAGCGGCAGCGACCTCCACAACGTTGCCAACTTCACACGCGGTGGCCAGCGGTCACACGTGTCGAGAAGAGGGACAAGGGGTTGGGCGCCAAGTTAGCTCTTGAGTCGCAATCAGAAACAAGTTACGGATCTACACGTGGGGCCGCGGAAGTCCGTAGGCGAAACAACGTGGGATACCTCGAAGCATGAAACTACATTTACGAGGCAGACTGACGAGTCTGATGACGGGGGCCGAATGGGAGAAAGTTACGAAAGGACTTTTGACAACAGTTGTTGATGTTGAATTACATCTTTTATGATGAATAAATTTCACAAAATTACTCAAAAATTTAGGAAAGGTGATGCGATGAATATGTGATTTGCTGACTAGTGTATTCTCTAATTAATGAAACAATACTACACGTTTGAGTAAAATGTACTCTATCTTCTTTTAACAGCATACCTAAAACACAGAGTAACAGATAGATAATTATAAACTATTTACTATATACTTATGTAACTATTAGATATTACGTTACAGTAATATAAAACAAACTGAGATGAAAGGATTGTACATGTCATCGAAGGTCATAGAACTCATATTTTCCTATTCGTATGATGATGATTTTGGTTCAAGGTTAATGGCAGATCGTTTAGTTATGTTTATTACGTATTATCAAATACATTGAAATAATAAAGTAATTGAACAACTTAAGAACCTAGAATATGCTTGTGGCGGCCTCGCCACGAGGAAGCGCTCTGTCACGCCGGCCAGGCGGAGGCGCACCCCCATCCCCTAACGGTACCAGAGGATTGGCTTTGTCTCGCCTGCCTGAAACGCGGTGCCGCCAGTTGATAGTAGTTGGTTCCGAGGAGGCATGCTGGATGCATCGACCAGGTGTATTTATCGAATAAAGTAAATGTACAACGCACAAGCGTATTATTTCTGGGGGAAATAGGGTACCCCTAGACACAGTGTGGCGATCCCTATAAGTGGTGACCCCGTTCAGTGACGTGCAGTGTGTTCCTCGTTTGTCCGCGATACCGCCGCACCCGCGATCAGCCGCGTACGCGTTCTACGCCGCGCCACGTCTCATCGCTCGCTCCCGCGTGACCGCCAGCTGACTAGCGCACGACATCATGGAAGCACTGCAGACTCAGATCGAACAGCTGCAGCAACAGAACGCTGACCTCCTGCTCCTCATGCATCGGCAGCAACAGCCCGTGCACGAAGCGCGCCCGCTCCTACCGCCTCCAGAAAGCAACCACATTCACCGCGTGTCTGTAAAACTCCCACCCTTCTGGAGCGACAGGCCGTCGCTGTGGTTCGCGCAGGCCGAGAGCCAGTTCGAGCTCTCCGGCATATCATCGGAGACCACGCGGTACAGCTACATTGTATCGCAGCTGGACTGCCGTTTCGCCGCGGAGGTGGAGGACATTCTCCTCAACCCG